>CM029014.1:23401845-23919140 GCA_016801055.1 Panax notoginseng
ATATAAAATATGTATATATTACTCTTTCTATCCAAGATGAATAATGTTACTATCATATAAAAAAATATCACATAATACTTACATACACACATATGCATACTGTGAGCCCCCGCCTGACATGTGGGCCCGCAATATACATACGTGTGTATGTGAGCTGTTAACGCCAAGATATTTGATGACGTCCCAATCACGTAAGGCGTCCTAATCCTGCACAGAAAACACGATCAACACCAAAAGCTTGACGGCTGGACCGTCGGGGATAGCTCCGGCGTGAGAGTCAATACAGGTGTTCAAGGTTTAACAATGGAGGATGTAAAAATGTCTAGTGTGTTTTTTTCAGATAGAAAGTGTATGCGTACCTTTTGTTAGGAGACCCCCTTGCTAGGTTATACTCCCATACTCGGTTTTTGTGCCACCAACCACGATCTGACACAGCCCCCTGCCTCTCTATGGTCTCAGCCGTGTGCATGCAGGTTGTCACCTCTTTTCTACTGCTTCTGCCGCCGCGCCGGATAAAATCCCATCCACATTAATGATCTGCAGACTTTTGGTCAACTGCTCTCCCCTTTCATCATTACCAGTCAAAGTCTTAGATACTAAAAGATTTTATGGACCGGCCGTTTGATCCAGCCCATTATTAAGGAGATACAATAAAAGTAATATAAATGTTAAGTCCCATGACTATAAGACTTAATAGTAAAGGTCCACTAGGCTAATTAAATGAATGGGCCCAATCGGTCTGGCCCAATGAAAGAAATATCATGCCCCAACATTGCCCCCTTGTTTTTTGTTAAATAGAATATTTAATGAAGAACTACAAGCGGCCCTAGATGTCATGAGACCCAACAGGGTTGGCATAGGCCCAAAGGGAAAATCCAAAAGGCCAAATATTTGGAGCTTAACCCGGACGTAACCTTTCAAATTCGTAATGATGACTGTCAAATTAATGAGCCGCCCCCGATTTTCGTGCAACATTTGAAAAGACCGCTATAAAAGCCTATTTTCCCCAATTTGACGACTTTACCAGCTTAATCTAAATTTGATATACAGTGCTTTCTCTTTCTCTCCGATTCCTTTCTCTCCTACAAGATCTCAGTAACAATGGCGGCCCAAGATTCAGATAGCTCCACCCCTATCCTTGCTATTCCAATTTCCGTCGCTCCTCCTACCCACAACCCTGCTGGGTCGGTTCCAAACTCCAACCCTCTCGAGTTCTTCGAGAGTGAAGAGCAGTATCCTCAAGCCAATACCCCATCCGTCGTTACCGAAACCGAGCTGCGGGTCATCAGGAGTCGGTATCAGATCCCGGACACCCATCTGGTGAGGGCTCCAGAATCGCATGAGCGGATGTATCAACGGCCGGACGGGTGGACTGCTGTGCCGGTAACTGTTCTAGATAAGGGAGTTAGATTCCCTCTCCACTCCTTCCTCGTTACCCTCCTGGGATTTGTCGGAGTAGGGTTCGCCCAACTGGTGCCGAATTCGTACATCCACATCTTGGCCTTCATCGCGTTCTGCTATGAGTTGGGGATACCTCCAACAGTTGATTCTTTCTTCACTCTCTTCACGGCCGGGAAATCTCGGGAGCGAGGCTTCATGGTGCTGAGTAAGCAATACCCCAAGCCCAACGCCAAGTTTGAGAAGCGACCGTTGATGGATACTCCTTCGAGTAACAAAGGATGGCACAGAGAATGGTTTTTCGTGAAGGGGCCTGAAACTCCGTCTGTCCCGGAATGGACCACTTCCGAGCGGATTTCTGTAGACTTCGGGGACATTCCAGAGGAGCGCGTGAGAGAAATGGCGAGCATTCTCGAGAGGATTCCCCTGAAGGAGTGGAACTTCGGGCTCTTGAGCAAACAAGCCTGGTTATATGACCATAAACTTTCTTTGATAAAACCGACATCGACCGAGCGAAGGGAATTGGATGAATTCCTTTCGGGTAAAACATCATCATCCCCCGCCGACATCCCACAGGAAGGACTTGCTGCGGAGCCCAGCCGGCCTCGCCAGAAGAAGAGGGCAGTTCGGAAAATCCGGGCAAACCCCCAAGGATTTCAGTCAGCTTCCGCAGCGAGTTTGATTGATATGCCTGCGAACGAGCGAATGCAAGCTCTTCGGATTAAGAAGAGGAAGACCATGGTGACTCCTCTGTCGGCCGATGAGCTTCGGGTTCCTCCTCCTGCAGCCGATCCGCTTACCATCATCCCTACGGAGATCCACGTTTCAGAAGACGAGCTCGAAGACCCCACCGAGCCTCTTCTCCTGTCTCGTAAAAGGAAGCAGCCTTCCGAGGATCAACCGCCACCGCCTCCCGAACCATCAGTGCCTTCCCCGACAAGATCCTCCCCTTCCGCCTTCAGGCGAGAAGCTGCATCTTCTCCCACTGTATGGCCGGAGTTCAATGCCAACTTCCCCTTCCAGCTGTTCGAATCCTTCGTCCAGGAGACAGACGACCACCGGTTCGGGAACCGCTCGATCAGGGATCTAATCGAAGAGGGCATGAGCTACCAGGCTAAGGTGAGTTTGTTCAGTTTGAAATGTTTGGAAATCATCTGTTTCATCTGTTCTTTCTACTAATTAACCGACTTTCTTTACCCGTCTGCAGGCAAATGCTGTCTTCGGGAGACTTCTTCCCCGGTACAGAGAGTCCGAAGCCGAAGAAGATGCGGCTAGGCGGGAGAAGGCCAGTCTGGTTTCAGCTCTGGAAAGGGAGAGAAGGGCCCATGGTGCTACTCTCCTTAATAATGAAGGCCTCCAGAAAGACGTGAATAATTTAAAAGAGAAGTTGGAGACAGCCGAGGCCACCCACCAACTGACCATTACTACGAACATAGATCTGGTTCGCCGGAACGAGGTCCTTGTTGGGAAGAATGATACGATGGTGAAGACCAATAAGAGCTTTGGCTGTTCAAGTACACGACCTTGAGGCCAGGGATCTGAGACATCTGAAAGAGCGGGCGAAACTTGAAGAGGAGCTCCGTGAACTTCGGGCTCTTAGAGATTTGGGTCCTCCTTTAACCGGAGATCTTCGGAAGGAAATTCAACAAGAATACCGGGAATCTGCCGAGTTGAACGAGGAGATCATCCAGATGTTCTCGGATGGATACGACGAATGCCGAAGCAAAGATAAGGCAAGACTTGTCGCTGCCAAGGTTGAACCGACCATCCTGGACTCTTCGGAAGACGAAGCCGATCTCTGAAGATGGTTCTCCTTCCCTTAGCTGTAGGATTTTTGTAAAGCTTCTATCGCTTTGTAAACATCATTATGTAAATAAAATATCAGCATTATCCTTTATGACTTCGGTTTTTTCACTGTTTACCAACACTTCAATATGGATTTAATTTGAAAAATGTACAAGCTCCTCCGTGGACTTAATTTTAAACTGTTAATTAACAACTAAGCAAGTCGTATAACAGATAAGATGAAGCTAAATGACGTGGCATTCCGAACTCAACACTTAGAAAGATTTTGGCAATAATAACAAAGTAAATGAATACTTATTCGTTACCGAAGTGTGAGGTAGGTGCCGTGAGGGATCGGACGAAGTCTGAATGACGATACTTGCCTACCCCGAAGGGCCTGACAAGGTCCTTAGGATCACCTGCCGATGAGGCTATCATCGAACGACCAGCGAGTCCGCCCGAACCTCCTTACACCGGTGACCATCGAATTTACCACCCTTGGTAAAAAACAATATAGGATCTAGGATTTGACTACCACGCGGGGTATCAAATAAATTGGCTGCCATCGAATGGCCACCGAGTCCTACCATACCTCCTTGCTTCGGTGACCATTGCTTTTACCACCCTTGGTAAAAAACAATATAGGATCCAGGATTTGACTACCACGCGGGGTATCAAATAAATTGGCTGCCATCGAATGGCCAACGAGTCCTACCATACCTCCTTGCTTCGGTGACCATTGATTTTACCACCCTTGGTAAAAAATAATATAGGATCCAGGATTTGACTACCACGCGGGGTATCAAATAAATTGGCTGCCATCGAATGGTCAGCGAGTCCTACCATACCTCCTTACTTCGGTGACATTGGGACAAATGCGAAGATCAGTTGTGAAAAAAGTGACTTTTTATTGATGATGAACGGTTATATACAGACTCCCAGTGGACTGACTTGGTTTCTATTGAAAGTACTTTCGGAGCCTGCCTGCGTGCCATGTGTTCTGAATTTCGGATCCATCCAAAGCCTTCAGTCGATACGTCCCGGGCTTTGGTACTTCGGCCACTTCATACGGTCCTTCCCAGTTCGGCATCAACTTCCCAGTGTTCTGCGGTGTAGACGCTTCGGCCTCTCTGAGAACGAGGTCTCCCACCTCAAATCTTCGGAGCTTTACCCCTTTGTTGTAATGTTTGGCGACTCTTCTCTGGTAGGCTGCTAACTTGATCATAGCCACTTCTCTGACTTCCTCTAACAGGTCCAAGTTGACCTTTAGTCTCTCGTCATTGTAGATCTCACTGAACTGACTAACTCGAAGACTTGGAGATCCAATCTCAACTGGGACTAAGGCATCAGTGCCGTAGGCCAGTCTGAAAGGCGAGTCTCCTGTTGTTGTCCTTGGCGTAGTCCTATAAGCCACAATACGCTGAGCAGCTCTTCCGGCCATCTTCCTTTGGCTTCGTCCAATCTGCGCTTGATCCCGTTTAGAAGTGTTCTGTTAGTCACCTCTACCTGCCCATTTGATTGCGGATGAGCCACTGAAGTCTTCCTGTGCTGGACTCCCAGTTCCTTCAGAAAGCCTTCAAATTTTGACCCCACAAACTGGCGTCCGTTGTCTGATACCACCACCTGAGGGATCCCGAAGCGAAACACTACGGATTCTTTCATAAATTTCAGACACTCCTGTTCCGTTATCAGCCGAAGTGGTTTCGCCTCGACCCATTTGGTCATATAATCAATGGCAACGATGACAAAGCTGACCTGTCCCTTAGCCTTCGGTAACGGACCCAGTATATCAACCCCCCAGACAGCGAAGGGTATAGGAGATAGAATCGAGTATAGCTCTTCCGGTGGCTGATGTGGGATTGGACTGTTGAGCTGACATTTATCACATTTTTTCACGTATTCCGTAGCTTCCTTGAAGATCGTTGGCCAGTAGTACCCCTGCCGAAGAACTTTGTATGCCAGCGACTTAGCCGCCATGTGATCACCGCAGATGCCTTCGTGAACTTCCCGAAGGGCGTACTCTGCTTCGGACGGGACCAGACATTTCAACAATGGTGACGAAAATGCCCTCCGATAAAGATCCCCGTCAATAAGAACGAAGTTGGCACTTTTGTACTTGACCTTTTTTGCTAACATTTGGTCCGAAGGAAGGACGCCATCTGCCAAATAATTGATGTAGGGAGTCATCCAGCAGTCAGATTGCTCGATACACATCACCGAGTCATGTCGAACACTCGGCTGCTGTAAGATCTCCAGATAGATTGACCCATTGAAAACGACAGCATCTGTAGTGGCTAACTTTGATAAGGCATCGACAATAGAATTATCGTTACGCTCTATGCCTTGAAATTCATGAAAAGCAAAGTATCGGAGTCTGTCTTTCAACTCTGCAAATACCTGATCATCCTCGTCCCCCGAGCTTCATACTCTCCCGATAACTACTTGACGACCAACTGAGAGTCACTATAAATAATCAACTTCTGGACTTCTAGGCTCTTCGCCAGCCGAACCCCAGCTAGAACGGCTTCATACTCGGCCTCGTTGTTAGTCGCCTTAAACCCGAATCTAATTGCTTGTTGTACCTTGAACCCCTCCGGACTGGTCAGAATAATTCCTGCTCCACTGACATTTACCGTGGAAGACCCATCCGCATACAGTGTCCATGCATTCTGACCGTGTTGAAGAAGTGTAACAGTTCGATCAGATGTCCCCCCTTCCTGTAACTCGGCATCTGCTTCGGTGAAGGAACATTCTACCACAAAATCGGCCAAAGCTTGTCCCTTGATAGCGGTTCGGGGATGGTACTCAAGGAAAAACTGGGACAATTCCATGGTCCATGCTGCCAATCTCCTCGAAACCTCTGGCTTGCCCATTACCTTCTTCAGCGGTTGATCTGTGTAGACGATCAAGAGCCTACCCTGAAAGTATTGCCGAAGCTTTCGGCTAGCAATTACTAAAGCACAATTTTTTCAATATTTGGATACCTAGTTTCGGCGTCTCGTAGGACGTGACTGACGTAATAGACCGGGTGCTGCTTTCCACTGATCTCCCGAATCAGCACCGCTCCAACGGCCAAGGAACTCGCTGCAAGATAGAGGTACAAGGTCTCTTTCGGGGTGGGTTTTACCAATAGGGGAGCAGAGGACAGATAGGTCTTTATGCCCTGGAAGGCTTCTTCGTAGGGCGAAGTCCATTGGAAAGTCTTCGCATTCTTCGGCCCCTTCAGTGTGTCGAAGAATGGTAGATACCTTTCTGCGGATCTGGACATGAACCTCCTCAGAGCTGCAATCCTACCGGTCAGACGTTGGACGTCTTTAAACGATTGAGGAGTCTTCATGTCAAGGACGGCCTAAATTTTCTCTGGATTAGCTTCGATGCCCCTCTGACTGACCAGATACCCCAAGAACTTTCCCGCACCGAGGCCGAAGGTACATTTTGCGGGATTAAGCCTCAGTTTGTGATGCCGGACAGTCTGAAAACATTCCTCCAGATCATCCAAATGTTTCTGAATCTGCATGCTTTTAACGATCATGTCGTCCACATAAACCTCCATATTCTTTCCCAGCTGCTTGTGGAAGATAAAATTCATCATTCTTTGGTAGGTTGCTCCAGTATTTATAAGGCCAAAGGTCATCTTCTTATAGGCGTATACCGAACGGTGCGTAATGAATGCTGTCTTCGGGATATCTTCCCTGCACATGGATATTTGATGATAACCTGAAAAAGCATCCATAAAGCTTAGTAGAGCATATCCTGAAGTTGCATCAATAAGTTGATCAATATGGGGCAAAGGATAAAAGTCCTTCGGACAAGCTTTATTTAGGTCGGTGTAATCAATGCAAACTCGCCATTTCTGGTTCTGCTTCTGCACCAATACTACATTGGCCATCCACTGTGGGTAGTCGATCTCAAAAATAAAATCAGCGGCCAACAGCTTGGCGATCTCTTCGTCAATTATCTTCTGTCGCTCGGGTGCGAAGATCCGTCTCTTTTGCCGAACAGGCTTCTTCGAGGGATCTACCTCCAATCGGTGCTCAGCGACCTTTCTGCTAATCCCAGGCATGTCCTTTGGTTCCCATGCAAAAATGTCCGCATAGCAGCGAAGGAGTTCCGTAAGATTTGTCCGAAGAGGTTCTGGTAGACCCAAACCGATTTTCACTGTTTTGTCTGCTTTCCCAAGGATCAACTCAATCTCCTCCGTTTCCCCTGCAGGTGTTACCAATGGCTCGGAACTGCCTTCCGTGAAGGGCTCAATCTCGATTGCCAGGGTTTGTTTCTGCTTGCTGACCCCCACCCCGAAAGAGATGCACGCATTCTGATAACAGCGTCGGGCTAGATCCAAGTCTCCAGCCACTTCTCCGACCCCGTGCGCTGTAGGGAACTTGATTTTGAAATGGGGGATAGAAGTCACGGCTTGGAGAGTCGTCAGCGTAGGTCTTCCGAGTATGGCGTTGTAAGCCGAATCTACATGCATAACATAGAATTTACACATTATTTCTGTCTGTTGCGGGGCTGTGCCGAAGACCACCGGGAGCTCGATAGTGCCAGCAACTTTGACCGGATCGTTGCTGAAGCCATACAGAGGAGCCTCCTGCCCAACTTCCATTTTTCGCCCTTCAAGATGCATTCTTTGATATGCGTGGGCGTACAAAATATCCACTGAAGACCCGTTATCTATCATCATACGTTTCATGTCTACCGAGCCCACTTGCGCGGTGATCACTAACGCCCCTTCATGTGGATCAATGGGCTCCAAAGGATAGTCTGCATCTGTAAAGGATATAATAGTTCCAGAAAAAGGTCTATCCATCCTTGGAGAGGCACCTGATATGGACATAACCGAATCTAGATACCCCCTTCTCTTTCTTCCTACCAATTTCCCCGACGTTCCCCCTGTTATTACGTCAATGACATGCCTTGGTGGCGGGTTCGGGACGGGCTGCACAGGAGGATTCGTTTGAACTGTCTGAACGGTGCGGTCGACACTTTGTTGATTCTTTTCGGCCACATATTGGACTAGCAGACCGCTCTGGATCTTCCTTTCTACGAAATCCTTCAGATTACAACATTCGTTGGTGCCATGGCCTGCGGCTTGATGATAGTTACAATATTTTCGAGAGTTGCCCTGCCCTGCCCTATAGTTGTCCCTCGGTGGCTCAAAGAACGGCTGGTTCCGGATTTGGTCTAGAATCACCGACCTGTCTATGTTCAGTTAGGTATAAACCTTATTCACCATCGGGGCGGAAGTAGGTGGACGAGTATCTCCTTGTCGCCATGAGTTGTTGAACTTCTTGGAACGGCTCTCCGATCTATCATTATACCCCCCAGTCTTCTTCGGATCATCCCGGGTTTTAGGGACATCTGCCTCTTTCACCTGTTCCGTAGAGGAACGCTTCAAGCTACTCATAGCCTCTTCCACAACGATATAACCTTCTGCCTTATCGAATGCCTCTGCCAGGCTCTTCGGATGATTGAACATCAACTTCTTCACCAGCTTCTCCGACTTCACTAGGTCCAGACCGTTCTGAAACAACCCCACGGCTTGGAGATCGTTCAAATCTGACACCTGACCAATGGCCTCTCGGAACCTCTTCACATACTGACCCAAAGACTCGTTGGTGTACTGCCTGACCTGTGCCAAAGGGCCCGTGGGCCTCCCTCTTCTTCGGTTACTCCCAAAACGAGCGTGGAACTTATCGTAGAGTTCGGACCATGATGAAATTGAATCTGCCGGTAAATTTTCCATCCACTGCCTCGCATCCTTTCTCAACGTTGTAACAAACATGTGACATTTGGCAGCGTCAGTGAAATCGTAGTAGTCCATTAACCGGTCAAATGCTTGGCTATGGTCGTAAGGATCTCCCGAACCATCGTAACTTTCCATGTGAGGCAACTTCTTAGAGGTGTCCGCCTTCTCCTTAAGAATATCCGAGAAAAACGGGGATGCTTTCTTTTCCCGGAGTATTCTTCACCTGCTGGACCTCGGCCAACTGCTTCTGGAGTGCCTTCAGTTCCTTTACGAGGTACTCTACTCTTTCCGGCTGTGATGACACTTCCTTCTCCGACGACTCTCTCCTTCTTTGAGTAGGTCGGTCGTTGACTATAATACCCCCAACCTTCGAAGGACTTTCACGACGACGGTCTTCTGGGCGAAGTACCCGACTTTCGGGTGTACGACCCCTAGATCTGCTTCGCCTCTGGGTCCGATGACTGTGGTGAGAGTGTGCGACAATGAGTGCCCTTTTCATGCTCTCTGGAGTTCGTTCTCTGGATCGGCCTTTCCTACCACTTCGGATCTGCCCCGTAGGGACGTCACGACGGAGTGCTTCCTTCGATCTTCGAGGAGTAGGGCTCCTCGATCTTTCTCTCTCTCGATGTTGGCTTTGAAACCCACGTTCTGAATGAACCGGCTCCTTCCCGCTGCGATGCACACGCCTTTCGGACTGGACATAACTGGACGCTTCATCCCTCAACTCTTCCATCCGGGACATCTGCTCGGCTATATCCTGCCTCTGCTTCATGAGTGATTCCATGGCCCTATCTGCCTCCTCTGCCATCTTAGCCAATCGGGAGGTCTTCTCGTCGTGGTCTAGCTGTTTCCGGCCGCGACCGGACTCTTTATCCGTCGTGAAGATTAACTTTCTCTTAACTTTGCCCACGGCCCTTGGACGAGAATCTCCATGCGATCGCTTGGAGGCTGTGCTAGCATGAGCACTTAGTGTGGGCCCCAAACGATCTCTAACAGAAACTCGGGGTGGTGAATCACCAACAGTCATCGGTTGTCCCTCAGGCGTGTCTGCTCTGCTCTTCCCCATACTTGAGAGCGTGGAACAAATGAATATTTGTGATTGAAAGCTCTGGAACACTAGAACTCAGCCCTCCTTCTAGCGCCAATGTTAACGCCAAGATATTTGATAACGTCCCAATCATGTAAGGCGTCCTAATCTTGCACAGAAAACACGATCAACACCAAAAGCTTGACGGCTGGACCGTCGGGGGATAGCTCCGGCGTGAGAGTCAATACAGGTGTTCAAGGTTTAACAATGGAGGATGTAAAAATGTCTAGTGTGTTTTTTTCAGATAGAAAGTGTATGCGTACCTTTTGTTAGGAGACCCCCTTGCTAGGTTATACTCCCATACTCGGTTTTTGTGCCACCAACCACGATCTGACACAGCCCCCTGCCTCTCTATGGTCTCAGCCGTGTGCATGCAGGTTGTCACCTCTTTTCTACTGCTTCTGCCGCCGGCCGGATAAAATCCCATCCACATTAATGATCTGCAGACTTTTGGTCAACTGCTCTCCCCTTTCATCATTATCAGTCAAAGTCTTAGATACTAAAAGATTTTATGGACCGGCCGTTTGATCCAGCCCATTATTAAGGAGATACAATAAAAGTAATATAAATGTTAAGCCCAATGACTATAAGACTTAATAGTAAAGGTCCACTAGGCTAATTAAATGAATGGGCCCAATCGGTCTGGCCCAATGAAAGAAATATCATGCCCCAACATGAGCATTATGTAATCATTTTTTATGTGATAGTAGCATTATTTATCGAAGATTGCCCACGACTCGGTTGTAATTTCAAGTACCTTTATATTTTTTTTGAAATAAATCTCATTTGATTAGTTTTTTTCCTTATTCAATATGTGAAATT
Organism: Panax notoginseng; assembly: GCA_016801055.1. Classification (NCBI taxonomy): domain Eukaryota; kingdom Viridiplantae; phylum Streptophyta; class Magnoliopsida; order Apiales; family Araliaceae; genus Panax; species Panax notoginseng. Next base: position 23,412,687 of record CM029014.1, read on the forward strand.
TTAAAATCAAAATTAATATAATTTTTTTAGATATTGTTTGATTCAATAATTAAACTATTTAAAAATGATTATACGTATAAAATTATTATTTTGCAATTAAAATAAATTCATACCACAATTTAAATTAATTTTAAGAATTCATAAATTAACTACGATAAAGCCAAATGACTTATTTTGTGAAATGCATGATTTTATCAAACAAGTGAAACAACAATTATAGTCCACTATAGATATATATGTGTGTGCATTCATTTACAACGACCCTATCAAGAAGAATAATATTTTAAATTTAATATTCATATTGTTATAAAATTATGTATATCTAGATTTATATAATAGATGTCTAGATACATATAATTCTCATGTCCATTGAGTTTTAGAACTCATGACTTTTGAGTTTTGTAATTTCCTAGTAGTATTGATGTTCTTATTTCTATAAATAACACAATTGTAAAGTGATTAAAGTATATACAAAATATTATGAGAATACTCTCTTTTCTTCTAATCATCTTTGTTCATAATATTAATCTTTTATAACACGTTATCAGCACAAGTTACTCTTCGCCTTCGTCTTGAAGATAATTATTTTTAATTTGAAGTAGAAGAAAATATAATTCTCTCTCTATATATATAATATATATGTTCTATAAAGTCATTACGACCAAATAAAAAAAAGGTGATAAGAAATTATAGTGTCTTGTATATAGTATCTCACAAGCAAACCACAATTTTTAATATTATCTATTTGTTGCCAAGCCCATTATTGTCATAAACAAGTTACGGTAAGATTAAATACACCAACCAAACATGGAGATGGCCATCCCAAATTATTCTGTGCATGTAAATACATTGGCAGTAGTGATTCAGTTTAAAGTTGTAGTTCCTTTTATGGTTTTTGACATATTTGTACAGTACACTTATGAGCATACTAATTTAAAAGAAAAACATACATCCACAGACTGATAGCTAATGCATACAATATACACGAGTTTAATAAATTTAAAAGCAAATGAATATATATTTTAGGCTTAAATATGAACTAGTACCTTAAACTACAGGCCATATTCTACTTCAGTGATTCACCTTTTAATTTTGTCAATTAGGTGATTAAACTATCAATTTTTCCAATTACACCAAATTGAACACGCCACGTCAGAAATTGCTGACGTGGCTAATTTTGTGAGGCCTTAACAAGCTTATGTGGCAAAAATAATAATTTATTATTCATTAAATAAATAAATCTGATTAAATATGAGACAAAATGGTCAAAACCCAACCACCAACCCAGTTTTGATAATCAGTATTTGAAACATCTCAAAAATTATCTCACAAAATCTCGAAACCCATTATCAAAAAGCAACCCAGTTTTGATAATCAGCAGCAGAACAACCCGATTCAGTTTTGATAATCAAAAAGCAACCTGATTCAACCCCCAAAACTCACGAGCTCCCGCCTTCAGAAGATCCGGCCTTCGTCGCTGCCGCAGCTTATTGCCCACCCTCCTCCGTTGCTGAACTGCGGTGTAAGACCCCAACTTTTATAAATAAAGATGAATTTTCTATAAATATCATTTTTGAATATTATGGAGTTAATTTGATATAATGTTATAGTTGTGAGTAATACTTATAAATTTTGCAAAGTACGCAAGTTGTTATATATTATTCGATTGGTCGGGGAATATTCGTTTTAATAGGGAATATTCGTACAATGGCACAATCATTGAAACGAATATTCCCTATTAAAACGAATATTCCCCGACCAATCGAATATTATATAACAAATTGCGTACTTTGCAAAATTTATAAATATTACCCACAACTATAACATTATATCAAATTAACTCCATAATATTCAAAAATGATATTTATAGAAAATTCGTCTTTTTTTATAAAAGTTGGGGTCTTACAACCTCCCCTTCTTATGAAATTTCGCCCTCGAAATTAGGGTACATACCTGGTATGTCGAAGAGGTAAGGATACTTTGATTTCATTTCAGATTCTAACTCCCAAGTCATTTCCTCAACATCGTGGTTTCTCCACAAAATTTTGACTTGAGGTATAACCTTGGAGCGTAGAATATGTTCCTTCTTATCCAAGATTTGAACAGGAACTTCTTCATACGTCAAATCCTCCGCTATTTCGTCCGGTTCTAACTCAATAATGTGGTTCGGGTCTTTCACATATTTACGTAACATGAAAATGTGAAAAAAAACGTTATGAACACGAGACATACTTGGCGGTAAAGCGAGTCTATAAGCCACAGTTCCTACTCGATCGAGAATTAAAAATGGACCGATGAATCGAGGATTGAGCTTTCCTCTCTTTCCAAATCTCGTAACTCCTTTCCATGGAGCAACACGTAAGAACACATGATCTCCTATATCAAATTTCACGTCCTTTCGATGAAGATCAGCATAACTCTTTTGTCGATCTTGTGAGGTTTTTATACGTTGTCGGATCGTTTGAATCTTTTCTGTAGTCATACGTACCAACTCTGGTCCCAACAACGTTGCTTCACCCACCTCATCCCATCATACTGGAGAACCACATTTTCTTCCATACAATGCTTCGAATGGAGCCATGCCAATACTTGCTTGATAACTGTTGTTGTAGGAAAACTCTACCAATGGTAAGAACTTGTCCCAACTTCTCTTGAAGTCAAGGACACAGAATCTTAATAAATCTTCTAGAGTTTGAATAGTCCTCTCTGATTATTCGTCCGTCTGAGGATGATATGTCGAACTATATAGTAAATCCGTGCCCATAGCTTTTTGTAAACTAACCAAAAATCGTGAAGTGAATCTTGGGTCTCGATCAGAAACTATGGATACTGGCATACCATGCAGTCTTACAATCTCGTTTATGTACATACGAGCAAGATGTTCAACTGTATAAGTTTCTCGTATCGGTAAGAAATGAGCAGACTTGGTCATTCTATCAACAATGACCTAAATCGCATCTATACCTTGAGAAACCTTAGGAAGACCGGTAACGAAATCCATGGTAATATGCTCCCACTTCCATTCTGAAATTTCAAGTGGTTGCAATGGACCTTTTGGTATTTGATGCTCCGCTTTGACTCGTTGATAAGTTAGACACCTTGAGATAAACAACGCTATCTCTCTCTTCATATTGCTCCACCAAAATGTATGACGAAGATCATGATACATTTTGGTACTTCCAGGATGGATTGCAAACGGTGTGTTGTGCGCCTCCATCATGATTTCATACTTTAAATCAGGGTTGTTAGGAACACAAAGTCTGGAGTTGACTCGAAGTATTCCTTCTTCATCGATTCTTACTTCCGACATAACACCTTCTTGCACATTCTTCCTCATACGCATCAGCTCTAGGTCTGTAGCTTGAGCAGCTTTAACTTTATGGATTAAAGTTGGTTCTACTCGTATATTCGCCATCATCACATGGGTCCCTGGAGTATTTAACTCTATCTCCATCCTTTGCAAGTCACACAAAATGGGCCTTTGTGTTGACGATATTACACTCGTACTTGCATATGATCTTCTACTCAATGCGTCAGCTACCACGTTCGCTTTTCCAGGATGGTATTGAATGGTCTGATCATAATCTTTCAACAGTTCAAGCCAACGTCGTTGTCGCATGTTGAGTTCCTTTTGAGTGAAGAAATATTTGAGGCTTTTATGATCCGTAAATATCTCCACCTTCTCCCCATACAAGTAATGCCTCCAAATTTTAAGTGCAAAGACAACAGCTGCCAACTCTAGATCATGAGTAGGATAATTCCTCTCATATTCCTTGAGTTGTCTTGATGCATAGGCTATGACTTTTCTATGTTGCATGAGAACGCATCCCAACCCTTTGCTCGAAGCATCACTGTAGATGACAAATCCCTCCGAGCCAGATGTTATTATTAAAACAGGTGCTGAAATGAGTCTCCTCTTGAGTTCTTGAAAACTCTTCTCACATTCTTCGCTCCAACCAAACTTTGTATCTTTTCGAGTCAACTGAGTTAATGGAGTAGCGATTCGAGAAAATCCTTCCACGAATCTCCGATAATAACCAGCTAAACCAAGAAAGCTACGTACTTCGGTCACTGATTTAGGTTGCTCCCAGCTTTGAATAGCTTCAATCTTTGCCGGGTCAACCGATATTCCACGACTTGATACTACGTGCCCAAGGAATGCTACCTCTCCAGCCAGAACTCGTATTTCTTCAACTTGGCATAAAGCTTGTATTCACGAAGCTTTTGGAGTACCAGCCTCAAGTGTTGCTCATGATCTTCACGGCTTTTGGAATAAATAAGGATGTCATCAACAAAGACGACCACAAAGTGATCCAAATATTCCTTAAATACCCCGGTTCATCATATCCATGAAGGCATCAGGAGCATTAGTCAATCCAAAGAACATGACTAGGAATTCATAATGCCCGTACCGAGTTCTGAAAGCCGGCTTTGGAATATCCTCAGTTCTAACCTTCAGCTGATGATATCCAGAACGAAGATCGATCTTTGAAAAGAATTGTGCTCCTTGCAACTGGTCAAACAGGTCATCAATACGTGGCAATGGGTACCTATTTTTGATGGTGACATGATTCAACTCCCGATAATCAATACAAAGTCGCATACTTCCATCTTTCTTCTTCACGAATAGTACATGAGCACCCCAAGGAGAAGTACTAGGACGAATAAAGACAATGTCTAACAATTCCTGCAGTTGGATCTTTAACTCCTGAAGTTCAATAGGAGCCATTCGATATGGGGCTTTGGAAATGGGTTTTGTACCGGGTTCAAGGTCGATACAAAATTTAATTTCACGCTCTCGGGGTAGGCCAGGAAGTTCTTCAGGGAATACGTCAGGAAATTTATTAACAATAGAAATATCATTCAAATCTGAAGTATTTTTGTTTAGATCCGTGACATGAGCTAAGAAAGCTTGACATCCATTTTCAATAAACGAATAGCTTTATGGCTTGAGATGACAGCGATTGATTTTAATGGTTTGGTTGCTTGAATTCGCATAATAGGTCGATTAGGAATATGAAAGCTAACAACCTTACGAAAACAATCAATTTTTGCATGATGAGTAGTTAACCAATCAATCCCTAGAATCACGTCAAATGCAAGTATTTTTAATGAAATCAGATCGATAGGTAATGTGTGGGTACCAACTTGAACCAAACAAGACTTATAAACCGTGGATGTAATGAAGGTTTCTCCCAATGGAGTTTCAACAGATAAATTAAAGTCTAATTTCTCCGGAGTCAAATTTAATCGATGAGCGCAAGTAGGAGAAATAAAAGAATGGGTAGAACCGATATCAAATAAAGTATAGACTTCGTTAGAGTTTATGATAAGCTTACCCGTGATGACCTCATTCGGGTTCCTTGCTTTCTAGGAGGTCACAACAAACGCTCTCCCTTGCACTGCCGGTTTTGACTTTTCTGGGACGGCCTTTGGTGTCTCAATCTTGGCTGAATTTATTTTTGGTAAACGACAAAATCGAGCTAAATGACCTTCTCTTCCACAATTATAACATGCCTTAGACGGCATCGCACAGTTTGGACTGATGTGCCCCTCCCCTCCGCATTTGAAACATATGATAGGTGGTCGTTCTCCTTCCTTAACAACGGGTGCTGGTGCTGACGTCTTTCCATCATTGTTGAATCTCCTCTTCTTGAAATGACCATTCTTATTATTTTGGCCCTGATTACCACCGAAGTGATTACTATTTCTGGCCTGTTGATTCCCTCCACGCTTGTTGTCACCGCTTCGATGACTGCTCTCACTGGTATTATCATTTTGCCGACTGCTCTCTTTTGGTTGTGTTGACTCGTTATCGCGCTCCACTAACTGAGCCCTATTCACAACATCTGAATACAAACACAGTTTATGAGAAATAAGATGTTAACGTATCTCAGGTTTCAAATCTCGAAAAAATATTCGCGTCATTCGCTCTTCATTACCCCCAAGTGTGACGCAAACCGGGACAACTCAGCAAATTTAGCCTCATACTGCGACACGGTCATATTATTCTGATCCAATTTGATGAACTCCACCTCCTTCATGTGACGAATACTTTCGAGAAAGTATTTGTCATTGAACAACTCTTGGAATTCTCCCAAGACATCTTCAGTGCGGCAGGTTGAGTACGCTTAATCGATTCCCACCAGTAATCTGTCTCTCCTCGCAACATAAAGGCGGCAAAGGGAACCTTTTGCTCCTCGGAGCATCCTAAGACATCAAATATCTTGGTAATCTGCTTTATCCATGTTTTCGCTATAAGTGGTTTTGGCTCTCCCTTAAACTCTGGTGGTCCCAGCTCCTTGAACTGTTTAGCGGTGACCGTCCGAGAGTTTTCAGTGTTTCCACCTATATTTTGGACAGGAGCCGCTCTCGCCTGCTGTTGCATGAACTGCATAAAGTTTCTGAACATTCCATCATTCATCATCTGGTCAGTGTTGTTGTTTGCATGAGGATTGTCACCTTCCTGATGCACATTATCCTGATTATTGATATGTGGTGAATCAACAGTCGCCTATGCTCCATTGCTATTCTCAACATTCTCAGATGCCATTTTCAGATACTACCACAAAATAAAAGTTAATTGATATGTCATATATTATCCTTATATTATGACCGACCAATTAAATACCATGTAAATAAACTTAGGTAGGTCATACTAGCGAAGGAATTCCCCGTCTCTCCCCTCCTAGTTCTATTCTCACATCTTAGCCAGGGATCATATCCCTAAGCTCTGATACCAACTGTGACGCCCCCAAAATTAGGTATACATCACCTATCTTGGGTCGTCAGATACATAGTACAGAATACAAATATAACTTACTAATACAACTGTCGTGTACAATACGACAAAATATAAACTGTGAGTTTGAATACAAATATTGTCTTCTAGAGAGTATTCATACTCAAAAAGAGTCCTCATTACATTTATTAACATACTATTACATAGAATAGTGAGGACTACTTAACTAATACTATCATTCGGACCATCACTCCGTTCCCCGACTTGCCCCAGCTACGTTCTCATTTCCTGAAGAGAACAGTGAAAGAAAGGGTGAGCTCAACTAGCCCAGTAAGAAATATTATGACTAAGATAATGCAGAATAAATTATCATTAGCCTTCAACAATGTTAAATTGATAAAATATAATAGACATCAAGTTTAACTGCAGCGGAACAAGCAATCCATTAAAAGAGTCAAATAGAAAATAAACTCTACTATCTTTTATGATTTAAAAGGTTTTTCAACACTGTGATCGTTGGGACTCAGCTTAATAAAATAATCCACATCATCGAATCACCCCTGCACTACGGCCAAGGATATTCGTGTATTCATTAATGGTCATTATCATGCCAACAACTATCCATCAACGCACTACGGGCCAATGAGGACTTTTACCACATTATTTGTAACATTACGGTCATGATTATACCAAATAATCCCTGGTCATAATCATACCAAGTCCATCTATGCACTACAGGTCACAGATGACTTTCAACATTTTATAAACATGAGGATGATGACAATAATATAAGAATTCAATAAAACAAGTTCAAGAATTAATTTATCCAAGAATTAACGTCCAAATTATCAACATGATACTGCTTTGTGGAGTAGAATTCAAGAATACTTAGAAGAATATTTTCATGAAAAGATACTGGATGAAACACAATTATCAAGGATATTTCACAAATTTCATGGAGTATAGAAGTCAAAACTTAACCAACTGAGTATAATAAAGAATGGAATAACAAAAGAAATCACCATGCATGCGATAGACCGCACAGACATGTTATTCCAACAGAATAATAAATAATGGAAACAGGTCCGGCGTAAAACGCACAGACAGGATATTCCAACAGAATAATAATAAAGACGGAACCAGGTCCGGTGTAAAACACACAGACAGGATGTTCCAACAGAATAATAATAAAGACAGAACCAGGTCCGGTGTAAAACACACAGACAGGATGTTCCAACAGTATAATAATAAAAACAGAACCAGGTCCGGTGTAAAACACACAGACAGGATGTTCCAACAGAATAATAATAAGACGGAACCAGGTCCGGTGTAAAATACACAGACAGGATGTTCCAACAGAATAACAGAAGAATGTCACCAAGTATAGGGTAGACCGCGTATATAGGTTATTCCAACAAAATAATAAAAAATGAAATAACAACAGTTCTCTTCATGAATAAGAAAGAATAACACCCCTTACCGTTTTAAAGAAGAGCTGAAATAAGGAAGTAGTTAAGTAGCAGAATACTTGTCTTCTCTCTCTCTATAGTTTCTCTCTATAGTTTCTCTCTCTAGAGTTCAGTGAATTCGTAAGAAATAATGAAGGAATGAGCTGCTATTTATAGAAAAATAGAATGCATAGTAACTAATCCATGAACGGTCCAGATTGATTACTTTAATCTGACGGTCCATATTTAAAAAAAATCTTTTAAATAAAATATAATATATTCTATTTATAGAATAACTTTAATAAAGTAATCTGTTTTATATAAAAAGATGTTTCTGTTTTATTACGTTAATAATACGAATAAAACAAAACATCATTATCGCTAAATAATTCATATTATTAACTGACAATAATTGAATCAAACTGAGTGACTTCTCACATAAGCATTAATAATCAATACTGTGTGCTACTATACAACCATACGTATTACTATACTTTTACTACCGAGTATTTCAACAGTATCAATGGTAAAATTTCCGCCGTTATTTTTAATAAAATATTTTTGTCGTTTTCTCAATCCGACAATAATTTCGTTGTGGGGTCCATCAATGATTGTGCCGTTGTACGAATATTCCCTGTTAAAACGAATATTCTCCGACCAATCGAATATTATATAACAACTTGCGTACTTTGCAAAATTTATAAATATTACCCACAACTATAACATTATATCAAATTAACTCCATAATATTCAAAAATGATATTTATAGAAAATTCGTCTTTATTTATAAAAGTTGGGGTCTTACATATATACCTTAGTCGGATGTCCGGATTGTAATTCTGAAAGTTCAAGCGAACATCATGTAAGACCCTAACTTTTTATAAATGAAATTAAATTTCCTCTATTTATTATTTTGAAATAGTAAGGGTTGATTTGATTAATGTGGTTAGTTATGGGTAAAATGCGCAAATATCTTGAATAAGCAAGTGGTTATAAAATATTCTTTGTTGTCAGGGAATATTCGTTTGGTCGTGGAATATTCTTGCTGTCGGGGAATATTCGTACGATGGCACAACCTTTTGTGGGCCCCATAACGGAAAGCAATTGGATGAAGAAAATGACAAGTATAAATTGTTTATAAATAACGGCGTAGTTGTTACCGTTAACACTGTTAAAATACCCGGTGGTTAAAACACAGTAATACACGTTGTTGCACAGTAGCACACGGTATTGCATCAATTATTGATTCTTACGTAAGAAGGCACTGCTCAATAATTGTTACAGTAATTACTGTTTAATATTTTGTTTTATTGATTCAATAATTACTACGTTGATATTTTATATTATTGTTGTTTCAATAATTGTCACTACACAGTATTTTCTATTATCAGATTAATAATTCATATTTAAATAATATTATTAGATAACATTATTGGTAATATCTAGAAAGTTCTGTTTAAGGAGAGATTTGGTCACCTAATTGCGCGCCAGTAAGGAGAAATCCATATTGAAAAGTCTCCTCTTTTTTGGGAACGGCCTGATTGTCAGTATTGTGATTCTGTAATATTATTTATGAATATTTTAATTATTGATTTATATGATAAGGAAAATATTTATTTTATGTGGATATAGATGGATAAAATTTTTAAGGTGACAATTGTTAAAAATTGGTATTTTATCTTTTCTGATAAAATAATTCATTTAAATATATTATTATATTTTAATAATATAATAATAGTGTTATTTTTACAATGAATGTGTGATATATGAATAAATGAGGAGGAAGAATATTTTTGTTACAAAAAATATTTAAAACATATTTTTCATGTTTGTGGACCCCAATTTTTGATTGAAATTTGATTATAGCATGTAAAATCGTCCGTATGTGAATTTCGGTCAATTTCTGTTTGGAATTTGAAAAAACTTAAACTTACAAAGTTGTAGAGAATTGAATTTCCTATGGAATGAACATAAGATTCGAATTTTTCTGATAAAAGCGCTATTTATTATGAATTATTGAAGTTTCAGAATAATTGATTTTTGAAGTTTTAATTATTTTTTTATGAAAAACATTTTTTGCAATTGGGTGGGCCCTACATGTGATATAAATGTGCTGAATTCAGTTGGTCTAAGGTGGGCTTGAAAAATTTTAATTATATTAATATTTTATTAAATTTTCTGTTTTGGTGTTCTAAGCATTTTCCTATAAATAGGGTGCTTAGGTTAGAATTAAAAATTACACCAGAAACTGAAATCTTCTCTTTCTATATTATTGAGCGTATTCTTGTGAGTATTTTGATACTTTGACTGTTGCTATACGGTGCAAGTTCCTTCAGCACTATATCCAGTATTCCAGTCAGAGGTACTGTCTTTTTGGAGGTAAGGGGTGTTATTTTTTTTTATAAATAATATTATTTCTTTTAATATCATTATGCCGAAATATTGATCTGAACTTTTTATCAAATTTAGAACTTTTAGTGTCAGAGTTACTATTCACGTATACGACACTATTTACGATACGATACTATTCACGAAAAATTAATTTTTTTTAAAGATATTTATTATGGATACTAGCTTTGATTGTTTCCATGTTTTGATCATTTTTGAATTTTACTCCAATATGATTATTTATGAAGTATTTTTGAACATGAATTGTTTAAAGTACGAATCCTTAATATTTGTTCTTTTGTTTCACTGGATTCGTTTTCTTTAAAATATTTTTCATCATTCTCAGTCCTAAATGATTATATTACTGAATATCTTTGGCCTGTAGTGCAAAGATGAATGATTTTTTGATGAATATCTTTGGCCCGTAGTGCAAAGATGAACAGGTGTTGAGATGAACATGACCAACTAATGAATATCTTTGGCCTGTAGTGCAAAGATGAATATTTGATTCAAGATGTATATTGATTGATGTTTCAGGGATAAAATATTGATGATGAACTTTTAAATTTATAGATGATAGTTGATTTCATCCTCTACTTAACACTTCTAATGAATTATTATTTTCGCCGCGAATATTGATTTAAAATTTGTTGTCTGTTGTATTCTATTAGAATTTTTCCCTGTTGAGGACTAACGATAATTTGTTCTATATTATCTTAGTCATAATATTCTTTACTGGGCTAGTTGAGCTCACCCTTTCCTTTTTGTTCCATTTTTTCTTCTTAGGAGGCGAGAATGTAGCGAGTACTAGTCGGGGTATGGAATGATGGTTCTAGAAAGATGTTTTTGTAGTCCTCACTATTTTTGTAAAATAAAGTATCAATAATTATTATGAAGACTTATTTGAGTGTGTATATTGTCTATAAGATAATATTTATATTTTAAGCTCACAGTTAAGTGTTGTCGTATTTTGTACGACAATTGTATTAATAAAATTGTAGTTATTTCTGTACCATGTATTTGACGACTCAGAATGGGTGATGTATACCTATTTTGGGGGCATCATAGTTGGTATCAAAGCTTAGGGATATGGTCTCTGGCGGAGATCGGGGAATAGAACTAGGAGGGGAGATACGAGTAAATCCTTCGCTAGTATGTCCTACCTAAGCTTATTTTTTAGTTGGTCAGAGTATAGGGTTATTATCTTGCATGTCAATTTCTTTAATTAACCCTTGTTTTGTGGCAGTATTTAAGAATGACAGCTGAAAATATTAACGATGGAGTAAATGAGACCGTAGAGACACCATTAATCACCAATGAGGAGAATGTATAACAGACCGACAATGTTCCTCCTGTAAATAACACCACTGAGCAAACGATGAACGATGAGATGTTTAGAAGCTTTTTGCGGTTCATACAAAACCAGACGAGGGAGACTCCTGTTCAAAATACAGGTAGAAATAATGGCAACACACAGCTGGTCACAGCCAAGCAGTTCAAAGAGTTGGGACCACCATAATTCTGGGGTAAGCCGGACCCGATTAAGGCAGAAATGTGGGTCAAGTAAATTACCAAGATATTCGATGTCTTGGGATGCACGGAGGAACAGAAGGTTCCATTCGCCACCTTTATGTTCCGTAATGAAGCAGATTACTGGTGAGAATCTGTGAAGCGTGCCCATCCAACTGCACTTAGCATGTCTTGGGAGACATTTCAGAAACTGTTCAATGACAAGTACTTTGCTGAAAGTATTCGTCATATGAAGGAGGTAGAGTTTATTAGACTGGAGCAGAACGACATGACGGTGTCCCAATACGAGGCGAAGTTCGCGGAGTTATCCAGGTTTGTACTTTATTTGGTGGAGAATGAGGAGCGTATGACGCGGATGTTTCTGAGAGGTTTGAAACCCGACATACGTCAGTATCTCATTTCTCATAAATTTTCTCAATATTCAGATGTTGTTAACAGGGCTCAATTATTAGAGCGAGATAACGAGTACGTTCAACCAAGGGACCACAACCAGGATCGTACTGGTGACAGCAGTCATCGGAGCAACGATAACCAGCGGGGAAAGAAGAACACGGACAAAAGCGGTAACCACTCTGGTAGTAATCGTGGCCATGATAATAGAAGAAACGAGTGGCGAAGAGATTTTAAAAAGAGGAAATTTAACAATGACAATGTGAAGACGTCAGCACCAGCAGTAACTGGTTCTAAGGGAGGAGAACGACCACCGGTCGTATGCTACAAATGCGGAAAAGAGGGACATATCAACCCAAACTGTCCACAACAGTTCAAGGTATGTTATAATTATGGAAAGGAAGGGCATATCGCTAGAGATTGTACTGTAGTGAAACCAAGTCCAGCGGGGATGGTGACTCAAAAGGCTGTCCCAGAAAAGTCAAAGTCAACGGTTCCTGGAAGAGCGTTTGTTGTGACTGGTCAAAATGCAAGAAACCCAAACGAGGTGATCACGGGTAAGTTAATCGTAAATTCTTGCGAAGCTTATACATTATTAGATACCGGTTCTACCCATTCATTTATCTCTCCTGCTTGTGCTCAACGTTTAAACTTGACTCCGGAGAAATTAGACTTTGACCTATCTGTGGAGACTCCGTTAGGAGAAACTTTCATAACATTCACTGTTTATAAATCTTGTTTGATCCAAGTTGGCACCATCACATTACCTGTTGATCTTATCTCTTTAAAGATACTTGCTTTTGATGTAATTTTAGGGATTGATTGGTTAACTACTCATCATGCCAAAATTGATAGTTTTCGTAAGGTTGTTAGTTTTCATATTCCTAATCAACCTGTTATTCGAATTCAAGCAACTAAACCACTAAAATCAATCACTGTTATATCAAGCTATAAAGTCATTCGTTTATTAAAAAATGGATGTCAAGCTTTCTTAGCCCATGTTATGGATTTGAATAAAGACACGTCGGATTTGAATAATATTCCTGTTGTTAGTGACTTTCCTGACGTATTTTCTGAAGAACTTCCCGGTCTATCCCCAGAACGTGAAGTTAAATTCTTTATTAACCTTGAACCTGGTACAAAGCCCATTTCTAAAACCCCATATCGAATGGCTCCTATTGAACTTCAGGAGTTAAAGGTTCAACTACAGGAGTTGTTGGACATCGGTTTCATTTGTCCCAGTACATCTCTTTGGGGTGCTCCTGTTTTATTTGTAAAGAAGAAGGACAGGAGTATGCGACTTTGTATTGACTACCGAAAATTGAACCATGTCACCATCAAGAATAGGTATCCGCTATCTCGTATTGATGACCTGTTTGACCAGTTACAAGGAGCACAATTCTTTTCAAAGATCAATCTTCGTTCTGGATATCATCAATTGAAGATTAGAACTAAGGATATTCCGAAGACTGCCTTTAGAACTCGGTACGGGCATTATAAATTCTTAGTCATGTCTTTTGGATTGACTAATGCTCCTGCGGCTTTCATGGATATGATGAACCGAGTATTCAAGGAATATTTGGATCAGTTCGTTGTTGTCTTTATTGATGACATCCTCATATATTCCAAAAGTCGTGAAGATCATGAGCACCATTTGAAGCTGGTACTCCAAAGGCTTCGTGAAAACAAGCTTTATGCCAAGTTGAAGAAATGCGAGTTCTGGCTTGAGGAAGTAGCATTCCTTGGGCACGTGGTGTCAAAACATGGAGTATCTGTTGACCCGGCGAAGATTGAAGCAATAAAAAGTTGGGAGCAACCGAAGTCGGTGACCGAAGTACGTAGCTTTCTGGGCCTAGCTGGTTATTATCGGAGATTCGTGAAAGGATTTTCTCGAATCGCTACTCCATTAACTCAGCTGACTCGGAAGGATACAAAATTTGTATGGAGCGAGGAATGCGAGAAGAGTTTTCAAGAGATTAAGAGGAGACTTATTTCGGCACCTATTCTAACAATACCATCTGGTTCGGATGGATTTGTTATCTACATCGATGCTACAGGAAAAGGGTTAGAATGTGTTCTTATGCAACATGGGAAGGTCATAGCCTATATGTCCCGCGATAACTCAAAGAATATGAGAGAAATTACTCTACTCATGATCTAGAATTGGCATCGGTCGTGTTCGCGTTAAAAATCTGGAGGCACTATCTATATGGGGAGAAAGTGGAGATATATTCGGATCATAAAAGCCTTAAATATTTCTTCACCCAAAAAGAACTCAACATGCGGCAACGACGTTGGCTTGAACTGTTGAAAGATTATGACCATACTATTCAATACCATCTTGGAAAAACGAACGTGGTAGCTGACGCGTTGAGTAGAAGATCATATGATGGAATGAGTGCGATGCTGTCAACACAAAGGCCCATTTTGGGTGATTTACAAAAGATGAAGATAGAATTCAAGACTCCGGGGACCCATGCGATGATGTAAAATATACGCATAGAACCAACTTTAATCGATAAAGTTAAAGTTGCTCAAGCCACAGACCCAGAACTGATGCGTATGAAAAAGAAAGTACAAGAAGGTGTTATCCCAGAAGTAAGAATCGATGAAGAAGGAATACTTCGAGCTAACTCCAGACTTTGTGTTCTTAACGACTCTGATTTGAAGTACAAGATCATGATGTAGGCACACAACACACCGTTTGTAATTCACACTGGAAGTACCAAAATGTATCGTGATCTTCGACATATATTTTGGTGGAGCAATATGAAGAGAGAGATCACGAAGTTTATCTCGAGGTGTTTAACTTGTCAACGTGTAAAGGTGGAGCATCAAGTGTCAAAGGGTCCATTGCAACCACTTAAGATTTCAAAATGGAAGTGGGAACACGTTACCATGGATTTCGTTACGGGTCTTCCAAAGGTTTCTCAAGGCATAGATGCGATTTGGGTTATTGTTGATAGATTAACCAAGTCTGCTCATTTCTTGTCGATACGAGAGACTTATTCCATTGAACGTCTTGCTCTTATGTACGTGAATGAGATTGTGAGGTTGCATGGCATGCCAGTATCCATAGTTTCAGATCGTGACCCAAGATTCACTTCACGATTTTGGGTTAGCTTACAGAAAGCTATGGGCACAGATTTACGATTCAGTTCGGCATACCATCCTCAAACGGACGGACAATCAGAGAGGACTATTCAAACTCTTGAAGATCTATTAAGACTCTGTGTTCTAGACTTCAAAGGGAGTTGGGATAAGTATTTATCATTAGTGGAATTCTCCTACAACAATAGTTATCAGGAAAGTATAGGCGTGGCTCTATTTGAAACATTATATGGTCGAAAGTGTCGCTCTCCAGTATGTTGGGATGAGGTGGGTGAAGCAATATTGTTGGGACCAGAGTTGGTACGTATGACTACAGAAAAGATCCAAATGATTCGACAACGTATACAAACGGCACAGGATCGACAAAAGAGTTATGCGGATCTTCATCGAAAGGACGTAAAATTTGATATTGGGGATCATGTATTGTTACGTGTTGCTCCATGGAAGTGAGTTACAAGATTTGGAAAGAGAGAAAAGCTCAATCCACGATTTATTGGTCCATTTCAAATTCTTGACCGAGTAGAAAATGTAGCCTATAGACTAACGTTACCTCTAAGCATGTCTCGTGTTTATAATGTTTTTCACATATCTATGCTTCGTAAATATGTGAAAGACCTAAACCACATTATTGAGTTAGAACCAGACGAGATAGCTGAAGACTTAACGTACGAGGAGGTACCTATCAAGATCTTGGATAGGAAGGAGCATGTCCTACGCACCAAGGTTATACCACAAGTTAAGATTTTGTGGAGGAACTATGCTATTGAGGAAATGACTTGGGAGTTAGAAACGAAAATGAAAGCGAGGTATCCTTACCTTTTCGAAACACCAGGTACGTATGTCAATTTCGAGGACGAAATTTCATAAGGAGGGGAGGTTGTAAGACACCAACTTTTTATAAATGAAATTAAATTTTTTCTATTTATTATTTTGAAATAGTAAGGGTTGATTTGATTAATGTGGTTAGTTATGGGTAAAATGCGCAAATATCTTGAATAAGCAAGTGGTTATAAAATATTCTTTGTTGTCGGGGAATATTCGTTTGGTCGTGGAATATTATTGTTGTCGGGGAATATTCGTACGACGGCGCAGCCTTTTGTGGGTCCTATAACGGAAAGCGATTGGATGAAGAAAACGGCAAGTATAAATTGTTTATAAATAACGACGTAGTTGTTACCGTTAACACTGTTAGAATACCCGGTGGTTAAAACACAGTAATACGCGTTATTGCACAGTAGCACACGGTATTGCATCAATTATTGATTCTTACGTTAGAAGGCACTACTCAATAATTGTTACAGTAATTACTGTTTAATATTTTATTTTATTGATTTAATAATTGCTACGTTGATATTTTATATTATCGTTATTTCAATAATTGTCACTACACAGTATTTTTCATTATCAGATTAATAATTCATATTTGAATAATATTATTAGATAATATTATTGGCAATGTCTAGAAGGTTCTGTCTAAGGAGAGGTTTAGTCACCTAATTACGCGCCAGTAAGGACAAATCCTTATTAGAAAGCCCCCTCTTTTCTGGGAATAGCCTGATTGTCAGTATTGTGATTCTGTAATATTATTTGTGAATAATTAATTATTAATTTATATGGTAAGGAAAATATTTATTTTATGTGGATATAGATGGAGAAAATTTTTAAGGTGACAATTGTTAAAAATTGGTATTTTATCTTTTCTGATAAAATAATTTATTTAAATATATTATTATATTTTAATAATATAATAATGGTGATATTTTTACAATGAATGTGTGATATATGAATAAATGAGGAGGAATAGTATTTTTGTTACAAAAAATATTTAAAACATGTTTTTCATGTTTGTGGACCCTAATTTTAGACTGAAATTTGATTATAGCCTGTAAAATCGTCCGTATGTGGATTTCGGTCAATTTCTGTTTAGAATTTAGAAAAATTTATACTTACAAAGTTGTAGAGAATTGAATTTCCTATGAAATAAACATAAGATTCGAATTTTTCTGATAAAAGGACTATTTATTATGAATTATTAAAGTTTCGGAATAATTAATTTTTGAAGTTTTAGTTATTTTTTTATGAAAAACGTTTTTTACAATTGGGTGGGCCCTACATGTGATATAAATGTGCTGAATTCAGTTGGTCTAAGGTGGGCTTAAAAGTTTTTTATTATATTAATATTTTATTAAATTTTCTACTTTGGTGTTCTAAGCATTTTCCTATAAATAGGATGCTTAGGTCAGAATTGAAAATCATACCAGAAACTGAAATCATCTCTCTCTATATTATCGAGAGTATTCTTGTGAGTATTTTGATATTTTATCTGTTGTTATATGGTGCAAGTTCCTTCAGTACTATATCCAGTATTCCAGTCAGAGGTATTGTCTTTTTGGAGGTAAGGGATGTTATTTTTTTTATAAATGATATTATTTCTTTCAATATCATTATGCCAAAATATTGATCTGAACTTTTTATCAAATTTAGAACTTTTAGTGTCGGAGTTACTATTCACGTATACGTCACTATTCACGTATACGACACTATTCACGTATACGACACTATTCACGAATACGACACTATTCACGAAAAATTAAATTTTTGTTTTTTTTTCAAGATATCTATTATGGATACTAGCTTTGATTGTATCCATGTTTTGATCATTCTTAAATTTTACTCCACTATGATTACTTATGAAGTATTTTTGAACCTGGATTGTTTAAAGTACGAATCCTTAATATTTGTTCTTTTGTTTCACTGGATACGTTTTCTTTAAAATATTTTTCATCATCCTCAGTCCTAAATGATGATATTACTGAATATCTTTGGCCTGTAGTACAAAGATGAATGATTTTCTGATGAATATCTTTGGCCCGTAGTACAAAGATGAACATGTGCTGAGATGAACATGACCAACTAATGAATATCTTTAACCTGTAGTGCAAAGATGAATATTTGATTCAAGATGTATATTGATTGATGTTACAGGAATAAAAAATTGATGATGAACTTTTAAATTTATAGATGATATTAGATTTCATCCTCTACTTAACTCTTCTAATGAATTATTATTTCTGCTGCGAATATTGATTTAAAATTTGTTGTCTATTGTATTCTATTAGAATTTTACCTGTTGAGGACTAACGATAATTTGTTCTATATTATATTAGTCATAATATTCTTTACTAGGCTAGTTGAGCTCACCATTTCCTTTTTGTTCTATTTTTTCTTTTCAGGAGGCAAGAATGTAGCGAGTACTAGTCGGGGTATGGAATGACGGTTCTAGAAAGATATTTTAGTAGTCCTCACCATTTTTGTAAAATAAAGTATCATTAATTGTTATGAGAACTTATTTGAGTGTGGATATTGTCTAGAAGACAATATTTATATTTTAAACTCACAGTTAAGTGTTGTCGTATTTTGCACGACAATTGTATTAATAAAGTTGTAGTTGTTTCTGTACCATGTATTTAGCGACTCAGAATGGGTGATGTATACCTATTTTGGGGGCGTCACAGTTAGTATCAGAGCTTAGGGATATTGTCTCTGGCGAAGATCGGGGAATAGAACTAGGAGGGGAGAGACGAGTAAATCATTCGCTAGTATGTCCTACCTAAGCTTATTTGTTAGTTGGTCAGAGTATAGGGTTATTATCTTGAATGTCAATTTCTTTAATTAACCCTTATTTTGTGGCAGTATTTAAGAATGACAGCTGAAAATATTAATGATGGAGTAAATGAGACACCAGAGACACCATTAATCACCAATGAGGAGAATGTGCAACAGGCCGGCAATGTTCCTCCTGTAAATAACACCACTGAGCAAACAATGAACGATGAGATGTTTAGAAGCTTTTTGCGGTTCATGCAAAACCAGACGAGGGACTCTCCTATTCAAAATACAGGTAGAAACTGTAAGACCCCGAATTTTATGAAATAAAAGTATTCAATTTTTCTTATAATTACTATTCAGTAAATGGTTAAATTGATAAATGTTAAAGTTAAGGGTGATATATGAATTTTTTCAAAATACACGTGGTTATAAAATATTCATTGTTGTCGGGGAATATTCGTTTGGTCGTGGAATATTCTTTCTGTCGGAAAATATTCGTACGACGGCGCAGCCATTTATGGGCCCATAACAGAATAACTGTCGGGTGAAGAAAACGACAAATTTGAGTTTTTATAAATAACGGCGTAGTTGTTACCGTTAACACTATTAGAGTACCCTGTGGTTAAAATACAGTAATACGCGTTATTGCACAATATTTTTAAAATTATTGATTCTTACGTAAGAAGACACTACTGAATAATTGTCACAGTAATTACTGTTTAATATTTTATTTTATTGATTCAATAATTGCTACGTTAAAATTTTATATTATTGTTGTTCAATAATTGTCACTGCACAGTATTTCTCATTATCAGATCAATAATTTATATTATTTGAATAATATTATTAGATAACATTATTGGCAATGTCTAAAAAGTTCTGTCTAAGGAGAGGTTTGGTCACCTAATTACGCGCCAGTAAGGAGAAATTCTTATTGGAAAGCCCCTTCTTTCCTGGGAACGGCCTGGTTGTCATAATTGTGGCTCTGTAATATTATTTGTGAATAATTAATTATTGATTCATATGATAAGGATATATTTATTTTATGTGGATATAAATGAGGGACATATTTTTGTGGTTAAAAATGTAGGAGTTAATATTGAGGTTTTTATCAGTATTTTTGTCGGAATGGAAGTATTAAAAATTAGGGTTTTTGAGATATTTTGCGGGGGTTATAATTTTTAATCCGACCGTTGTATCGTGGTAATATTTGGATATGTTATACATATATAAGTTGAGTATATGTCCACAAATTTTGAACCGTTAAAAATGAACGTATGATTTGTTATGAATTTTACGAGATGACTGGTTTAGAAATTGTTGAATTTTCGGAGTTAATCATTTTGGTAGAAAATTCTGGAATTGGTGGACCCCACTCTTGGTTGGTGAAGAAATGTGCTGAGATTTTTATTCAAATGTGGTGGGTGAGAATAGTAGCAGATAAAGCCATCAGGTAGCAGGTTAAGTCTGCTTTGGCGTGCTAACATTTTCCTATAAATAGAGGGCTAAGTTAGAATTGAAAATCACACCAGAAACATAAGCTTTCTCTCTTTCTCTCTCTATATTATGAAGCATATTTTGTGAGTATTTAGATACTTTGAGAGTTGCTATTCAGTACAAGTTTCCTTCGGCTTTGCATTCCAGTCATAAATACTGCATTTTTGAGGTAAGGGATAGTAAAGGATATTAAGGGATGCTATATTCTTTATAATGATGTTATTCTTTCAATATCATTATACTGAAATATTGGTATGGATTTTATTGTGGAATTTTTACCTTTTTGAGTTGGGATTACTATTCACGTATACGGCACTATTTACGTATACGGCACTATTCATGTATATGGCACTATTTACGTATATGATATTATTTACGTATACGGTACTATGTACGAATACAGAGTACTATTCACGAGTTACTATTCATAAGTTACTATTCACGAGTTACTATTCATGAGTTACTATTTATGAGTTACTATTCACGGGTACTATTCACGACAAAAATTGGTTTCTTTTTCTGACCAAATTATAGTTGATTTATGAATATTACTCTTGAAATTAAATCCATATTTTGATCATATTATTTTTATTATCATATATAACATTTTTATAACCCTGATGTTGAATTTCTCTTTCACTTGAGTGTAAAGATGGGTAAATTATTGGTATGATCGTGACTGAGGAATATCTTTGGCCTGTAGTGCAAAGATGAATTGTTAACTGGTATGATCATGACCATTAAATTTATAATTGAATATCTTTAGCTTAAGTGTAAAGATGAATTGATTAACATGGTTATAATTATTGTTTATATAAATTCTGAAATGATTATATATTTCTTTGAGATATGAATATCTTTGGCCTGTAGTGCAAAGATGAGTTGTTGATGAATATCTTTGGCTCATAATGCAAAGATAACCTATTGTTGAATATCTTTGGCCTGTAGTGCAAAGATGACATGTTGATGAATATCTTTGGCCTATAGTGCAAAGATGAAGTTATTAGTATGATTATGAATAGGAACTGTGATTTGGTATAACCATGATCTTTAATGTTTCAGGTAAAGACATGTGATGAAATTTATTTTCGTCCTGGATGCGAAGAGGAATTCAGAATCACAATTATGATTATGAGTTATTCATATGATTGTGGACCAGAACTGTTGATTGATGTTACAGGGATAAAACATTGTTGGTGGATTTTTAACATGGAGAAGATAATAGATTTTATGGTCTATTTGACTCTTCTAATGGTTTGTTGTTTCTGCTGCAGTTGTTGATCTTAAACTTGTTGTCGATTATATTCTATCAGATTTTTCCCTGTTGAATACTAATGATAATTTGTTGTATATTATCTTAGTCATAATATTCTTTACTGAGCTAGTTGTGCTCACCCTTCTGTTTCACAATTCCTTTCAGGTAATAAGAGTGTAGCTGGATTGAGCGGGGGTATCAGGGGAATAGAACGGTGGTCGTCATTTAGTAGTTATATTTGGTGAATCAAATAGGGTGAGGCGAACCCAACGTTAGAAGGGTGTTTTGTCACTATCATACAAGATGTCTAATGATATACAACCTCGTGTCATCATAAGACATGGATGTGCTCATCCACTTCCTGAGTATATTTACAAGCACTACCTATATAATCTTGGTGTTTGTTTGAAATATAATTCTCAATTAGAGACAGTGGAGATAATGATAAGTCAAGAGAAGACTCACCATTGGGAAGAATATGATAGTAATCTTCTCGTTTTTCTTTGGGGTATATTGGGTCAACCAAGGATAATTCTATGGCCATATGATATCTATCACAACCTAGAAGCATGACCTCCCATGTACAAAGGTTTCCTTGAGCATTTCCAAAGATTCTAATTTCTAAAACAGTTTTTGACTATACCTTTATATAAGGTGTCATTGTGAGGTGCTGTCCACGGTTGGAACATGAGTCACATTTGGTATATATTTGTATCCAAACTCACGGCATATGTGTTGTTGTATTTTGCACGACAATTGTTGTAATAAAGTTGTAGTTATTTTCTGTACCATGTATTTGGCGACTCAGAATAGGTTGGATGGAATGGACCTATTTTGGGGTCGTCACAGAAACAATGACAACACACAGCTGGTCACAGCCAAGCAGTTCAAAGAGTTGGGACCACCAGAATTCTGGGGAAAGCCGGACCCGATTAAGGCAGAAACGTGGGTCAAGCAAATTACCAAGATATTCGATGTCTTGGGATACACGGAGGAACAGAAGGTTCCATTCGCCACCTTTATGTTCCGTAATGAAGCAGATTACTGGTGAGAATCTGTGAAGCGTACCCATCCTACCCCTACTCCCACGCCACCCACTCACCTCACCCACCTACCTCAACTACCCACCCTTACTCTCACCCCCACCCTACCCACCTACCCACCCACCCACCCAACACTTCCTCCTACTAAAAAATAATATTAAGCGATTATGTATACACCACTCACCCCACCCACACCCCACACCCCATACCCCACCCTCGCACTCACCCCACCCCCTACCCCCACTCACCCCACCCCACCCCACCC
Source organism: Panax notoginseng (assembly GCA_016801055.1). Taxonomy (NCBI): domain Eukaryota; kingdom Viridiplantae; phylum Streptophyta; class Magnoliopsida; order Apiales; family Araliaceae; genus Panax; species Panax notoginseng. The sequence goes on from CM029014.1 coordinate 23,435,965, forward strand.
ACCTTACCCCACCTACCTACCCATCCACCCACCTATCCACCCACCAATCCCACCCACCTACCTATCCCTACCCCACCACCTACCTACCCACCTACCCAACCCACCTCCCACCTACCATACCCTACTCCAACCCCACCCCACCCACGCCACCCCACTCCAGTCTCCCCCCTAAAATAATATTATGTGATTACGTATACATCTCTTACCCCCCACCCACCCCCACCCAAAAAAAATAATATTATGTGATTATGTATACACCTCTTACTCCCCACCCCACCCCCACCCCCACCCCCCACTAAAAAAAAATAATATGTATACACCACCCCACCCCACTCCACCCATATTAAAAGTTCATTTAAAAGTTCTGTTTAAAAGTCAAACTATCTTAAAAATGGTTAATATGGTTTTTAACCATAACCATATGGTTCCAACCCACATAACTCATATTAAAAATAGTTAATATGATTTTGGTTCTTAAATGGAACCATAATCATATTTTAAAAACCAATACCAACCCATAACCATATTTTGCCAGACCTAGCGCATTTCAACTGGGGCAACCCTCTACGCATTAACCTATGGGATGGAAGCAGTATTCCCCATAAAAGTAGAAATGGAATCCCTCAGGGTGTTGATGGACGCTCAGCTGGATGAAGATCAATGGATACAAGACATGCATCACCAATTGTCTCTAATAGATGAAAGACGAACCGCGGCTTTCTTCCATGGTAAATTATATCAACAAAGGATCGCCCGATCCTACAACAGAAAAGTCTGGCTACGGCAGTTTAAACAACATGACTTGGTTTTGAAGAAGATCATTGATAACCAAGATCAATCTAAGGGAAAATTCACTCCTAACTAGGAAGGCCCGTTTGTTGTCAAGGAAGTATTAACAGGAGGCGCTCTCAGATTGCAAGAAATGGATGGCGATGAATTTCCACAACTCATCAACTCGGACACCGTGAAACAGTACTATGTCTGAAGTTACCATGAAGCAAACATCCTAGTGTTGGATCATTAGATCATCAGTCATTCCAGTTCTTTAACCCTTTACCACATATAACTCTTGTCCACAATTTGCCCCTCAAGAAAACATACTCTTTAAGCCAGCAGCCTGACTTCACTGCGCTCATACAACTTAGGTCATCCCACTACGGATTGAACCTCTCACGTTTGCAGTTTGGCTACCCATACATGGGATTAAACTTCTCGTACCTGCAGTTTATCCTCAACCTAGGATCAAACTTTCTCTTCCCCGCAGTCTATCTTGCATATGGGATTAAACTTTCTTCCCCACAGTTTGACCTGTACATGGGATTAATCTTTCTTCCCCGTAGTTTATCCTGCACATGGGATCACGCTTTTCAACTCACCCTGAGAGGTGAACTACGTTAACCTGATCTCCTTGATACACGGGAGTACGTAGGCAACCATATTCTATATGGCCCGGTCGCAATAAACAAAAAACCACAAAAACATTTCTACCCTTCTCTACAAAAAACAAAAGCCACAAAAACACTTCTACAACCTTCTTAATCCATAAAGCTTCTACACCCATCTGCCTTTTATAAACAGTGTTGAACCTCTTACATCAGGTTCGAACTACGCAGACCTGATCTCCTCTTCATTAGGAGTACGTAAGCAGCCATTTATGGTTCGGTCTCACCCCCTACCAAAACACAAATACTTGTTAACTGGTATTGGGATTAAACTTCAATCTACCACATTTCATTGGCTTCAAACTAAAGGGATGAAATTACCCAACCTCTCCTCTCAAATAGGAGATTCGGCGACCATCTAAGCTGCGGTTGTACCTTGAAGAGCCACACCAATCCATAAGAGATGGAATTAACTAGGCTCCTTCTAAATAGGGGTACTGGCGACCATCTGTGGTACGGTCAATCTCAGAGAGGAAAGCCATAACCCTCTCCACATTTCTATACAGAAACCTGTCCCAAGACACCGAAAGATGGTAGGGATACACACAGATCCATGATTTATTTTGAACTATCCAGAGACAACTAAATGTCCATCCTACAAGGAGGAATTCAGAATACATCAAGATCACAAATCCTGAAGAAATAGGCAAATATCAAGAAAGTATCAGAGCATATCTAAAAGGGAAGTGATCAAAAATATATTTCCCTGCTATATATAATGTTGTTTGATATACACAATATAAACTGTACATGACAAAATGGCTAAGCTAGTCTATGCAGGAAAGTATAAGTCCATCTACAAATCAGTGTATATGCGAGCTAATAAGCCCAGCATGGAATCTCTCTCAGAAGAATGAGGTAAGGTTGTGGTCTCCTGTACGAGGACATCCACACGACCCAACAGATCTGCAGCCATCTGCATGGTGACCATGTGCTCATCAATATATGTGCTCATCTCTGCGATCATGTCAGTGGTAAGGGACCTCACTGCAGTACTATCTGTGACGGCTACATCCCGAGCATATATGGCACTATCCTGCTCGACTATCACTGCGTCTCTGGCTGATCAGGCCTCATCCCGCTCAACGACAGCGGTATCTATACGAGCTAATGTCTCGTCCCCCTCTAACAGAGCTGCGTCTCTCCCATCAAGAGCTGTCAACATCAGGGCTCTAGCCTGATCTCTCTCGAAGGTCATCAGATGAAGAATTTGCTCTAGGTACTGTGCTGAATGCTGAATCACGACAGTGCTAGTACTGAGAGAATCTAAAGGAGATACTGGCAACCCAGTAGATGGCTCCTCCTCGGTGTAAGAATCAATATCCTCCATGGGCTCTCCACCATCTGAATCAATACTTAGCAATGTGGATACTACCTCAACCGGTGCAGTCTCTGTCTCCATCCATTCGGAATACTCTGTAGAATAACCTGGATGACTAATAGAGAAAGCGGCTATCTCACGCTAATCCCAACATGCATACACACGGGATCTGTCCTCTGCTGAAAGATAGCAAGAAGCTAAACGCTGGCCCAGCGCCCCCTCAAAAGGATGAAAATCCTGAAACTGGTCAAACTGCGACATCACGACCAGTGGATGGTAAGTAGTCATGCCACTCAAACCAGCCAGAGGGATGTAATCCATGCCCGGAGCATGAGTAATAAAGCTGTAAGGTGAGCTGAGCCCTGAGCACAACAGTATACTAAATGGGTCTACAATATCATCTAAGAAAGCGGACCAAGATGCAGCATCCGTATACTCCGCAGGCTGAAATGAATATGGCATGGCTATATCATGTGTGAAACAATACCCATGCCGTCTGAAAGTGCCAATCGGTCTCAGATGTGACATAAACTACACATATAACATGACCGAGCTGCCCGTAAATACTCCTGTCGGATAAGTGCAGTAGTATGTAGCTGAGCTCAATATCTCGGCTATAATCATAGGTATGATGGTATGACCCTCCCTGAGAGCTCTCACCGCCATGATAACTCCTATGTCCAACTCATCCATATACAGTGGCATGTAGACATGTGATAGTATGCACAATAGCAGTACATCTACCCTGGCCAGACGCCAATGATCCTCTGGTGTGGTGAAATCCCCGGAATATCGTCTATAACGTGGCCAGATGCAAGCTCATCCTGCACCACTCTACGCCTCAGTCCAGTAAGGGTCATGAACCGCCGACTCATATCCCCCAAAGCCATATACACGTAAGGTCTGTCTAGTGGCAGCATCGTCAACTGTGCATACTCCTCTAGAGTGGGAGTCAACTCCTAGGTCCCAAATCAAAAAACCTGCCTCTCCGATACCCAATGCTCCAGCATGCCATCCACGAATCCTGTGGGAACCTGAAACATCAACAGGGTCATAGTATGCTGCAATAAATGATATATGGTCACCCTATCTGATGGTGACATGCTATCATACCACGATCGCATACCAGATACCACCAATAATGGTGGGGTATGATCAATACGGCTAACTGTCAAAGAAGACATCTGCACGGGCCGTGTTATAAGACCATCCAGGGGTCAATGCTGAATATCTCTGGACATACATACATGCATAACATGATACATATATAACAGATAATAGATGGCAATATGATATAGGGAATGGATAAACTATACATACATTCCTAAGTATATCATCATCTAATACATCATCTCTGTACAACTACTAATACAGGGAAATGGGACACATACGCCCTACTACTAATAGAGGCCTATCAAAAGATATAGCGAGAATGGGGCACAGACACCCAATAGCTAACAGAGGCCTATCAAAAGATATAACGAGAATACACATCAGAAGAAGACAATGGTGTCGATGTCCACATCATCAATCTTGTCCACCTGATGTAACTCCTCCTGAGTCACTGGATCTCTATCAATAGGGATATCAGGCCGATACAAAGGAGGATCTACGTCGGCAAAACCAAATGGGTCATCTGAGGGGTCAGCGCCTGAGCTGGAAAGATCAAACGAATCTGCCTCTGCCGGATCTCTGTCCAAATGCTGGATAAAAATACGTGTCTGGTCCAACTGCCGAGTCAAACTATCAATCTGTGTCACATGAGTCGGATCTCGGACATATGCTAACCAATCCGTCATCATCATGGATCCTGGAACCATATCCCCCATGAACTGAGTGGCGCGGGTCTGGGCTCCAATGGTACGAGGGATCCACCAGCGCTGGAATATATCCTGAGTGCAAGGACCCTCTGACAATGCAAAACCGTCAACACCTAACAATGGGATATCAATGACGGGTGACTGTGACATAGGCCAATAACACCTGGCAGGAGGCAAGATCGGAATACGGATCTCTCTTGTGGTGCTCCTAATAGCACGCTCTCCTAGATAGAGCTCCCATCCTCCATCTGTAAAGAGAGGAACTCTCCGAGTGGAAATCACGTACTCGACACCAGTCGGGTATCCATCCTCAAATTCGATGGCCAAATGCTCCCCAGATTAGGGAATTCATGTGATAGTGTCAGCTGTCAATAACTCTAGCTGTAAACGGCAATGAGTGAAACCCTCAGCTACAGGGACCTCCGCCAATGTAGAATGATGCCATCGCCGTCCTTGTGGGTAGGTATCCAATCCTGGCACACTCACTGGACGTAAACATGGGACCCTTTCATAGGCCCAAAACTGTCAACACAAAGGCAAACATCTGCTGTTAGTTAACACTCTTAGCCTATACAGGGTAAATGACAAGAGAAATACTTACCAGCAGAAATGGGTAAAATCCTAACCAAGCCTCGGTCAAGCCATGTGAGAGCATACGCATGCCCTTGAGGAAATAGGTAAAGGTATAGGAACTTCAATCATACTCTCCAATACAGTCCACATGTCGAGTGGCGCTGATCAACGCGAACGACACTGTAGAAGAGTTATCTGCTATGAAGCATCTCGTAATGATCATCAGGAACAATCGCCGAAGAATGCGATCCCTGACTCTGACATTATCTGGCATGGGCTCGCTCAATAGCACGGACAGTCCTGCCCTTAAGCGCCTCCGTCGGAACTCTTAACAAGGATCTGACGGTAGTCGGGGTAATATCCACCGTGCAAGGCACTGGCGCCCCTCCAAACTCTATCCCTATGATAAATCGCCAATCCATCGGTGTCATCATCACCTCATAGTCCAACAAATGGAGTGACTGAGTCTGGTGAAACCATCGCTCAGACAATGCCCTGAGGTAACCCCAGGGACAACGACGGGAAAGGATGGAAAAGAATGCTCCAAAACCCCAATCATGCATAACCGCTCTATAGTCAGGATGAAGAGCCTGGTACATAGAGTGTATGCTGAACCAGTTCCCTCGAGGCTGTATAAAGTCAAGAACCTGCATGAAATACAAATCAACATTAAATCCTTTTACTCCTCACAAATAGGAAAGAAGGAAGATCAAGTTCTGACGTTATACCTCGTTAGCATGCAAATACATCGAGGGATGTCAACTCAAGTCACCCAGAAGCTCTGGGTTTGCTACCCAAAATACTCGGGAGCTCCCTACGGGGAATATGCGCAGCAGGAGCGGGGTCTGTAACAGGAACATCCTCGTCCTCGTCCTCGACATCCGGCACATCAACCTAGACTGGACGTATTACCGCCTCTACCAGCCGACGAGGCTGTCTAACAGAAAGGGGTCGAGGCACTTCAGAAGCCCTCCTCCGTACACCAAAAGTGGTCCTACGGGAACTACTCGACTGATCCGGATCCATAATATCTGGACAACAAGTCTCCAAATCACCTCAGAAAGGGTGTGGTATCTTCTAACCTGGTGCTTTTCAAAATGCATTGAATGACTACATGCATGCATGCATCATTTTAACATACATCTACCAGTAGAATTAAAAATCCATGACTACACAATTCCTACATTTTAGGAAAATTTTGCCATAGTCTCCTTTGTAAATAGGACTATCCACATGCACATAGGCATGACTAGGTGGCCATCCAGTAGCACACCTGCCTACAATCATATACATAATCATCAACACATAAGGTTAACCTCAATGCTAGGAGTACTTTGCCTTTTTACCTTGTGCTCAAATGTCCTCAGATAGGATAAAAATAGCAAAAAAGGGTGCCCATTTGACTGTCTCAAAAGTTAAATTTTTTCACATCATTATGTTCAGCATGGTTAAATACTAACATTTACTATGTTGAATATTTTTTATCAAATCATTTGAGCATAGATAATCAGTACTATGTGTTTAGATGCATTTCATATGATAAGTCATTTTCTAACGTATAAAAACTGGGAAAAAGTACATGCATACGTTACCAGGATAGTATAAAACATTTGTACGGTAACAGATTTTGTAGAAAGACGTCCGAACTTAGCAGATCTGAAGAAGAGCTCTCACATTTCCTTCGCAGCGCAAGTTAAAAATGACTTATGAGAGCAACCTGTTGGTCTTTATGATCTATGGTTGGCCGCAGGTCCATCTGCGGTTGCAGCAGGTGTACCTGCGGCACCTCTATATGGGTTTCACCCCTCCGGCTCGGTCCAGTTCGAGTTGCAAAAGAGTTCTTGCAAGCTGAAAAGGCCAAATTAGGGATAAAAATGCTACGCGATTGAGCAGAATAGCCTATAATCTTGGTTGAACCGTGGGTCTTCACGTCATTCATTGGTATTTGTCCAAACACAGGGTACACTATGCCGATGATCTCAGACGATACAAGTCACGCTTAGCGATACCTCACATAGGTCCAATTCCTCTCATTTAGGATCGTCATCCTACTTTGCCACATAACCCCGGCGGGGGTCACAACGCGATACATATGTCGAAGTACATAACCCCGTCGGGGGTTACAACGCATATCATCCATTGACATATATATCAACGAAGGTCAAGCTGCCTTGACGTTATTTTAGTAGATGGCAAGTAAACCCATCGAAGCATCGAGAGCCATTCGAGGATTTCATACTCGGGTACTCATATTCCCCAACGTCACCCCGGCGGGGGTTACAATGCGTGGTCCGTTGACACACACATCAACGATAATACAACAACCCCGGCGGGGGTTACAACGCATATCATCCGTTGACATACATATCAACGAAGGTCAAGCAGCTATGACATCACTATAATCGTTGACAAGTAAACCCAACGTCGCATCAAAAACCATCCGGTGATTTCATCAGTTGATACACACATCAGCAAAGTCCAAGCAGCCTTGGCATTTATCCCCAGTAGGGAGTTCATCCGTGGATCTACACATCAACAGAGGATCAAATGTATCCCCGGCGGGGGTTACAACGCGTATTAAACCGTTGGTTCACACGTCAACGAAGGTCGTGCAGCCCTGACAACATTTACTGTTGGCAGTAAAACCAACAGAACATTGACATACTCTGGTGATACAAACCAGGAAAGGGAAACGTCATCAAGGAGGATTGATGTCGGAATATGTTATACACATCCTCAAACAGACAAAGCTTTATCTCCACAGATATCTTACACATAAAAGGCACTACTTCAGAATCAAGTCTGTATCAAGGATTCAGGACTTTGATGATAAATCTAACGTCAACATCCTCAAAGATTTGGATCGCACATCCAATTTGGTCATCATTGCCAAATCCCCAGTAGAAGCTATAGGGAGATAGCAATCATCCTCAGCATATTGGGCAACAACCCCATACACATGCGTCACCCAGTTGCTTCATGTTATATTTCAAGTGTCTAGGATTCTTTATCCTATCCATGCATTGCATTGCATGAATATGACAAAGAGGGGCATCTGTAGACACTCGAAATTTTCTGTATATCTGTTACTGACATCGTAGGAGCGCAGATTCGTCTATTAAGAGGAAACCCTAGAAGACGGTTCCTATCCATTCCGGATACCACCGGGAGGAACAACTTAACCCCAGAACACACACTGGGAGTAACAGCTCAACCCTGGAACACACACCGGGAGTAACAATTCTAACCTCGGAGATAACCCCGAGGCATACAGATTCAGTACCGAAACACAAATCGGAGAAGACCGATTTCATCCCGGAGATAACCCCGAGATGTTCCATCTCAGTCCCAACACTGGGAATAGCAGATTCCAACCTTGGAGATAACCCCAAGGAAGGCAATGGCAGTTCTGGAGACAACTCCGAAAATGCTTGTTTCAAATGCATGCCATCAGCTTCAACCTCGGTGCTCACACCGAGGCACTCAGTACAAGATAGGCACACCTCAAAGATGACACTGAGGACCTTCAATAATATTTGCAACAGTCCAATCTCAGCAATAACCCTGAGCAACATCTACTTTTTCAGTCCAAATCAGAGATAACCCCGGTGAGGGGCAAAGTCGTCATCTTGCCACCATGACGCCACATCACGCCGTCTCAACATTTCAAACATACATTTCTACACAACAAATGTCCCACAAGAGCCAATAAAAACCAATCCTGAGTGACTATTATGCAAAACAACGGATAGAATTTGAAGCTGAAAATCGGAGGGCATCGTCCCATCTTCATGACTTCGTACAACCTCTAATCTCATGTCATTGCGTAACTCTCAACAACGGCGATTCGAAATAGGTCCTATATACCTCAGCCTCAGTCGGATGCCCGGATTGCAATTCTAAAAGTTCGAGCGGACATCACGTTGTCTACGTGCATGTACTTCGAGACAGCAGGACCCGCGAAGCCCGGGGCACCCCGGGCAGCCTCTGGTACACCTGCGGCTCCACCCTCTATAAATAGAGGGCTTGGGGTGGCCATTTTAAGAAGAAAAAAGGCAAGGAAGCCCTGTCCAATTTACTCCATACACACCCCAAACTGAGTGCTTTCTTATTTTAAATACTTGTGAGCTCACATATAGCTACTTCTGTACCGACAGAAGCCAGTGTTTATCTACTTTAAAGTTATTAAAGTCTTTTTTGGCAGCCCATTGTAAGCCTTCTTATATATTTTTAAGCATTTCTCTTCACACTTGCACACACCCTTCTTTACGTTGAGAGTCGTGTTGCGTGTGTTTGCCCGAACTTCGGTCTGTGGTTTTATTTCAGTTTGTATATACATACATATTTATATATATGGACTAACATTATCGAGTTATGCCTCGATTGAGCCTAGACTTCGGTCTGGAGCGTTTACTTGCTTTTGTATATATATACATTTATATATATGAACTGCATGTCGAACCCTGTTCGATGAGCCTAGACTCTGGTCTGGAGCATTTACTGCTTTAATATATATATATATATATATATATATATATATATATATATATATATCTGTGTGTCGAACTTTGTTCGATGAGCCTAGATTTTATATCCGGTGCGTTTATCGCTTATATATATATATATATATATATATATATATATATATATATATATACACACACATATATATGTATATATATATATATTTACATTTCGTCTCACCTGGAGTTTACTTCGTGGTGGTTGACCGCTTTTACTGCTTTCTGTACATTTCGTACCACCTGGAGTTTCCTCCGTGGCAGTTGATTGCTTTTACAGCTTTATTTACATTTATGATCCCCCATGGAGGTGCTTCGTGGTTGGTGATCATGTCTGTATATATATATTTACATCTTTTATATATATACCTGCTTACTGCGTTTATATCAACTGCGGCATCATGTGAGCCTAGGAATCACGTGATCACAGATTCAGTTCACTGAATCTAGATTCGGTTCCCGTGATGGACCTTTTCAGCTGTAAGCAGCTTGTAAATTTATCTGTGATGTTTGGATTTTCTCAGATGGTTCTCATACCCACGAGAAATTCAGCACCTTTTTGTACATTATTTTCATACAGATTCCTCGCATTTGTAAAATAAAATCAACCAAGCCGAATAATGAATAAATTGGGAGTGTAAAAGGTCTCAATTACCATTGAGCACTGGGTTTGAAAAACCTCTTTGAAAACATCACTGCCATATCTTGTTAAAAACTGAATTTATATATAAATTCAAACCCTGTGTATATAGGTGCGAACGAGGCCTCGCACTACTTCCAAATAAAAGCACATTGACCCACACACACACACACACATTCATATAACAGTTTCTTGAAAAGTGGCGGTCACCGTGGTAACACGGATGTCGGGGGGGTGTCTAACACCTTCCCTCCGCATAAGCAAGTCCCCGGACCCTAAATGAATCTCGATTTCACAGACCCGTTTAGCAGTGTCACATCACTGGGTCAATGTGCAAACATTTTCTCGGTTGTGTTGGTACAACCAGTTAAAAAGCCAACTGGCGACTCTTATAGTCCAATCGTCGACATTACACATGTCGGACCTTTTTCACTTATTTTTTCAAACAAATCTCACCTAAAATGAGAACACACAAAAAACAGGTAACGAAAAGGGACAAATTAAAATCCCGACGTCGATAAGCAATATAGAGAACGGTGTTTTAAGAAATATTCTGAATTAATTTTATGTCTACTTGTGGCTGAACAAAATAATGAGCTTTTAATGAAAAATCATGAATCACGACCGATTGCTTCAACTCCATTCCCTAAAGTGAATGTTACAAGATATAATAATAATTATGGTCGTGGCCGTAATAGAGATAGAGGTCGTGGTCGTGGCCACGGGCGAGGAATGTTTAATTACCACAACCATGATACCAAACCTTCAAAGAATGAGGAGAAACAAGAAAAGGGGAAGAATATAAATAACAGAGATACCAAGAAGGAAGAAAACATATGTTATCGGTGTGGAATGAAAGGACATTGGTCTCGTACCTATCGTACAGCCAAACATCTTGTTGATTTATATCAGTCCTCATTGAAAGGAAAGAAGAAGAACATTGAAATAAATTTTTCTCATCCACATCAAGATAACGATGATATCTATTTTGATCATGATATGACACACTTTGACGTTGCAGATTTCTTTGAGAAAAATAATGAGCAAGTTAATATTTCTTGTAATGAAAATAATTAGTTCAGAATTATGTTAGTCCTTTTAAGTGTGTTTATTTTATGCTAATGTATTTTCTTTATTCCTTTCATGTTAGCTTATTTATGTATTTTATTTTCTTTATTTAGTGAAGAATTGTGTTATTAAATATATATAATATTATGTCTTATTATGAACTTATTATATATTTATTCCTTTTTATGAAGAAAATATAGATTTGCGTTATGTTATAAATGAGCCTAATATCAATGGTGGAGATATATGCTTAGCAGATAGTGCAACGACACATACCATTCTCAGACATAAGCAATATTTTTCAAATCTAAGAATGATGAAAGTAAAAGTAAATACAATATCAGGTTTAGCAGACTTGATTGAAGGCTTTGGAAGAGCCAATATAATGCTTCCAAGTGGAACAAAATTTATTATTGATAATGCTTTATTTTCCACTAAATCAAGGAGGAATCTGCTAAGTTTTAAAGATATACGATTTAATGGGTACCATATTGAGACAACCAATGAAAATGGTATAGAATTTCTTTACATCATATCAAATGTGTCTACTGGAAAATAAATATTAGAAAAATTACCCGTTTTATCTTCAGGTTTGTACTATATAAGTATTAGTACAATTGAAGTCAATGCAATAATGAACTAGAAGTTCAATGAACCAAATAATTTTATTATTTGGGATGACCGGTTGGGTCATCCTAGATCAATAATGATGCGAAGAATTGTTGAGAATTCATATGGCCATCCATTAAAGAACCAGAAGATTCTTCAATTTAAGGAATTCTCGTGTGCTGCTTGTTCTCAAGGCAAATTGGTCATTAGACCATCACCAGCTAAAGTTGGGATTGAATTTCCAAGTTTTCTAGAACATATTCAAGGAGATATTTGTGGACCTATTCACCCACCAAGTGGACCATTTCAATATTTTATGGTTTTAATATATGCATCTACAAGATGGTCACATGTGTGTTTATTATCAACTCGTAACCTGACGTTTGCGAGATTACTTGCTCAAATTATTAGATTACGAGCACAATTTCTGGATCATACAATCAAGACTATTCATCTTGACAATGCTGGTGAATTCACATCTCAAACATTTAATGATTATTATATGTCACCTGGGATAAATAATGAACATCATGTTGCCCATGTTCATACTCAGAATGGTCTTGTTGAATCATTTATTAAACGCCTCCAGTTAATTGCAAGACCATTGCTCATGAGAACAAAACTTCCTGTCTCTATTTGGGGGCATGCTATTTTACATGCAGCAACACTTATTCGCATTAGGCCAACATCATATCACAAATTCTCCCCATTACAATTGATTTTTGGTCATGAGCCAGATATTTCCCATCTAAGAATATTTGGTTGTGCGGTATATGTTCCAATTTATCCTCCACAACGCACAAAGATGGGTCCTCAAATGAGGTTGAGAATATATATTGGGTTTGAGTCTCCATCAATAATTAAATATCTTGAACCCTTAAAAGGTGATTTATTTACGGCACAATTTGCCGACTGTCATTTTGATGACACTATGTTCCCAACATTAGGGAGAGAAATTAAACAGCTGGATAAAGATATTACATGGAAAGATGGAATGCATTGTCATTATTGAATTTTGATCCTCGTACAAAATAATGTGAACAAGAAGTTCAAAAGATACTTCGTTTGTAAGATATAGCAAATCAGCTACCGAATGCATTCACTGACTCAAAAGGAGTGACCAAATCTCATATACCAGCTGTAAATGCTCCATCTTGGATTGAAGTCCCAATAGGACAATTCGCAAAAATTGTAGCAAATGAGTCTAAGGCATGCCAGAAGCGTGGTAGACCAATCGGTTCGAAAGACAAAAATCCTCGAAAAAGAAAAGAAGTAAATAAACAAGTTGGCATTATTGAGGAGGAAAATATTCATGAGGATATAGACATAACTAATCATAAAACCCCAGAAGAGGTTCAGGTACCTAAAAACAATAAAAATGATGAGATCTCGATAAGTTATGTCTCTACAAAGAAAAGATGGAAGTGAGATAGTTGTTGACAATAATTTTTCATATAATATATCACTTGATATAATTAATGAAAATAAGGATTTTGAGCCTAATTCTGTCGAAGAATGCAGACGCAGAAATGATTGGCCAAAATAGAAAGAAGCAATACAGGCAGAATTAAATTCACTTGCAAAACGTGAAGTTTTTGGACCTGTAGTCTAAACACCTGAAGAAGTAAAGCCTGTTGGATACAAATGGGTATTTGTGCGAAAAAGAAATAAGAAAAATGAAATCGTAAGATATAAGGCACAACTTGTGGCACAAGGGTTTTCACAAAGACCTGACATTGATTTGAATGAAACATATTCTCCTGTGGTAGATGCAATTACATTGCGGTATCTTATTAGCCTAGCAACTCATGGAAAACTAGATATATGTCTAATGGATGTTGTTACCGTCTATTTATATGGGTCAATTGATAATGATGTTTATATGAAAATCCCTGAAGGATTTAAAATGCCTAAAGCACATAATTCAAATTCCCGGGAAGTTTACTCAATCAAGTTGCAAAGGTCCCTATATGGGTTAAAGCAATCAGGACGCATGTGGTACAATCGTCTGAGTGAATATTTATTGAAAGAAGGGTATAATAATAACCCTATATGCCCATGTGTTTTTATAAAGAAGTCGGAATGCGATTTTACTATCATTGCTGTGTATGTTGATGATTTAAATATTATTGGAATTTATGGAGAGATACCAAAGACAATGAATTATTTAAAGAAAGAATTTGAGATGAAAGATTTAGGAAAAATAAAATTTTGTCTCAGCCTGCAGATCGAGCATTTAGCAGATGGAATTCTCATTCATCAGTCAACTTACACAGAGAAGGTCCTTAAAAGATTTTATATGGACAAAGCTTATCCATTGAGTACCCCAATGTAAGATCACTTGATGTGAAAAAGGGCCCTTTTAGACCTCGTGAGGATAATGAAGAATTACTTGGTCCTGAAGTACCATACCTCAGTGCAATTAGTGCATTAATGTATCTTGCTAATAATACACGACCTGATATAGCATTCTCTGTGAATTTGTTAACAAGATATAGTTCTTCTCCTACCCGAAGACATTGGAATGAGGTTAAACATATTTTTCGTTACCTACGAGAAACTATGGATATGGGTTTATTTTATTCAAATAATGATAATCATAAATTAGTTAGATATACTGATGCAGGGTATTTATCTGATCCACATAAAGGTCGATCTCAAACATGTTATCTCTTTATGTGTGGTGATACTGCTATATCATGGAGATCTACAAAGCAAACGTTAGTTGTCACTTCATCTAATCATGCTGAAACACTTGCAATCCATGAAGCAAGTCGAGAATGTGTATGGTTGAGATCAATGACTCAACATATTCGTGAAACATGCGGTTTATCCTCCAGCAAAGGAACTCCAACCATTCTGTATAAAGACAATGTTGCATGTATAACTCAATTAAAAGGAGTATACATCAAAGGAGATAGAACAAAGCATATCTCACCGAAATTCTTTTTCACACATGACCTTGATAAGTGTGGTGACATTGATGTTTAGCAAATTCGTTCAAAAGATAATCTAGCAGATTTGTTCACTAAAGCATTACCAACTGCAACATTTGAAGGATTGCGTTGCAATATTGGAATGCGACAGCTGAAGGACTTAAGGATACATTCATGAGGGGGAGCTAATACGCGCTGTACCCTTTTTTCCTTAACCAAGGTTTTTCCCATTGGGTTTTTCCTGGTAAGGTTTTTAATGAGGCAACTTTCAATGCGTATGGCTATACAATAAACATCGAAGGGGGAGTGTTATAAAATTATGTATGTCTAGATTCATGTAATGGATGTCTAGATATATGTAACATTCATGTCCATTGAGTTTTGAAACTCATAACTTTTGAGTTTTGTAACTTCCTAGTAGTATTGATGTTCTTATTTCTATAAATAAGACCATTGTAAAGTGATTAAGGTATATTCAAAATATTATGAGAATACTCTCTTTTCTTCTAATCATCTTTGTTCATAATATTAATCTTTTATAACACATACAAATTTTATGAAAATATTTATAAAAAAAATCAGTGAGCTAGGATCATTAGAGGGCCTAGTGGAACGGTCTCACCAGTGGAATTGGGTTAGAGAAGGAGACCAAGGCGGAACATGATGAGTTAGAGAAGGATTTGGGTTAGAGAAGGAGGCCAAGCCCACATGGTGAGTCTCGTGAACGAGGGCCCGTCTAAGATCTTATATAGTACTATATATTGCGCTGATTCGAACACGTGTCGGTCGACCAATGTGACCAAAAGTCTTCACCGCCTCTTCGGGTTAACCCCGTCTCTAAGGAATTAATTTTATTATGGAGGAATTACATATTCTATTACATTTTTTAAAATAATTACAACAATAGTGCACTCATAAAATATTTATATAATTAATACACTTTCCATATTTATTTACAATATTAGTACAATTAGGATTCCTTATTTTAGGGAATTAGTATGCAATTAGAATTCCTTAATTTAGGAAATTACTGTTGATTCAATATACACTGTACACTTTGTCTTTACTTTCGACTGACAGAAAATGTCAAATGAGAAAGAACTGCCGCTTATTGAAAGGATCACTATGGAAGTTTCAACAGCTCATGATACACACACACACACACACACACACACACACACACACACATATATATATATATATATATATATATATATATATATATATGTTTTTCCTCCTTTAGTTTTGGAATTGTGTCCCAGAATGTTAGGCTATCCGTACAACCATAGTCTCCTCATGCGGAGGTAGCAGAGAAGAGACTATACGGCGAAGGCAAGGAGAGAGTATCCGGCGAGAACCTCTTTCGTCGTCGATGAACTCGCAGACGGCAATGTAGAGCATGGTTTGAATGAGATTCATGAACCTTATCTCCTTTGCTTTAATTTGCAGTATATACAAAGTTTGCTTGAATCTCAAAAGAAAGATAGTGGAGTATTCCTCACCGCCTCCTCCTTCGTCTCCAGCACCTCCGCCTCAATTAACCGTCTACTGAAATTTTTTTTTCCATAGTGCAGTTGGTAGTCAAACCTCCATACCGAGGTAACCTATTCAGTTTTATTAGGTTGCCAATTTATTTTGAATGTAATGCAGTTGGTAGCCAATCTTTCATACCAAGGTAGCCTATTTAGTTTTATTAGGTTACCAATTTTATTTTGAATGTGATGCAGTTGGTAGTCAAACCTTCATGCAGTTGGTTGCCAAACCTTCAGACAAAGTTAATCAATTCAGTTTTATTAAGTTACAAATTTATTTTGAATGTGATGCAGTTGGTAGCCAAGCTTTCATATAAAGTTAACCATTTTAGTTTTTGTGGGTAACCAAATCGTCAAAAAAAATTTAGAACAGTAACTCAGGTACTTCCGGAAATTTGCGGCGGAGGAGGAGGATGATGAAGGGGAAGAGAGGGCAATGTAACGGCGGCGCAACCAAGGACTTCTGGAGATTCGCGGCGGAGAAAGATGATGAAGGGGAAGAGAGAGGAGGCGGTGATGAAGATAATGAGCGGTGAGGGAGATGAAGATTAGTATGAAGAAGATATTTTTTTGTTTTTCCCTCCTTTTGATTTGAATTATGGATTTATTTTTGTTGTTAGATCCCAAAAATTTAATTTGAATTATTAATTATACCGGTTATTTCTTCTTGATTTTAGGTTTCTTTATTTAATGTGAAATTGAATGGTTTGATTTTGTTACACTCTTTTTATAATTATTTTGTAGATGCACTAATGGTACACTTATTTTGTTAATGCACTAATTGTGTAATTACTTTCTAATTGTTGTATATTTCTATAAAGAATCCAATTATTATTTGTGTTAATCACATAGGATAATCCTTGTTAAGTCCTTAATTATTATGCACAAAAAATTCTTTGATTTATGATGTGACACGGGTGCATAACAATTTCTTTTTCCTTTTTATGTTTTGATTTGAAAACATTTTCCAATCCTACAAAGAGGGACGTAATGGTAACAAATGGAATTTCTTTATAATATACGTTTTAAAAAAAAATGTTCTATCCGTCGTATGTTATTTGATCATTATTATTGACTTTTTAAGAGATTTTTAAATTTATAATTGACCTAAATTCTTTTAATTTTAATTTATACAATAATAAATATTATAAACTATTTAAAAATTATTATTATTCATTATAAATTTTATTGTCTCATAATTTTTAATGTGTCATCTTATTTTTGAGTTTAAAAATGTCTCAAATTAACTTTTAATTGTCAACAATAATTAAATAATTTAGAAAGGAGTATTAATTATAAATTATGATGTACTAAGTTTATTTAAATTCACTTATTTATATTACTTGGTTCTATAAATATTAGTAATATTCAAAAAGTAGTTCCCCTTTTTCTTCTTACTTGGATTATTAATATCTTGGTGAAGTTACTGCTTTCGCTGCGGGCTATAGTTTAAAAGAGTAATGGAGGCACATTAACAAAGAGTAATGGCCATCATTTTTAACAGTAACAGAATTCGAGCTTA
Source organism: Panax notoginseng (assembly GCA_016801055.1). Lineage (NCBI taxonomy): Eukaryota > Viridiplantae > Streptophyta > Magnoliopsida > Apiales > Araliaceae > Panax > Panax notoginseng. Next base: position 23,453,948 of record CM029014.1, read on the forward strand.
AGCATGGAAAATGTTTATCGATCATATATATTTTGGAATGGAGTGAGTAATATTTATCCCATTATAACCTTTACAAAAAAATATAAATAAATACAAACAAAAAGAAACTTAATAGATACTCCCTCCATCCCATAATAACTGTCGCTTTAGCTTGATACACATGGATTAAGAAAGTCATTTAGTGCTATCATTTATTAATTAAAATTGGTGTGAAATTTCATCACTACCCCTTTATGGGAAGTTGAAAACTATTAATACAAAGAAAAAATTTCTTGGGACAATGAGAGAAGGTAGGGGTGATATAGGAAAGTAAATAATTTATTCTCTTAGAAAGTTGTAAACGATAAATAAATTGGAAAAAACATTTCCTTCTAAAATGACAGTTATTATGGGATGGAGGTAGTAAATAACAAATTGAACATATTGAAATTAATTTCAAGCCCAAAATGGTCTACCTTCATGAACAAGCTAGAAACTTTCTTGCTGATATTATTGGACAGTCTACGTACATACCAAAAAGAATTAAATCACCTCGGGTGATCATTCATCAATCATTAGTTCTGTATCTGCAAATTAAAACAAGCTTCACCCTTTTTTCCCCTCTTTTTAATGGTATATATATATATATATATACAACCCCGTTCACAAGCATTCTCTTAAAAGAGTATTCTGCCCCTTAAAGAGCATTCTCCTTTAAAACACCGATTTTTTAAAAACTCTCTCCTCACTCAGCTCTCAAACTAGAACAAAGGCACAAAGGCACAAAGGCGCGCGAAGAGAGAGAGCGCGAATGGATTAATCGATTTCTCTGACTTCCATTCCCTTCTCGCCCAACTGCTGCAAAATCGAAATCCGGTGCCATAGAAAGCCATCTCACTAGAAATCCATTGCCCTAGAACAAAGACAGAGCTTCGCGCTACAAAGGCAGAGCTTCTCGCTACAAATCGATTCCCTTTGATATCCATTGCACTAGAAATCGAACCCATCACGATTGTTGTACGTAAGAGAGAAAGCCAACCCAAGCCCTAGAACTCAATTGATGCAAGAGAGAATGCCAAGCTCGTGAAACACGATTTGCTCTAGAAAATCGAAGCCCAGAGTAGTCTTTAGAATCCGTGACGTGAGACCAAACTTCTCCAAATGCCCTCAGTTAGTGACCCTTGAAAAACAGTAAGTGCATTCCTGTTTCACAGATTAAAATTTAGGTTTTTTTTTTTGTAAATAGAAAGCTTAATTTAAAAATTGTTACGCTCAATGTTGTGTCTTTTTTTAGATTAGTGTGAATTTGGGACAAGCTTAATGAATTTTAATTAGGTGATTTCACAATTTCAAGTAAATTTTTGTTTGTCCAAGTGTAAATATAATGGATGACATGTACCATGAAGTAGGGAGTTGTGGGGATTATGTAGAAATGAATTTGGAAATAGAAATTGATGGGGATGACTCGAGTGGAGAGGGGTTGAATGTGAGTACTAATACTGTTGTCTACTATCCTCAAGTAGTAGATGAGTTTACACCTAAGATTGGTCAAGAATTTCAAACATTAGATGATATTCACACGTTTTACAATACATATGCAATGCATGCTGGATTTAGTGTATGAAAGTTTAATGAGAAAAAAAGGCCGGGTAGCGATGAAATTTATAGGAAGGAGTATGTGTGTTCTAAGCAAGGAAAGGGCAAACTATTAGCCGATGTGGTTGTAAAAAGAAAACGTAGATCTACAAAAGAAGACTTTGGTGCAAAATTTGTAGTGGTAAAGACAAATGACTTGTACGTAATTACTAAAATTGAGGAGGGTCATTGTCATCCATTGTCAACTCCATATAAGAGGTATTTGTTACGATCGCATCGTAATGTGTCAATGGCCCAAAAATCTTTGTCTCAGCAACTTGGCACAGTGAATATACCACAATATCAACAATACAATTTTCTTGCAGTGCAGGCTGGTGGTTTTGAAAATATTGGTTGCACGCAACGAGATTTATATAACTTTGAAAGAGACAAGCGCAATAACTTGAAGGGACATGATGGAGATATGTTGAATGAGTACTTACAGTTAGAACAACAAAAGAATCCTTCATTCACTTTCACAATTGACATAGATGATGAAAATCGGATCACTCGTTGTTTTTGGGCTGATGCAACTTCTAGACGGGCTTATGGATTTTATGGTGATGTTGTCATTTTTGATACCACGTACAATACTAATCGTTACGGAATGATATTTGCACCACTAATGGGGGTTAATAATCATGGTCAAACTACTGTATTTGGTTGTGCTTTCTTAAGTGATGAGACCATAGCTAGTTTTGAATGGCTTTTCAAGTGTTTTTTGGAAGCAATGCCAGGCGATGCACCTGAGATGATTATCACCAATCAGGATCCAGCTATGACAAATGTAATTTCACAGATGCTTCCTAATACATTTCATAGGTATTGTAGTTGGCACATATTGACCAAATTCTCAGAGAAGATTGACTCAGTAAAATACAGTGCTTATTATAAAGAGTTTTCAGATTGCATTTGGAATTCGGAGACTGTGGAAGATTTTGACACTACTTGGGTAGCGTTAATGGAGAAAAGTGGGTTGAATGCTAATAAATGGCTACAATCAATGTATGACATCCATTGTAGATGGGTACCCGCACATGTGAATCATGTTTTCTCAGCCGGCATGTCAAGTAGCCAACGTGCGAAGAGTTGTCATGCATTTTTTAAAAAGTTTGTTTCTAAAAGGAATTCTTTAGTGGATTTTATGATTCAATTTGGGCGGGGCCTTCAGCATCAATGACACAATGAGTTGGTTTAGGATAATAAAGATTTAGTTGAGAGGCCGAGAATGAAATATCATCACGACTTCTTAGTTCAAATGGTTGACATTTATACACACTCTATATATTACAAATTCGAAGAAGAGTTGTGTGAGAGCTTGAATTATAGGTTTGAACTTATGACGGAGGATGTCAATCACCGTGTATATAAGATTTACCGAAGGAATGTCTGCAAGTTTAAAGTTAGAGAAATTCAATATGACAACTCTTTGGATTATGCAACATGTACTTGCAAAAAGTTTGAGAGTTTGGGAATCCCATGCCGGCATGTGATAGCTTATTTGCATAAGTATCATGATCTTGACAATTTGCCTACAAAATACATTTTCAAAAGGTGGACAAAAGGAGCAAAATCAAGTGGTGTAGTTGATGATAATGGTGTGGAGTTAAAAGATGACAAATCATACTTACTCTTACGGAGTCAATTGATTCAACAATCTCTAGAGATGATTGATAGTGCTCTCACAAATGAAGAAGCCACAAATGTATTAAAGGAATGTTTCGATAGAGATTATGAAAAGATAAAGCAAATAATTGGGAATAATGCTTCCAAACGAACCATAAAAATGGAGTCTGGTGGAATGAGTGCATCCAAGTCAGTTAACATGACTGGAACTTATGAACCCAATTACATTGAGCCGAATCAAGTGCATGCAAAAGGGTGTGGCAAAAGACTGAAGGGTGGTAAAGAAAGGGCTTTGGGAAAAACAAAAAATCCCAAAGGAAGACGATGTCATGGATGTAGCCAAGTTGGTGTCACACACGACAAAAGAAACTGTCCGGTGCTTAATAATCGGTAAATATTCTTAATTGTTTCTACTTTGATATTTGTTTACAATTGACTTTGCTATTTGTTTAAATTTGACTTTGCTATTTGTGCAAAATGTAGAATTGGAGAATCAAATGTTGATGTTACTCAGGATCCAAGTGTAGATGATGAATGTGATTCACCCACAGGTGGAACTAAGATTTCTATAACAACACTTGTATAACTGACTTTGCTATTAATCAAGTGAATTTTTTCTGTGTACAGAAGGTCCTTCAGAATTGCAGTAATCAGGACTTTGCTATTTCATGGTGTCTCACTTCAAGACTTGTCTTTTCCTATAGTGCTCATCTGCAGCCTGACTAGGTACTTGTTGCTAGAATCAACTCTTACATATATACCAACACATGCCATATATCTATATGGTTGATTCTTGTATCACCCACAGTTTTTTTTGGGTATTTCAGTAGTATTCCAGTGTTCTACTATAGAGGCTAAAGGGAAGGACAAGATGTCAAGAGGTGCCAAGTACTTTTATGTGATGGTCAATTATTTGAAGTATGTTGTGCAGCTAATGTTATCAAACTCATGGCTCAAGATGCCTTGGCAGCACTATCTGAAGAATTAGTATATATTTTGTAGAGGTTTTTGAGACAGTTTATATTGTGAGAATTAGTATTTTCAACTTTTATAAAGTTAGTGGGGCCGGGTTAATGCACCTGTTATGTGGTACTGCAATTTTCTTATGGGAAGACAAATATTTTGCTGATAGAAACAGGAGAGGGTATGCAGGGTTTTGGACTAGGCTTCAGCAGCAGCAGCAACTGTAGTAGGTGGGTTTGTTTGAATTGTAGCAACTAGTAGACCATAAAGGATTTGGTCAGTTTTTCTTCACTTGAATTCAGATCTTGGTGCAGATAATGGTACTTTATATCAATTTGTGGGCTATGCAGAAGGGATATTTATATGTTTTCAATTTTACATACAATGTACTTGGGCAAAAACAACATTTTTCAAGAAAATAACTATATTTTACAAAGCCTTTTGAAAGAGCTTCTTAAACCAGGAGCATAGTAATTTTAGCAACTCTCCTTATATTTTTGGGAAAGAGGGAAACGAGAATGACTAAATTGAAAATAAATGTACCACATAACAGGTGCATTTTGTCTCAGTTCTTGGATGTTTATGAGATAATTATATTATTATCAATCAACCAAGAAAGTGACTGCGCTACAAGATACTATAAAAAGCAATGACAAAACTAATAATGTCAAGTGTCTTATTAAAATCTCAATATTACTACATGTCTAAAACACAATGTTACATGTCTCGAAACACCATTGGCAGTATAAAGCGAAGTTAGCAAAATCATAAAACAGAACAATATCTTTGCCTGAGTTAGCAAAATCATATGCCTGAGTTAAAAATAGAACTCAAATCATAAATTACAAATTATTTTGCTAACATCTTTGCTTCATTACAATCAATTCATTACATCTCCCAAATTATAATTACAAAATTTTCATATTTAAACATCTTCTTGGACAGAGATGGTTCCAAAGAAATTCCAAAGTAGCAAAATCAAGGAAGCCCACATGATTATCAAGTAAATCCTCTATTTGCGTCTAACATTTTGAACTTCATTTTCAAGAGCCCTCAACTTCCTCAACAAACCAGGAATCACTTGAATGGCTCTCGGCTACATCGGAGGATCATACCACATGAAATACCCGCAACCATGAGGCTGTCAAAAAAGAAATTTTTTGAGAACAAACTTCATATCAAAGGAAATTGAATATAAATTACTTACTCTTGCAGTTTGACAACCATAGAATCAATGACCAGGATTCAAATCAGTCCAAGAAGTTATCAACATAGCCGGGCGATGACAATGACAGTGGTTAACTGCGGCCATTTAAGTTGACTATTTTCCGGTGAACAAACAAACAAAAGAAGTTAACACTTGAAATATACATCACAATGAATCATCTGCAGATTTAGCGTCACTGATAGAGATTTATCTCAAAACTGTTATTATCTCAAAACACATTTGTTTCCAGGAAGTTGTTATTATCTCAAAACACATAGGAGAAAAAGAAGCATAACAGTTATAGTTCATAGACTCCAGAACCAAAAACAGACTAATACTCTCAAAAACTCTTCCTAAATTAGAAGTTGTCACTTGCAGATGACTTTAATTAAACAAGCTCCTGCAAATCAATTTCCAGCCATTTAATTAAATAACCAAGATTTCACAGTAATATCAATGTCATTTATATTCCAGCCTCATAAATACTCTAAGCAATCATCACACAAAATAACTTAACAATTATAGACTGTGAATAATGAATAATTAACACAGAAACATAATATGCGAAGGTATACCTGTAATCAAGAACTCAAATCCAATTGAACAATATAATACTACTACTTAAAGAGTATTCAACTCATCATTCTCTCTTCTAACACAAATATTAAAAGACCTTCGAAATTTAGGCAGAATAAATTAGGTGGAATACACTCAAATTTGGCCGTACAAAATTTTTAGTGTCAATTCTTCTATCTTCCTTCAAACCTTCGAAAGAGATAACTCTCAAGACTGTTAACAGTTAATTTAGGTAGAATAAACTACAAAAGTACCAAATTGCAAGCCCTTACCGAATCGAACTGACGAGATGAAGGAGATCGCGATTCTAGGGCACGTCACGGCGTCTGAAGACTATCGAGCTTGGCTTTCTCTCTTGCAGTAATCAAGTTTCTAGGGCTGGGTTGGCTTTCTCTCTTGCAACAATCGCGATGGCTGAGTTTCTAGGGCTTGCGATGGCTTTCTCTCTTCGCTTTCTCTCTCATCAATTTTGCAGAGCCGGATTTCAAAGGGGTTCGATTTTGGCAGATCGTGGTTTTCTAGCGAGAAGCTCTGTCTCTGCGTCTTCGATTTACAGACGATTTGGAGAAGAGCTGAGCGAGGAGATAGCTGAGCGAGGAGTGGAATCGTGGTTTTCTAGTTTGAGAGCTGAGTGAGGAGAGAGTTTTAAAAAAGCCGGTGTGTTAAAGGAGAATGCTCTTTAAGGGGCAGAATACTCTTTTAGGAGAATGCTTGTGAATGGGGTTGTATATATATATATATATATACACACACACACAATAAGGATCTCCGGCTCACCCTTAAAAAAACTCACCCAACTCACCTATATATAGCCTCTTTTTTTGCTTCTCTCTTCTCATTACAGTCAGAAAAAAAAAATAGGAAACGCGAATTTTGCTCTCTAAGCCTCTCTCTTCGCGAAAAATCGCAGCCCCTTATCTCTCTCTCTTCGCGACGAATCAGTCCCTTCTCTCTCCTCCGACTCACCTTGCAGCAATATATATCGACGAAGCGATCTCCACATCAGCAACTGAAGCCATTTCGCCAGACAAACTAATACAAAGAGATGTGAGCCCTTCTCATTGATTCGTCAATTTTAGATTAAGGTAACAAAATCAGAACTTTGTATATGAATTTTCTTGTTGTATGGGTTGAAATCAGGCTTAGATTCGTTCCAATTTGTGTTTTGGTGTTCAAGAATAGTTTTTTTAGGGCTTAAAATTTATGAGGGCCAAACCATAAAATCTGCAAATTTTGGTTAAGATTTTCTGTTTTCAGTTTATTGTAATAGTAATGAGTCATTGTGATAGTAATGAAGCATTTTTTCTGCTAAAGAATGTTACTTTGGATGGGAGGAAATTACGCTAATATAATGAAAACAACTACCTACAGTTATGAATGAGACTTGATACTGCAGTGAAGAAATCCTAAACTGATAATCTTAATTTATAAGAAAAAATTGGTAGCCTGAAAATGGAATAAAAAGTATGAATATTCAACACTAGGTATGTATGTGTCAAACAGAAATGGTGTATACATGTACATGATGGAACATATAAATCTTAGGTGATTGAGTAGGAAATGGCATCTGCATCTTACTAATGAAAGATTACTGCTTCCATGGTTGGTTCATCGTTCTAACTCCTGAAAATTCATGGTTGTTTGATATGCTTACTGCCAGACTTAGATCTCATTTCAATTCATTTCATAATACTGAGAGTGGGAGTGGAAGCAGCAGCAGTGACAGTGAAAGCAGTGATTCAGTCAACTCTATCTGAGATGAAAGTCGTGCAGGTACTTACTCACAGTCGGGTGTAGCAGTAAATTCATGGGAGCAGTGTATTCACAGTCTGCTCCTAGCAGTAAAATTGTTGGAAGCTTCGAAGGGAAGGTGTTGTGTTTGACTTAATATCGTACACTCAGCAACAACGACCAAATTTGGGGTTAGATATGCAAGTTTTAAAGCGGAAGTTGTAAATTCCAGCTCAATTTTTGTCTCTCGTGTTTATAGCTTCATTGATAAAACTCGAGGTAGTTGAAGGATTATAAACTTAAATTGTTACCTGGATTGTTACATGCCATTGATTGTAAGATATTAAAATAATTTTTAACAAAATATTGGAAATTTTGATGTACATTATTGCTTAAGTTGGCCATTGGTTGTTTTAATGTCTCAATGAGAAGTTGGTTTGAAAGATGATTTTTAGAAAGACTTTGTAGTCCAGGAACGGTAACTGATGATGCAGGGGACCTAAGGATATTCCTTGTGTGACGCCCCTAAAATTAGGTATACATCACCCATCTTGGGTCGTCAGATACATAGTATGGAATACAAATACAACTTACTAATACAACTGTCGTGTGCAATACGATAAAACATAAACTGTGAGTTTGAATACAAATATTATCTTCTAGAGAGTATTCATACTCAAAAGGAGTCCTCATTACATTTATTAACACACTATTACATAGAATAGTGAGGACTACTAACTAATACTATCATTCGGACCATCACTCCGTTCCCCGACTTGCCCCAGCTACGTTCTCATTTCCTGAAGAGAACAGTGAAAGAAAGGGTGTGCTCAACTAGCCCAGTAAGAAATATTATGACTAAGATAATGCAGAATAAATTATCATTAGCCTTCAACAATGTTAAACTGATAAAATATAATAGACATCAAGTTTAACTGCAGCGGAACAAGCAATCCATTAAAAGAGTCAAGTAGAAAATAAACTCTACTATCTTTTATGATTTAAAAGGTTTTTCAACACTTTTATCGCTGAGACTCAGCTTAATAAAATAATTCACATCATCGAATCACCCCTGCACTACGGCCAAGGATATTCGTGTATTCATTAATGGTCATGATCATGCCAACAACTGTCCATCAATGCACTACGGGCCAATGAGGACTTTTACCACATCATTTGTAACATTACGGTCATGATTACACCGAATAATCCCTGGTTATAATCATACCAAGTCCATCTATGCATTACATGCCATAGATGACTTTCAACATTTTATAAACATAAGGATGATGACAATGATATAAGAATTCAATAAAACAAGTTCAAGAATTAATTTATCCAAGAATTAACAACGTCCAAATTGTCAACATGAGATTGCTTTGTGGAGTAAAATTCAAGAATGCTTAGAAGAATATTTTCATGAAAAGATATTGGATGAAACACAATTATCAAGGATATTCCACCAATTTTATGGAGTATAGAAGTCAAAACTTAACCCACTGAGTATAATAAAGAATGGAATAACAAAAGAAATCATCATGCATGCGATAGACCGCACAGACAGGTTATTCCAACAGAATAATAAATAATGGAACCAGGTCCGACGTAAAACGCACAGATAGGATATTCCAACAGAATAATAAATAATGGAACCAAGTCAGGCGTAAACGCACAGACAGGATATTCTGACAGAATAATAAATAATGGAACCAGGTCCGGTGTAAAACACACAGACAGGATGTTCCAACAGAATAATAACAAGATGGAACCAGGTCCGGTGTAAAACACACAGACAGGATGTTCCAACAGAATAATAATAAAAACGGAACCAGGTCCGGTGTAAAACACACAGACAAGATGTTCCAACAGAATAATAGAAGAATGTCACCAAGTATAGGGTAGACCGCGTATACAGGTTATTCCAACAGAATAATAAGAAATGGAACAACAACAGTTCTCTTCATGAATAAGAAAGAATAACACCCCTTACCGTTTTAAAGAAGAGCTGAAATAAGGAAGTAGTTAAGTAGCAGAATACTCTTCTTCTCTCTCTCTATAGTTTCTCTCTCTAGAGTTCAGTGAATTCGTAAGAAATAATAAAGGAATGAGCTGCTATTTATAGAAAAATAGAATGCATAGTAACTAATCCATGAACGGTCCAGATTGATTACTTTAATCTGACGGTCCATATTTAAAGAAAAATCTTTTAAATAAAATGTAATATATTCTATTTATAGAATAACTTTAATAAAGTATTTTGTTTTATATAAAAAGATGTTTCTGCTTTATTACGTTAATAATACGAATAAAACAAAACGTCATTATCTCTAAATAATTCATATTATTAACTGACAATAATTGATTCAAACTGAGTGACTTATCACATAAGCATTAATAATCAATACCGTGTGCTACTATGCAACCACACGTATTACTGTACTTTTACTACAGAGTAGTTCAACAGTATCAATGATAAAACTTCCGCCGTTATTTTTAATAAAATATTTTTGTCGTTTTCTTAATCCGACAATAATTCCGTTGTGGGGTCCACCAATGATTGTGCCGTTGTACGAATATTTCCTGTTAAAACGAATATTCCCCGACCAATCGAATATTATATAACAACTTGCGTACTTTGTAAAATTTATAAATATTACTCACAACTATAACATTATATCAAATTAACTCCATAATATTCAAAAATGATATTTATAAAAAATTCATCTTTATTTATAAAAGTTGGGGTCTTACAACCTCCCCTTCTTATGAAATTTCGCCCTCGAAATTAGGGTACGTACCTGGTATGTCGAAGAGGTAAGGATACCTTAATTTCATTTCAGATACTAACTCCCAAGTCATTTCCTCAACATCGTGGTTTCTCCACAAAACTTTGACTTGAGGTATAACCTTGGAGCGCAGAATATGTTCATTCTTATCCAAGATTTGAACAGAAACTTCTTCATACGTCAAATCTTCTGCTATTTCGCCCGGTTCTAACTCAAAAATGTGGTTCGGGTCTTTCACATATTTGCGTAACATGAAAATGTGAAAAACGTTATGAACACGAGACATACTTCCCTTAAAATCAAGGACACAGAGTCTTAATAGATCTTCAAGAGTTTGAATAGTCCTCTCTGATTGTCCGTCCGTCTGAGGATGATATGCTGAACTAAATCGTAAATCCGTGCCCATAGCTTTTTGTAAACTAACCCAAAATCGTGAAGTGAATCTTGGGTCTCGATCAGAAACTATGGATACTGGCATACCATGCAGTCTTACAATCTCGTTTATGTACATACGAGCAAGACGTTCAAGTGTATAAGTTTCTCGTATCGGTAAGAAATGAGCAGAATTGGTTAATCTATCAACAATGACCCAAATCGCATCAAATACCTTGAGAAACCCTAGGAAGACCGGTAACGAAATCCATGGTAATGTGCTCCCACTTCTATTTTGGATTTTCAAGTTGTTGTAATGGACCTTTTGGTACTTGATGCTCCGCTTTAACTCGTTGACAAGTTAAACACCTTGAGATAAACAGCGCTATCTCTCTCTTCATATTTCTCCACCAAAATGTATGACGAAGATCATGATACATTTTGGTACTTCCAGGATGGATTGTAAACGGTGTGTTGTGCGCCTCCATCATGATTTCATACTTTAAATCAGGGTTGTTAGGAACACAAAGTCTGGAGTTGACTCGAAGTATTCCTTCTTCATCGATTCTTGCTTCCGGCATAGCACCTTCTTGCACTTTCTTCCTCATACGCATCAGCTCCAGGTCTGTAGCTTGAGCAGCTTTAACTTTATCGATTAAAGTCGGTTCTACTCGTATATTCGTTATCATCACATGGGTCCCTGGAGTCTTTAACTCTATCTCCATCCTTTGCAAATCACATAAAATGGGTCTTTGTGTTGACAATATCGCACTCGTACTTGCATATGATCTTCTACTCAATGCGTCAGCTACCACGTTCGCTTTTTAGGATGGTATTGAATGGTATGATCATAATCTTTCAACAGTTCAAGCCAACGTCGTTGTCGTATGTTGAGTTCCTTTTGACTGAAGAAATATTTGAGGCTTTTATGATCCGTAAAGATCTCCACCTTCTCCCCATACAAGTAATGCCTCTAAATTTTAAGTGCAAAGACAACAGCTGCCAACTCTAGATCATGAGTAGGATAATTCCTCTCATATTCCTTGAGTTGTCTTGATGCATAGGCTATGACTTTTCCATGTTGCATGAGAACGCATCCCAACCCTTTGCTCGAAGCATCACTGTAGATAACAAATCCCTCCGAGCCAGATGGTATTGTTAGAACAGGTGCTGAAATGAGTCTCCTCTTGAGTTCTTGAAAACTCTTCTCACATTCTTTGCTCCAACCGAACTTTGTATTTTTCCGAGTCAGCTGAGTTAATGGAGTAGCGATTCGAGAAAATCCTTCCACGAATCTCCGATAATAATCAGCTAAACCAAGAAAGCTACGTACTTCGGTCACTGATTTAGGTTGCTCCCAGCTTTGAATAGCTTCAATCTTTGCCGGGTCAACCGATATTTCACAACTTGATACTACGTGCCCAAGGAATGCTACCTCCTCCAACCAGAACTCGCATTTCTTCAACTTGGCATAAAGCATGTATTCACGAAGCTTTTGGAGTACCAGCCTCAAATGTTGCTCATGATCTTCACGGCTTTTGGAATAAATAAGGATGTCATCAATAAAGACGACCACAAAGTGATCCAAATATTCCTTGAATACCCGGTTCATCATATCCATGAAGGCAGCAGGAGCATTAGTCAATCCAAAGGACATGACTAGGAACTCATAATGCCCGTACCGAGTTCTGAAAGCCGTCTTTGGAATATCCTCAGTTCTAACCTTCAGCTGATGATATCTAGAACGAAGATCGATCTTTGAAAAGAATTGTGCTCCTTGCAACTGGTCAAGCAGGTCATCAATACGTGGCAATGGGTACCTGTTTTTGATGGTGACATGATTCAACTCCCAATAATCAATACAAAGTCGCATACTTCCATCTTTCTTCTTCACGAATAGCACAGGAGCACCCCAAGGAGAAGTACTAGGACGAATAAAGCCAATGTCTAACAATTCCTGCAGTTGGATCTTTAACTCTTGAAGTTCAATAGGAGCCAATCGATATGGGGCTTTGGAAATGGGTTTTGTACCGGGTTCAAGGTCGATACAAAATTCAATTTCATGCTCTGGGGGTAGGCCAGGAAGTTCTTCAGGGAATACGTCAGGGAATTTATTAACAATAGAAATATCATTCAAAACTGACGTATTTTTGTTTAGATCCGTGACATGAGCTAAGAAAGCTTGACATCCGTTTTTTAATAAACGAATAGCTTTATGGCTTGAGATGACAGCGATTGATTTTAATGGTTTGGTTGCTTGAATTCGTATAATAGGTCGATTAGGAATATGAAAGCTAACAACCTTACGAAAATAATCAATTTTTGCATGAGTAGTTAACCAATCATTCCCTAGAATCACGTCAAATGCAAGTATTTTTAATGAAATCAGATCGACAGGTAATGTGTAGGTACCAACTTGAACCAAACAAGACTTATAAACCGTGGATGTAATGAAGGTTTCTCCCAATGGAGTTTCAACAGATAAATCAAAGTCTAATTTCTCCGGAGTCAAATTTAATCGATGAGCGCAAGTAGGAGAAATAAAAGAATGGGTAGAACCGGTATCAAATAAAGTATAGACTTCGTTAGAGTTTATGATAAGCTTACCCGTGAAGACCTCATTCGGGTTCCTTGCTTTCTGGGAGGTCACAACAAACGCTTTCCCTTGCACTACCGGTTTTGACTTTTCTGGGACGGCCTTTGGTGTCTCCATCTTGGCTGAACTTATTTTTGGTAAACGACAAAATCGAGCTAAATGACCTTCTCTTCCACAATTATAACATGCTTTAGACGGCATCACGCAGTTTGGACTGATGTGCCCCTCCCCTCCGCATTTGAAACATATGATAGGCGGTCGTTCTCTTTCCTTAACAACGGGTGCTGGTGCTGACGTCTTTCCATCATTGTTGAATCTCCTCTTCTTGAAATGACCATTCTTATTATTTTGGCCTGATTACCACCGAAGTGGTTACCATTTCTGGCCTGTTGATTCCCTCCACGCTTGTTGTCACCGCTTCGATGACTGCTCTCACTGGTATTATCATTTTGCCGACTGTTCTCTTTTGGTTGCGTTGACTCGTGAGCGCGCTCAACTAACTGAGCCCTATTCACAACATCTGAATACAAACACAGTTTATGAGAAATAAAATATTGACGTATCTCAGGTTTCAAACCTCGCAAAAACATTCGCGTCATTCGCTCTTCATTATCCACCAAGTGGGACGCAAACCGGGACAACTCAGCAAATTTAGCCTCATACTGCGACACGGTCATATTATTCTGCTCCAATTTGATGAACTCCACCTCCTTCATGTGACGAACACTTTCGGGAAAGTATTTGTCATTGAACAGCTCTTGGAACTTCTCCCAAGACATCTTCAGTGCGGCAGGTTGAGTACGCTTAATCGATTCCCACCAGTAATCTGCCTCTCCTCGCAACATAAAGGCGACAAAGGGAACCTTTTGCTCCTCAGAGCATCCCAAGACATTAAATATCTTGGTAATCTGCTTTATCCATGTTTCCGTTATAAGTGGTTTTGGCTCTCCCTTAAACTCTGGTGGTCCCAGCTCCTTGAACTGTTTAGCGGTGACCGTCCGAGAGTTTTCAGGGTTTCCACCTATATTTTGGACAGGAGCCGCTCTCGCCTGTTGTTGCATGAACTGCATAAAGTTTCTGAACATTCCATCATTCATCATCTGGTCAGTGTTATTATTTGTATGAGGATTGTCACCTTCCTGATGCATATTATCCTGATTATTGATATGTGGTGAATCAACAGTCGCCTGTGCTCCATTACTATTCCCAACATTCTCAGATGCCATTTTTAGATACTGCCACAAAATAAAAGTTAATTGATATGTCATATATTATCCTTATATTATGACCGACCAATTAAATACCATGCAAATAAACTTAGGTAGGTCATACTAGCGAAGGAATTCCCCGTCTCTCCCCTCCTAGTTCTATTCTCACATCTTAGCCAGGGATCATATCCCTAAGCTCTGATACCAACTGTGACGCCCCCAAAATTAGGTATACATCACCCATCTTGGGTCGTCAGATACATAGTAGAGAATACAAATACAACTTACTAATACAACTGTCGTGTACAATACGATAAAACATAAATTGTGAGTTTGAATACAAATATTATCTTCTAGAGAGTATTCATACTCAAAAGGAGTCCTCATTACATTTATTAACACACTATTACATAGAATAGTGAGGACTACTAACTAATACTATCATTCGGACCATCACTCCGTTCCCCGACTTGCCCCAGCTACGTTCTCATTTCCTGAAGAGAACAGTGAAAGAAAGGGTGAGCTCAACTAGCCCAGTAAGAAATATTATGACTCAGATAATGCAGAATAAATTATCATTAGCCTTCAACAATGTTAAACTGATAAAATATAATAGACATCAATTTTAACTGCAGCAGAACAAGCAATCCATTAAAAGAGTCAAGTAGAAAATAAACTCTACTATCTTTTATGATTTAAAAGGTTTTTCAACACTGTTATCGCTGAGACTCAGCTTAATAAAATAATCCACATCATCGAATCACCCCTGCACTACGGCCAAGGATATTCGTGTATTCATTAATGGTCATGATCATGCCAACAACTGTCCATCAATGCACTACGGGCCAATGAGGACTTTTACCACATCATTTGTAATATTACGGTCATGATTACACCGAATAATCCCTGGTTATAATCATACCAAGTCCATCTATGCATTACATGCTATAGATGACTTTAAACATTTTATAAACATGAGGATGATGACAATGATATAAGAATTCAATAAAACAAGTTCAAGAATTAATTTATCCAAGAATTAACAACGTCCAAATTGTCAACATGAGATTTCTTTGTGGAGTAAAATTCAAGAATGCTTAGAAGAATATTTTCATGAAAAGATATTGGATGAAACGCAATTATCAAGGATATTCCACCAATTTCATGGAGTATAGAAGTCAAAACTTAACCCACTGAGTATAATAAAGAATGGAATAACAAAAGAAATCATCATGCATGCGATAGACCGCACAGACAGGTTATTCCAACAGAATAATAAATAATGGAACCAGGTCCGGCGTAAACGCGCAGACATGATATTCTGACAGAATAATAAATAATAGAACCAGGTCCGGTGTAAAATACACAGACAGGATGTTCCAACAGAATAATAACAAGACGGAACCAGGTCCGGTGTAAAACACACAGACAGGATGTTCCAACAGAATAATAATAAAAACGGAACCAGGTCCGGTGTAAAACACACAGACAAGATGTTCTAACAGAATAATAGAAGAATGCCACCAAGTATAGGGTAGACCGCGTATACAGGTTATTCTAACAGAATAATAAGAAATGGAACAACAACAGTTCTCTTCATGAATAAGAAAGAATAACACCCCTTACCGTTTTAAAGAAGAACTGAAATAAAGAAGTAGTTAAGTAGCAGAATACTCTTCTTCTCTCTCTCTATAGTTTCTCTCTATAGTTTCTCTCTCTAGAGTTCAGTGAATTCGTAAGAAATAATGAAGGAATGAGCTGCTATTTATAGAAAAATAGAATGCATAGTAACTAATCCATGAACGGTCCAGATTGATTACTTTAATCTGACGGTCCATATTTAAAGAAAAATCTTTTAAATAAAATATAATATATTCTATTTATAGAATAACTTTAATAAAGTATTTTGTTTTATATAAAAAGATGTTTCTGTTTTATTACGTTAATAATACGAATAAAACAAAACGTCATTATCGCTAAATAATTCATATTATTAACTGACAATAATTGAATCAAACTGAGTGACTTCTCACATAAGCATTAATAATCAATACCGTGTGCTACTATGCAACCACACGTATTACTGTACTTTTACTACCGAGTAGTTCAACAGTATCAATGGTAAAACTTCCGCCGTTATTTTTAATAAAATATTTTTGTCGTTTTCTTAATCCGACAATAATTTCGTTGTGGGGTCCACCAATGATTGTGCCGTTGTACGAATATTTCCTGTTAAAACGAATATTCCCCGACCAATCGAATATTATAGAACAACTTGCGTACTTTGTAAAATTTATAAATATTACCCACAACTATAACATTATATCAAATTAACTCCATAATATTCAAAAATAATATTTATAGAAAATTCATCTTTATTTATAAAAGTTGGGGTCTTACACCTTGGATGTTGCCCAACTGAGGTTTAGAAAGATTAGACTCTTATATTCCTTGGAGGAGAAATAGTCGTCCAAGCAAGCGCGAGCTTCTATCTTTCTCAATTGTACAACCATTCCGTTATACCATGTCCACTGTTACTCGAATTATTCCTCATTATATTTTCAGTACAACATCATATTGTTAAGAAGCACCAGGAATTGGCTACTCTTTAGGAGGAAAATGTATTTTAAAAAAACTTCTTATTCTATATTTGTGTCAAGTCAACATTTTGAGGAGTACCAAGTACAAGAATAATTATATTGTTGCTAATTTGAAGGAAAACGAGGTTTTAATAATTGACAGAAATGGGGAAAGGTTTAATAGCTTGCAGAGGCATGAAAGGAAAACTTTTTGCTTGAGAGCAGTATGCGGCTCGCAGTTAACCAATTGATAGGATTAGGGAAAAGGTTTAAGCTTGAGAGCAGTAAGTGGCTCGCAGTTAACCAGTAAAGAAAAGTGCAGTAGTGAGGCTTGCAAGACAGATGCCTATTACATCAAGTGTCAACACAACACAGACCAGATTCCCTTCTCACTTGGCAACTAAAAAAATTTAAATTTATATACTGCTTGTACAGAGTTTATCATCCCCAAACAGGAATTACAAGCAATTAATTTGGGAGCAATCAGTTGTAACAAGGCATTGCCAAGAACTATGAAAGCATAAATATCAACCACCTGGCGTCTTCAAATACAGAAAACTTCTATATATTTGGGATTCTTAGACAACCCACACTACTGCACTAAATGGAAATGCAACAAATTCCAAGTCACTTGAGCCTCGTACAGGTGCAGGCGCTTCCTCCTCTTGTTCTGTGCCTCTCTCATCACTCCCTTGACTGCTTCCATGTCCATTTTGTAAATATCTTTCTTCCGAGGGAAGGTTCTTTTTGGCTTATTTGCTCCCCCCTCAATCCACAAATCCCACATGCGGGTTTTGGGCGGAGGTGTTGCATCTCCAATAGGTGCAACTAATCCCAGCTTGCCATCATCAATAACTGCATCCCCCAACCCATACTCCATTGCCTCCCAAGGGTTCATAAATTATCATGGTCTGTGTCCACTTCAACCTGCAAATGAAATTGATAACAGAACAATATCAGCCACTAAGCAAAATGTTTTTCGAACAATAGGTTTTTATAAAAATAAGGACAATGTTTTTAGAACCAACCTGCGATTCAAGCTTCCCAGTGACTCTAGATAGTATTTTGTTCAGCTTAACCTTGTGGTACGCCATTTCTCTTATTTGTATGCTCATTTCTGATGACTGAAATCATGTTTTCATTCGAGTAAAAGCTAAGAAAAAGTTTTTCATAGAGAAATCAACCTCATTTATGCAGTACAAAATACTATGCCAAATATCCATTTCCATTTTTGCATTATCTCCACAACTATCTATTTCATGGTTCATGGCATCCATTTTTAAAAATCCTTCCCATAATAAATTTATAAAAATTATTAGGTCCACACTCAATAGAAATAATGTAGCAAGCATTAATGCAGTATAAACAATAGTTTCCATAGAACCACTATGAATCTGGGAAATTATTTTATAAAAAATATCCTAAAACTATAAAACAATAGAATTCCATAGAGAATAAAGAAGGGCACACTATAAAGAAAATAGATGCATCAACTTTTTTGCTGTATATATTTCATCTGAAATAGAAGATACATAATATTATAAGCTTTTTGAAGCAATATTTACTTGTGACTACAAATCAAAGAGAACAGATGATACCTAAGCACCAGAAGAAAGACTAGCATATAATATGCACTAAAACAAAACGATATTGAAAAGTGATAATGAATATAAAAATGATATTCCAACTAAATGAAGCAGCAGTCTCTAACATGAAAATGACATAAGCCGCCAGTATTATGAAATGAATTGAAATGAGATCTGAGTCTAGCAGTAAGCATATCAAACAACCATGAATTTTCAAAAGTTAGAACAATTAACCAACCATGGAAGCAGTAATCTTTCATTGGTAAGATGCAGATGCCATTTCCTACTCAATCACCTAAGATTTATATGTTCCATCATGTACATGTATACACCATTTCTGTTTAACACATACATACCTAGTGTTGAATATTCATACTTTTTATTCCATTTTCAGGCTACTAATTTTTTCTTATAAATTAAGATTATCAATTTAGGATTTCTTCATTGCAGTACCAAGTCTCATTCATAACCGTAGGTAGCTGTTTTGACTATATTAGCGTAATTTCCTCCCATCCAAAGTAACATTCTTCAGCAGAAAAAATGCTTCATTACTATCACGATGACTCATTCTATTACAATAAACTGAAAATAGAAAATCTTAACCAAAATTTACAGATTATAGGGTTTGGCCCTCATAAATTTTAAGCCCTAAAAAAGCTATTCTTGAACACCAAAACACAAATTGAAACGAATCTAAGCCTGATTTTAACCCATACAACAAGAAAATTCATATACAAAGTTCTAATTTTGTTGCCTTGGTCTAAAATTGATGAATCGACGAGAAGGGATCACATCTCTTTGTATTAGTTTGTCTAGCAAAATGGCTTCAGTTGCTGATGTGGATATCTCTTCGTCGATATATATTGCTGCAAGGTGAGACAGAGGAGAGAGAAGGGACTGATTCGTCGCGAAGAGAGAGAGAGAGAGAGACAAGGGGCTGCGATTTTTCGCGAAGAGAGAGGCTTAGAGAGCAAAATTTGCGTTTCCTGTTTTTTTTTGCTAACTGCAATGAGAAGAGAGAAGCAAAAAAAGAGGCTATATATAGGTGAGTTGGGTGAGTTTTTTTAAGGGTGAGCCGGAGATCCTTATTGTATGTATATATATATATATATATATATATATATATATATATATATATATATATATATATATATATATATATATACGGTCCGGATCAATTGTATACCCTTTATCTTACTCACCTGTGCTCACCCCCCTTTAAGCGACGGTTTCGGTCATACAACCGTCGTCTATACTTTTAGCGACGGACAACATATAGCGTCGCTAAAAGTATAGACGACGGTTGTATGACCGAAACCGTCGCCTAAAGGGGGGTGAGCACGGGTGAGTAAGATAAGGGTGTGCACTTGATCCTTGCTCTGTGTGTGTGTGTGTGTGTGTGTATATATATATATATATATATATATATATATATATATATATACAGTCCGCTTCGTATGTGGGTGATCCGCATGCGAACCACCTTTAGGAACGGACAAAATCGTCGTTAAACCAGTAGCCATAGGGGCTATAGCGACGATTCTGGATTATTGCAACGGTTCAGACTCTATGACGATGAGTTTAGCGAGATTTTTGTCCGTCACTAAAGGTGGTTCGCATACGAACCACCCGTATAAGATTTCTCTGTGTGTATATATATAGAGAGAGAGGTTCTCCAACAGACTAGTCCGTTGGTGGACCGGTTATGACGACGATTTTCTGAGCTATAACGATGATTCATATCGTCGTCATAGCATGGATCGACTATAGCAACGGTTCATACTGTCGCTATAACTCAAAAATTCGTCGCCATAACCGGTCCGTTGGAGAACCGACCTGATATATATATATATATATATATATATATATATATATATATATATATATATATACTTTATTAGTGGGTTTGTTGACTTAAAGTTCCAATTTGCTATCAAAATGTATATGCTTATGACTGCCCTATCACATCTCGTTTAATTTGGTTATCCACCACGTGGAGTGATTTTTGAAGGATAAAAAGAGAGGAGTATCTTTGATCTTGGAGTTCTATACATGACTTCTTTCATAACTTCACTAGACTTCTTTCATATCATTCACGTGATTACCTTCAAATATCATATAGCTCTTACTTCTTTTCGGATGAATATAATTTGATTGATTTCATGAGAATTTCCATGTGCATGCTTATTCGACTATTGGCGTTTGCTGAGTTTGATATATAGTCTTGAAGTTTGAAATGCACAACCGCAGTAAATAATCTTATTCATCTAACTATGATAAGTATCTTATTTAATTCATAAACGTAACGTTTGAGGCTCGTACACGTACAATACACTAAAAATGGTATGTTGTGTTTAGACCTCGAAACGCACCAAACGCTACGGCGGTAACTAAACAAACAAGAGTTTCGAGCATAACATGACCCCATGTGAACTTCATCATAAACTTTATACTAGTGGGCATAATTTAGCAGCCGGTATTGTTAAACAATGGCATATACTAAAGAAAAAGACCAAAGGAAATGTAAGGGCCGGGAGACATAAATGATCAGACAGAGGATACAATTTCCCATAATCCTGTTCCACACCAATTATATATGAAGTGAACTTGATTTGTAGAAGTAATATCTAGTCCAAGAAGGCTGGATAAAATAAGGATATACATGCACATGATGCATGTGTATTTTCTTGGTTTTTGCCTCTCTTCTGATTTCTTGATACATATTAATTAAACTGTTGATTGTAGAAGATCCTGTGTATAATAGTACTTGCAACGATTTTCTGTTAAAGATCTTGGATTTCATCGATATTTATTTACTGTATCTCTGATCTTTATGATTACTCAATCAATAAGTCTTGGCAGATCGAAAAATTGGACCGGATTGGACATTTTCAATTCTTTTTTTCTTGCTTGTGACTCTCAAAAAATGTAAAGTATTTATTTTAACTAAAATTTTTACAAACTATAGTATTTTAGGTATAATTTGGATATATATACAAGAATATGGTTATACAGACTGTATAACTCAGTTCTTGTATATGTATCTAAATTATACCTAAAACACTATATTATGTAAAAATTTATGTTGGAATAAATACTATACATTTTTTGGGAGTCGAGCAAAAAAAAATAAATTGAAAATATTCAATATTCATGTCCAATAAACATGTCCGTCCATAAGGACTCTTACTCAATATATTAGCTGAAATTTCAACTTGTCCATGTTGAATGCATGCATGAATGCATGCATCACTTCAATTCAAATATACTTGGAGAATGAGATAGCTTCTGGTGCGACTGGTCCGCATACAGACTATTTATAGCGACGATTCGATTTGTCGTTATATCACAGTTTACTATTCTAGAGTGACGGATCGAACCGTCGTCGAGACCGTGTAGCTATTGAAGGTTCGCATGCGGACCACCCACACTTCAAGCTCTTCCTCTCTCTCTCTCTCTCTCTCTCTCTCTCTATATATATATATATATATATATATATATATATATATACACGCAATATCTTGATGAATTAATATGATATCTTCTTGTTCAATGAAAAATCTTGCACAATTTCACATGATCAAACAGAAGATTTACTTGTATATTTCTCTAGGCTTAAATACACTTTAAACCTTAAAGTTATTCATTTTTTACAATTTAAATCTGTAGTTTAAGACATTAAACTTTAATGTCTCTAAATTTTTATAAATTAAACCTTTGGGCCACCGAATTTAGCATTTTTTACCGAAATAAATCATGTGGCTTAAAATAAAAGGACAATTAAAACTTTTAACCATATATATCATTTAAATTAGCTGCAATTTTTTCGCATTTTCCTTTTTCATTATACAATAATTCACGTTTCTACAATTTTATGTGTTTTTAAAGATATTTACGTTTTTCTTTAATGTAGAAAACTAATTCTTTTAAGAGTATATATCGTTTATATTGACTCTAATTTTTTCTATTTATTTTCTTCATCATACACTAACTACGTGTTTATAATTTTATGTGCTTCCAAAGATATTAAGAATGAAACTATAAAAAATACTCTCATTCGGATCAATTTTTACACGTCGGAGCCAAAAAATTTAATTTATAAAAATTTAAAGTGTAAAAAGCGAAAAACTTCAAGATTTAAAGTGTATTTAAGTCATTTCTCTGTCATTAACTAATCATCTTTTTTGGCACCAATCATCAGTCAGCCATAAGTTCTGAATATATATGCGATAACACGTCTCATTTCTTAATGTTTTTTACTCCTTCAAAAGTACAATTGCACTAAAAGGAACATTTCCCATAAATTAAGTACACATTGTTGATGAAATGGAAGCATGAACTTTAAACTAATTTTCTCTATTATTGGATTCTTTAACATTTCAATTAGCTAGTGGGGGTGCTGACTTTTCACAGTTAAAGTGTCTAATAATCTTAAGATAAGTAAAACTGCCCAATCACATTCTTAATCAGCTCACTAACCACCACATGTATTCTTGAAGTGACTATACATTTAAGAAATGAAGAGTGCTTGTATATATTTAGGACCATATATAGGGATGGTCAAATAGATTATATTAACAAAAGCTTTGGGGTTGTTTGATAAAATTGAATGAAATTTTGAATGAAGCAAAATTTTGAATATTGAATGAAAAAATTGTTTGATAATTGACATGTCTGAAACATTTGAATAACAAATTTTTATTATTACCTATTTGAAAATTTAAAAATTGTTGTAAATTTATTTAATATTACTTAATATAATAGTTAATATATTAAGTATTAAATATAAAATACTTTATTCAACAATCATTCAGTCAAAAAAAATACATTTGGCCATTCAGCCCAAAAATATGACCGATTCCGCCATTCAGACGATTTTTATTCAAAACAAATGTACTGAATGACTGATCGATTTAGTCATTCAGCTTCATTCAACTCTAAACAAACATTCCCTTAATCATGTTAATCTGATTTGTCATAACCTCTTTTTAATTTAATATTTTCTCTTCAGTTTTAATTATGGACCACTAACAATGCTTAATATATAGAATATAGAACAGTTTATATATCATGTTAATTACATGTTAAGTACAAGCAAAGTTTAAAAAAAATTATAGCTATGGAAATCAATTGTCAAGGCAACATTATTGGATTAATGTTATAATTCTGCTTCTGATGGTTATAGTTGTGCAAAACGGTATAAAAACTATTGAATGTTTTACATATTTTTATTACTAAGTAATACACGAGTCCTATATGATTGGTGCAGAATTTTTTGTGCACATAATATAATTTAGAGTAAATATACATATAGTAACACTTTTACTGTTTTACACATGTTTCAACTATATTTGAGTTTTTAACTACATTTGTTGCTCGTCGACATAATTATTACTCTGACATTGTCAACGATCTTCTAGTAAGTTCTTTGGTAGTGTCATTCTTTAAAATACAGACAATAAAAAGCAAATAAAAGCAGGAAAAGGAGTTTATTAATGTATTAATTGTTAAAATATTTTATTTCTTTATGTGGTATTTACTATTTATATAATTATTAGGCTTATATATTATATTAATTTAATCACTTTATTTATGGGTTTAGTAATTAATTATGTGACTTATAAATAATATTCCTAATAATATTTGACATAATGAGCCCTAAAGTTTCATAATCTTGATGGACGATTTTGACTCTTTGCTATTCTATAAATAAAATAGTTAGAGTTTGGTCCCAATTGTCGTCTCAAGAATTTTATAACACATAAACATCCATTATAAGATTGAGAGAGACCATTGAAGACCTTCACCCTTATGCGCCGTGGAATAGATATTTTCTTTCAATTCTTGTAAGTACTTAATATTATGATTATTGATGATTTTATTTTTATTCTATACAATAGCATGTTTTCGATATAATTTGTTTAACATTAACATGACATTGTTCAATGAAATCCTTAGACAGAGTCGCATTCATCAAGAAGAACAAGATTTTCTTGGTTATTGATGCTCGATGAGTTATCTTGTCGGTTGATTTAAGAGATCATTAATTTTCACTCAAATTAGTATGACCTTCCAAGAATTTTAGACAAATTAAAACTACTTAATAATCTAATCATCCTTCCGGTAGCAAATAACCAATCAATGGCATGCAAATTAATTTGCATCCTGAGCTATATTTATAATATTCTTATTTTTTACAATCATCTATATGTGAATGCATATAATTTTGCAGTATACAGAAACTGAGAAACAATTAATCTGCCATTAATCTTTTTTACTCAGATTGGATGGTTTTTTAACTGTTGTTTTGTTTATGATGATAAGAATATTTTCATGTCATGTGCTAAAGCTTCAAAATAACCACATAATGCAGCTAGAAATTAATGGTTAATATTGTAACACCAACACTGTAATGTCCAGGCAAATCTTTGTTAATTTGTTTTGTTTAAAGTGATTAATCATTAATTAATTGTTTCACTCTCCAAATCTATATCAGTTGAGACTTTATAAATCATCAGAATTAATATGATCTTATGTACCAAATTTTATTCCTTGATTATAAATCTTATTTTATAAAAAATGAGGGGGTTAAGCTTATGAAAGGAGAAGATTTCGGGATTATGTTCCCCCTTCTATTATACAATAATATTATGCTACAAGAATCTTGGATCGACTGCAAATTTTCTTGACCATTTCTCAGACAGTATTATTTTTTTCCTGTTAAAATATATATATATATATATATATATATATATATATATATATATATATATATATATATGTGTGTGTGTGTGTGTGTGTGTGTGTGTGTGTGTGTAACTGTGTATAATAGCTTCCAATAAAATTCGGCCTTGGGCAAGGCCAACCATTAAAGATTATGGAAATGAAAAAAGGATTATATATATATATATATGGTCCGGATCTTAAGTTCACCCCTTATTTAGTTCACCTTACTCACCCCACTTTTAGCGACGGACCGGACGACGATTCAGTCCGTCGCTATATATAGAATCGTCATTTTAATTTTTAACGACGGACAACATATAACGACGGACCGAACATATAGCTATGGACCGAATCGTCGCCCGATCCGTCACTAAAGGGGGGTGAACAAAGTGAGCTGGATAAGGGGTGAGCTTAAGATTCGGACCGTGTATATATATATATATATATATATATATATATATATATATATATATATATATATATATATATATATATATATATATATAGCCAGGATCAGGTCCGGACTCCCTCACGGTACTAAAATTCGAAATTTTTTTTTAAAACAACTAAAAAAAAATTTAATATTTTATGGAATTGAAATTTTTTCATAATACTGTTTTGTTATATGTGTCCAAATCACGCCAAAAACACTGTATTATGAAAAAATTCCAGTTTCATAAAATATTAAACTTTTTTTTAGTTGTTTTTTAAAAAAAAAGTAAAAAAAAATAAAAAATGGTCCACATTTTAACAAGGTCCGGACTCCCGGACCTGATCCTGGCTATATATATATATATATATATATATATATATATATATATATATATATATATACACACACACACACACACACACACACACACACGATCCCCTTCTCCAACGAACAAAAAAAATGAACTAAAGACGAATCGGCAATAACAACGGTTTTCTGAGATATAACGACGGTTCGAACCATCGCTATAGCTATATTGTCGGCTTTGTATGCTATAGCGATGAAAAAAATCGTCGCTATAGCCAGTTCGTTTTTGATGTCCACCTATAGCGACGGACCATACATTAAATCCCTCACTATAGGGTATAAACGAGACTATGACGACAACTTCTGGGCTATGACGACAATCCATATGCTATGGCGACGGTTCATATCCTATGACGACAACCCACATAAAAAACGCTCTCTCCCTCTATATATATATATGTGTGTGTGTGTATGTGTGTGCGCGCGCGCTATAATTGCCCAATTCATTTTTATGTTAAAAAAACAAGTATATATGAATGTCTCCTACTACTCGATAAATGGTCTTTAGAGATCTTAAATACTCCTTCCGTTCCTTAATATAGATCGTTTTAGAAAAATATTTTTGTTCCTTAATATAAGTCGTTTTAGAATTTCAAGTAAGTATTAATTGCTTAGTTTCTAATATTACCCCAAATATTAAATGTAACTTTGATTCTCTCACTATTTTCTGTCTAATAAATAACAATCTCTTATTTCAATACAAGGGTAATATAGACAATTGATATTATAGTTAATGCTATACAATTATTACCTTAATACTTGTGCATAACCCTAAAACGACCTATATTAAAAAACGAAGGGAGTAGTATTTCAAATTATTTGATACCATTATATTGATTGATTACATGTCCAGTGATTGACCGAGTCATAAACATATGCAATATTTCTGTTCCAAAACGATATAAATGATCATGCACTTTATTAAAACATCATTACACTAAATATTTTCTGAGAATGGACCCTGGAAAGAACGAAAAAATCGTCCTCTCTTTTTTGGACTGCAATGTAGGTGGGTACTATTTTATTTTTAGCCTATCAAGGTCGAAACCCAAAATAAATTCTTAAGAGCCCATTGGGCTAGACAATTCCTACAAAAGAATGATTACATATGGGCCTTTCTAAAGGCCCAACATTTTGATTTGCCTATTTCTCACAAGTTTTATTATAGGAAAAACTCACATGCGATTATTCTTCTGAAAACCACGTATGTTGCATGCAGATTATCACCTTCCGTAATTGCTTCCTCAAAATTAGTATTAAAATTAGATATATAATTTGACTTTTATTAAACTTTAAAATTAATATGATTCATAAAAATTTATAATAAAATAATTTTTTTAATTAATAGTTTTTATTATATACTTCACAAATAAAATAATTGTATCAATTAAAATTAACTTAATTCATATCAATTTAAATTTTAAATTTTAATATGTCATTTGACGTCAAAAGTCAAATTGTATATCGAATGTTGAAACAAAGAGAGTAGTATACTGTTTGATTGTACGGTGAAATTTCCTTATGCATATTATATTAAATTGTATAATAGAGTTAATCAGTGTTTTGTTTAGATAAACTAGATAATCAACTGTCTAATTACCTATCATTTTCTTTGAACTTCTTTTTTTTTATTTGTTTGGACATGAGAAAAAATATTATTCTTTGAACTTGACACTTCGATAATTCGTTCAAAATCAAATTTTAAAATAAATAAATTAAGTTTGATCATATTTTCGATCACCTGCTTAACAAAATAAGCTCGGCTCATATAATAATTAATCAAATGTAAACACAAGAAAATTGTGGTACTCATTACTGCATTCACTTTTTGGTCCATTTAGGAGGCAAGAAACAAGAGGATAATTCAAAAATAAATCATTTGCTGGAGGAATGTTGTAGAGTTAGCCCAAAAAATCGTCGTTATAGATGACTGTGTGTGTATATACATATAACTCATATATATATATATATATATATATATATATATATATATATATATATATATATATATCATATTTTCTCTTAAATACTTGAGTGTTTAGTATTACATTGATGATATGAAGTAATGTTATGATAAATTTAAGAATATAGTATAATTTTATACTGCCCATAAAAATGTGCAGTCCTTTTTCGAAAATAAATACTCCCTCCGTCCCAAATTAACTGCTTATTTTTGACTTTTTAAAGTCAAATTGACCATTTTTAAAACTAATATTTTTACTATTTTTGCTAAAATATAGGTGAAGTGATTATAACCAAAAGAAAGTATATACAATTTATTACTAATCCCAATTTTTATAATTTTAGAAATATATTTATATATGCTTAATTATTAATTCTAAAAATAGTCAATTTGACTTAAAAAAGTCAAAACTGAGCAATTAATTTGGGACGAAGGGAGTAATATTTATGTGTTTCATTTATAGTATGACTCAAATAAATATATTAGACATTAGTATTTCGTTACAAAAATCATTTTCTTTTCAAAAGAAAAGCATTAAAACTCGCACTTCATACATTAAAAACGTTATTTATTTCTTATTTCTCTCTGCATATGAATTTTATTTTATTTTTTGTTTAAAACTTGTCCTATTAATTAAAGATATATATAAACTCGTACCAACACACATGATAACAAGCTTGAATAAATGAAATTCTAGTAGTCGAAGAAAATATTCTTGGTCGCCAAATGATGGAGTGGAGTATTAAGGTTGAATTAAACAAAAAAAAAAAAGTTTAATTATTATGGAGAAAAAACAACATAATTTAGTCAAATGAAGGAGGTCATTACCCATTACCCACCTAATTCTCTCAGTGGTTTATTAATGCAGTCAAATCCAACTGAAAAAAACCTCATTCCCTGTCTGGAGATCTTGAAAATTCTGGTGGGTCATCCCATGCATTATCAGTTGAATCGATTAGTATCAATCATGACAAAATTTAGTACCAACCAAAAAATCATTAAATTCTTATTAGTCTCTTGTTTTATCAAAGTGTATTCAATTAGGAATGGGGACAAATACTATCTTTGTGATTTTAACTTTTTTTTGTTTATTTTCTTTTTATTATTTTTATAACGAATATGAAAGTTTATTTAATATAATAAACTGAATTATATTTGTTTTTAACTAGATCAAGATCCGTGCAAAGTACCATGTTTGTTATAAAATAATTTTATTTTTTATATATATTATTATATATATATATTATATATATATATATATATATATATATATATATATATATATACAGAAATGATCAAGTAAGGGATCCCTTACTTTCTTAAAATGAGGGACTTTTTTTTTTTTTTTGCTTTTTTTTTTAAAACAACTAAAAAAAAGTTTAATATTTTATGGAACTGAAATTTTTCCATAATACAATGTTTTGGGCGTGTTTTGAATACATATACCAAAAAGTGGTGGTACAATCTGCCCAGACTGTACATACATGTGTTTGTTATACGTACCCAAATCACACCCAAAACACTGTATTATGAAAAAATTTCAGTTCCATAAAATATTAAACTTTTTTTTTAGTTGTTTAAAAAAAAAACAAAAAAAAAGCAAAAAAAAAAAAAGTCTCTCATTTTAAGAAAGTAAGGGATCCCTTACCTGATCCTGACCGTATATATATATATATATATATATATATATATATATATATATATATATATATATATATGAATTATAATTTTATTAAATACTATTGTTATCAAGAATATGAGTTTTAAAGGAACACTAACTAAATTAAAAAAAATGAATGAGAATAATAGATAGTGGTACGTAGATAATTATATGATAGTAGAATATAGATAAAAAAAATTAAAATAAAATAAAAGACGAAAATATAATTTATTTTCCTAGATTTTAGGTTTTTATTCTTAAATCTTAGTGTTGAAGGATTATTTTTAAATTTTAGTGTAAGTAGATATTTATATGATAGTAGAATACTGATAGAAATATTTTTGAAATGAAATAAAAGATGAAAAAAATAAAAAAAAATTCTAGATTTTTGGTTTTTATTAGTGTTGAGAGAAGATTTTGTTTTAGGGATGAGAATTAAAAAAAATATGAGAATAAGAGTAGTGGTAAGTAGATAATTATATGATAGTAGAATATAGATAAAAGATTTTAAAATGAAATAAAAAATAAAAATATAATTTATTTTCCTAAATTTTAGGTTTCTATCCTAAATTTTTCCTAAGTTTTAGAGTTGAGAAATGATTTTGTACTATTTATTAATATTGACTACCGATCCCTTTACCTCTTTTTACAAAATAGTTTGAAGTATTTCTTTTTGCAGATGTCAAAATTATATGTATAGTATCCGTTATATTTTTGGTAAATAATTATTCTTAATATATGTATATGTTATATTTTCTATTACATTTAAATTACACAAAAATATAATGCATAGATGTATTTAATATTGATGACAGAGTCATTAGGTTAAATTGTGTCTAAATTTGTTTTATGTAAATCTTAAATATCCAAAAAAAATGAGAAGAGATATATATATATATATATATATATTCTCCTCTATAATAATTAAGAATAGACTTAAGAAAGTAATCTTTATTTTATGCTCTAATTAGCCGTTGCATCTCCTCCAGTATATACAGTGTAGTAATTCAACATTTTAGGCTCCATGTTGATGGTGGGCAGTGAAACTAGAGTGATTGTTTTGTTCTTTTGCTTTATTGTGTCCTTCCGTTTACCAAGCTCTTAGGTTGTGTTTGATAAATCTGGGAATTAAGATCTGAATGATTATGATGTCTTAATAAATTAGATCATCTGAATGGTTATGAAGTCTGAATCTAAAAAATTGTTTGATAACAAAAAAGTAAGTTATCTCTTAATGACACTATTTTACCATTTTAAAAGGTAAAATTTTATTTAATAATTTTAAATATTCAATTTAATAAAAATGAGTGCATAATATTGTTGAATATATTTATATAAAAAAAATTATCAAAAAAATTTCATTAAGAGGTACCTCTTAATTATTAAGATTTCATTTTCTGTCTTACCGATTAAGAGGCATTCAGAGGTAACAAAAAATAAAACAAACAGCATCATGCCTCTTAGCGAATAAGAGGCAGTCCATTAAGAGGCAATCAGATGTAAACAAACAGCACCTTAGTTGCTTCTCTATTTGTACGCTAATACACAAACTTTGAATTTTATCTCAAATTACTCCTCCTATTCCATAATATGTGACGTTATAGAGTTGAACACAAGAATTAAAAAAATAATTGTATAACATTAATTAATTATAATATTAATTGTCTATAATACAATTTATCATATACTTATATCATACTCTCTCTCATCTGTAACATTTTTTCATGATAGGTAATTTTGAAAAAATTATAATTAATTCTCATAAATTATATAAAACATCAAATAATTTGGCACATATGAAATCATCTAAAATATCATATATATTATGGGACGGATCGGCTGCCTTTCAAAAGTCAATCGAGCAATGAAAATCCGACTTCATTAAAATTGTTTAAATGTCACCAATTTTATAATTATACTATGAATTAAACATCAATTTGATAGTTTAAAAAGTCATTTTTCAGAAATTAATTCACAGAAAATCATTATGAATTTTAATACTTCATAATTAATAAAAATTTCAAATAAATATATATATCTTACAAATGGCAGTCAATAATATATTATTTCCTTCTTTTGATAAAAATCTTTTCTTTTTTATTAAATTTTAAATAATAATATTGAGATTGTATACTCATTTTAATTAATCAAACAAAGTATTAAATATATTTTGTAATCTTGTGTTTTCTCTTAAAACATAAAGTAAAAAAGAAGGGAAGAAGTAATAGCTAAAGAATAATCACTACTTTAATTACAAATTTGGTCAAGTTACAATAGAAGTTGTATATTTGAAACGGATCCGGTTAGGATAAAGTGCAGTGATGACACTACTCTCCACGTGTATGTTAACACTATATTAAATATAAAATAAACTTATCATGAAATTGCTCTCATTTGAAACATAATTCGGAAACCATTTACGTACCCATGAGAACTTTTATTCTTTATAAAAAGTTCATAGTTTGAAATGATCTAATGGGTTCAATATACACACCAGCAGCGGTAGACCATATGCATCCCACTGAACCTAAAACATTCATCAAAAAAATTAGAATTAAAAAATAAATATTTTCTATTGATTTTAGAATTAAATATATATTTTTATTTTTTGATAATAAAATGACGTAAAATGTCATTATTTTTAGAATTTATTGATTGAGTACGTACTGACATGCCATTATTACTATGAAAAATAAAATTACACTTAAATTTAAGCAGTCGTTTAAAAACCTTAACGAATGGAGTAATTATAGTTTTTGCTAATAGAAAACACATATAATCATGAAGGTTGATTATAAGACGGATAATCAGTTTTTATCAGAAATCAAAACCTGCAAAAAGTGGTGTTGCTAGACCATATATAAGAAAGTAAAGCTTTACAAATAAAGATCAAATTCAACTACAAGAAGAAGTTGAACTAAATATATAGCTAGATCTTCAACGGTATAATGGACCTGCAGAATTTCATGAGCCATTGTACGTATTTTCTATGAATCTGCAGTCATGTGCAAAAAAAATATACATCTGCACTCCATGGTTACCATGGTTTAGAAAACTGTGTTTTGTACGAGAAAGGAGTTAAAATTATATAGACAGTACATAAAACAACAAAATAATATATATATATATATATATATATATATATATATATATATATATATATATATATCTGTTAAATATCTTGGTGACATTTTCTGACAAGTAGTGGGTCAGACGGATAATTTTCAAAAACAAATGATAGCATTGGGAGATTAACTAAAAGATCAACATTTTGAAGGCAGATCTGATTGCAGATTAATGATCAGAAATATTGAATTGATAGATTAATTAATCTCCTTCAACAAATACAAAAGTCCATTATTTGATACAATCATATAAAGGTTTCTGATTAAAGAGAAATCAACAAACAAAAAAATTAAAAA
Organism: Panax notoginseng; assembly: GCA_016801055.1. Lineage (NCBI taxonomy): Eukaryota > Viridiplantae > Streptophyta > Magnoliopsida > Apiales > Araliaceae > Panax > Panax notoginseng. The sequence continues at coordinate 23,487,362 of CM029014.1, forward strand.
CAAAAACATCTTATAACAACAGAATGATACTTATATATTAAATATGTGAATATATTATTAGATACACAAAAAGAAGAGGGGGAGAAATCTCTCTTTTGGCATTCCCCTTGTACTATTATCCTCTTTAAATAAAAAGAAGGAAACCCATATATATACAAGAATGGAGGAGAAGTTTAAAATTTAAAAGTTCGTGAAAATATTAATTGATGTTGTCCATTATATGCGTCAAACTCATATGTATAAGAATATATATAATATGTGAGAAATTAAAACATTCATGTATACTCTGTATTATTTCCATTTACTTGTAATAGAGAACAGTTATACAAACCCTAAATATTTCAAGAGAACTTAAGAGCACCATAAACCACCAATCTGGTCAAACAAATTTTAATTCTTTTATATGAGAAATATTTATATAAAAATACAAGATCTACTTCCAAAATAATGAAAAGAAAAGTAATAAGTATAGGAAACCAAAGAGTTCTTCCAAATCATAAAACCCAATCAAAAGTTGAACAAATGTAAGTATCAAATCTGAGAAATAGCCAAATACAAAAGGACTCCCAGAGAAGCACAAACTGATAATAGAAGACAAAACAAATGACCCATAAGTTATAAGGATGACTGTCCCAAAAGGATTGTGTATCCTAGCTGTTTACACATTCTGTAATACATCAGGAGGAAAATATATAACATCAAAATCTGGCACAACCTCGTCATGAGATCTTGAGACTGATGATATGTAGATGAGAGAGAGAGAGAGAGAACATAACCTAAGAACTCCAAGTGACCGTGAAGTGAAAGTAGCCCATAATATTTAGTTATAATTAATAGTATATACATGAGTTCCTTTGAAGGACAGACATATATACCCTTTCAGTCAGTGGCATATTCAGAGAAACAAACCACACAAAGCTCCTCATACCTGAAAACAAATATAAAGTTCAGAAAATACACAGATTATACATTAAAACATACTATTACCAATTAGATCTTTGACAGAAACCAACGAAACACTCCATGTGATCCTTATATTTTGAATTTTTTTAAAAAAAAAACTATTACAAAAATATTACCATGAAATAGGACGTAAAGAACGTAATATTAGTACAGAACAAAAGCAGCAGTACCAAGAATGTGTTTTTGCTCATGATCTATGTACATATTAATTAAGAATAATAAAAAGTTGCAAACAATTGATCTCTAAAGATTATTTTAGAAGAGTACATTAGAACAAAAAAAGAAAAGGGAAAAAAGCCATTAATTGCCGCTGCAGCATCATCAAGATTCTCACAACAATTACTAAAAGGGCCAGGGAAGTGAAGTGAGGAAGGGACCACTAAAATAGAGTTCCTCAACCCACCCGCCACGGAGCCCTAGATAAAATAAAGTTTATGTGAATCTTGCTGATGCTCCATCTGCAAAAACTGGCTGTTAATTAGCTAGCTAGCTAGCTAGCTATTAGCTTCTTCAGATCTTTATGTTCATGATCTCAACATAATAAGGAGGAAACCCTAACCCTAAAAGACATGACACAGGAAAGGTATGAAGGTAAAGGAACAAGAAAGAGAAAACATTAAAGGGGTGAATGACAACGAATATGAAGAAGAAATTTAGCATGAAATGAGGAGGAGAAAAATAAGAAAGGGATCATGTTATGAAGAGTGATGGGGGTGTAGAGGGTATATATAAATAAATTTATAGTGAGAGAGAGAGATCAGAGAAGGGAAGGGAAGATGAGTATTGAATACGGGATATAAGGATTGGTTGGTTCCTAAAGATTTGTCAGGAGAGGAAGAGAGATATGGGGTAACTACAACAGTTATCGATCGCAATCTTAGCTACCAAATATATATTACATTAAAATTAATTAATTAATAGTAAAAAATAATAAATACACTAGTGGAATATAATGTCCAGGGGTATGATTCATAGAGGATGTGCTAACGTTCATCAAAATATTTTGTAAAAGATCGAATAAATAAAAAGTTTCGCCAAACAATTTAATTAGCGGACAAGTAGTTACAGCCTAGGTTACCAATTATATTGATCTCTTTCTTACATTATATGAATTTTTTTTAGATAAATCCAACTTTACATATGTAAAGAATATAAAAAAGTATAAGAGCATGTATCTAAAATTTTATATTATATTGTAATGTATTTTGGTGAGGATGTAAATTTAAATATTTTACGCGTTTATAATAATGGTGCTCTACAATAATCTCAAATTAAATAAATATTTATATTCTTTAATATTTTTGTATATTATTTTTATTCGTATGGCTGAATTTTATCAAAAATAAAAGCATTATATAAAATTAGGGTATATCCGTTAAGGTATCGGGTGCGAACCCTAATTAATATTCTTTATTACTTTACTGACTCAGCTGCTCACTTCCACAGAGGGCAAGAGAATAAGTAATAAAACAGTATCTAAGAATGGAAAATTAAATATTTATGGTGTTCAGGTTTTGATTATATTGCGTCTTTTACAAGTATATATTTAATTTTTCAAGTTGGGGGCGCGAATTGACATCCCCTATGCTCTTGCAGATCCACCATACTTACTAGGGTTCTCGGTTCCTTAATTGTTACGATATATATATATATATATATATATATATATATATATATATATATATATATATATATATATATATATATATACAGCTGTGTATTACACAGTAGGACTATGACGACGGATTTTTTGGGCTATGGCGACGGTAAATTGTCGCCATAGCCTAGAATAGCTATGATGACGGGTGAAACCGTCACTATAGCCCAAAAAACCATCGCCATAACCGACTGTGTAATACACAGCTGTATACATATATTTTTCCATATATATATATATATATATATATATATATATTATTATTATTATTTTTGTACCCATTTTAGTCCTACCTTAAGCTTTCATTATCTGATTGAATCCTACTTAAGTTTTTCCTATAATAATTCTTCATTAACTTTTGATGTTAATCAAGTCTATTCAAACAGTGGTAGCCTAATAGTTAAAACAACCTTAGGTTTCAAATTCAATTTTATGAGTTTAGCATGAAGTTCATTTTTGGGTAAGTTGGTCAATTGGCCAATAGAGTGTTGACATGCATGCGAGACTCTATGTGTGTCAGCATTATATTGGTCAATTGACTAACTTACCAAAAAATAAACTTCATCCTAACCGGATCCCGAATAAGTGGGGGTCTCCTATAATTCCTACCAATTTAAGTTTCGTAATTATAATCCGGCATAAATATATTGCAATACATAGTAGAACTCTTGATATAAAATGTATTTCTTCTTTATGTGAAACTTAATTAATTATTAATATTCTAATAGTGATTATATACTTGATTTCATTTTGAGAATTTTTTGTACCCTAAAAAATGTGGCTTCAAAAAAGTTATCTTGGTAGCTAGTAACCTACCTACCTTAATATAACTAGAATTCTTTCTGTTTTCCTTTACTTCCATCTTTCTTTTATTCTTATGTAAAATTCACTACTTTAAACATTATGGAATCGATTAATTTTTTTAAGAATGTGCAATGTTAAAATCAGGTTAAGAATTTCCAATTATCAATGAGGCATAGTTTCATACTTCCATTCACTTATAAGAGTTTAAATTCTTACTTCGTCTTTTGAGCGAGCTAGATTAGTGATAATTGTAAATTTTTTACCATTATTTTTTTCGACTAAATTTTTAAAAAATTATAAGCAATTTAAAAGCGTTATAAAGTAGATATTTTGGCATTAAAATTTTTATATAATTAATCTTATGATGCCCATTTTTTCTTTTTCTTTTTCTGGAATTCCTACTTTTGAATAGTACTATTTAATCTCATAATCAAGTATATCATCACTACTAAAATATTAAGAACCAATCAATCCTCAACTCAATTCAGATAGAAGAGTACGAAATAAACTCACAAACAAACCTCAAATAATGGAGAAACACATTTCACGTAAAGGAAGAAATAAATTGTTAGTTAGATTGCCTCAATCTTCTTAAATTTTTGTACCCTGGTTGGAAGAAGTCTTAAATTACATTCTTCATTTGGTTGTTTGACTCTTATTTCAAATGCTAAGACTTCAATAATATTAGTAATTTCTTCTTAATATAATCAAGCTTAACAATATTTAGTTTTAAAAAGTTCATATATATATATATATATATATATATATATATATATATATATATATTTGTGTAGTACACAGTCGGTTATGACGACGGTTTTTTGAACTATACCGTCGATATAGCCCAAAAAACTATCGCTATAACCGACTGTGTACTACACAACTATATATATATATATATATATATATATATATATATATATATATATATATATATATATATATTGAGAGATAATCATAGCAAATGGTAGCTGGCTAGCTAGCATACCTAGATCTTGCATAATTATATATTTCACTTTGTAGTCCAACTTGCAAATTGAGTGTTATACTATATGATCTTTTGGTTCTCTTTATCTTGTTTAATTATCTCCTATTGTGTTTGTAATGAAGGATGGAATGATTCTTGATTCTTGATTCTTGATTCTTGATTCTTGATTCTGATGATCTATTTGTTTGTAGTAATATTCTTCGTGGAAAAATAAAAATAAAGTTGTAGTTTAGGTACAAGACCACCTTCATTTCAAACCTTTGGGAATGGGAAGGGGATGCTTGATTAGTACTAAATGGCTGATCGATTAAGTTATTTAGTAAGTTTGTTTCGAAAAAAAAATCGTTTGAATATGACTGAATCGGTCAGCCATTCAGACGATTTGGGCTAAATGACTAAGTCCCATTTTTTTGGCTGAATGATTTTTTTTTACAATATTAACTATTATATTATATTAAGTAATATTAAATAAATTTACAATAATTTTGAATTTTTTCAGAGGGGTAAAATAATAAAATCTGTTATTCAGATGTTTCAAACATGTCAATTATCAAATAATATTTTTTATTCAAATTCATTCATTTTTTATCACACCCCCTAAGTCTCAAATTCCAATCATATCTATTGTGTAATGTTAAAATTTTCAATTTTTTTTATCTCAAATGTTATCATTATATTTGTGATTTATTATATATATGTCATAACGTATTTTTTTTCTTATATAAAGTCACAAAATTTGAGACAAATTTAAAACAAAAAAATTGAAACTCCTAACATTACCTATATGTATTAGTATCACTACAAGAAAAAGTCTTAATTTCGATAGAATATTCCGTCGGAAATAAGCCTATTCCGTCGAACTTAGCTTATTTTCAAGGGAATATTCCGTTGGAAATTCGGTCGTATATATACATGTAAGTGATAAGGTCTGTCGCAAGTTTCGTCGAAAAACACATATCTTCGACTGAATTAAATTCGACTAAAAATTCGTCGGATATAAGATAACTGCGATGAAAAATTTACGAATAAATTAAATCATCGAATATAAGCTGAGCATAGTTCCGACGAAAATACGACATTTTCGATGGAAATTACAATTTTTTAAAAAACTATTTAAACACTAATTTTGACTGAAATTCTCTCAAAACTAATATATTTTCGACACATAATATGATTTTTTTTAAAACTATTAAAACACTAAATCCGACGGAATATCCGTCGAAAATACCTAATTCTGTCGAGAATAATCATATTTTTTTAATATATCTTTTTAAATTGCAAATTTTCAAGTTTAAAACCCATTGTTATACTTGTAACATGCTTTATCCCTACACATACAGACAATAATATATTTCACATTCAACATAGCCTTAAAAAACTGTATTATTCAATCATCAACAACATAACTAAGCTAAAAATTGCATATATAAGGTAACAATTACAAATGATCTACTAACTCGTCAACAATTACAAATATAAGCTAATGTTTCATAAGTTATATACAATATGATTTACAAAACTTGTACATAATTAACTAGACTACAATATGTACAAATAATATACAATTTAATGAATAAAATGAATACAAATGAATTATAAACTAGTAGGAAGATCATCATCGCGGGAGTGGACGACGATACTGCTCTGGTGTATGAAAATCAACGTCATCATCCCTCAGGTCGCTGTCGCCATCGCCATCTCCAGTCTACTCGCCATCGTCACCCTGTTGATAGAATTAAAAATAAAAATCATTAGTCAGTATGTATGTGAGAATTAAAGAGAGAATGTTAAATGAAAATAAAATAACATACATAATACCTAAGTAGGCGGGGCCTGACGAAAAAGCATGCTCTAGGAAGGTAACCACCATCCAGAACATCTCGCCACTCAACTCTGTACTAATATATAACTGACTAATATAAACTTATTAAATTACGTGAAACTCCCGTAACACAGTATGCATAAAGGAGGCATCATATTGTGTGTACTGGCTAAAACGCATGCACCCGGTCGGGAGGTGCGTTAGGCAGATCGCGTGTAAGGTATGTTTAGCGACCGGGTCTAGTATACTACAGTAAAATTATAACAATATGTGTTACGTTAATTGTGTCATGCAATAAATTATGTATATTTAAAAGTGTTACTACAACGATGGATTAACACTTACTGTCCAGACTGGACATCCACCGGGACTATAAGTGGAGCTACTGGCGGCCAACCAAAGATACCGATGTTAGTCCCTCGGTGTCGTCAATGAGGCATATATGTAATTATTAAAAAAACTGAGTCAATAAACAGAAACTAATACAGGTTGAGACATAATTAAATCCTATGTCAGACAACTTATTATCTTCTGAACACGAGCCTCCATCATGGCTAGCGTCTCTAGATTCTGATCGCCTACCACTGCGACGACTTCCATCGCTATGTCTAACCATAAATATGTTACTGAAATAACCAAAATAATGCATATGAATTTGATTTTAAATTATTTAAATATATTAATATGTATGTTACTCTTGCATTATTTACTAATTTGAAATAAGTTTAGATTACGTACGTCATCAAACTCGTCAGATTCCACATCGATATCATTCTCGAATTCTGTATCTTCCTCATCATCAATTTCGATATCAGTTTCGTCATCGTTATCATCCTCAATGACTACGTAGTCATTCACAACGACGTCTTCCTCGACATCTTCATCATCGGTACGTTAACCACATTAGTTTTCATCACATCTTCATCATTTAGCACAAACTGTCTGGGATTGCTAACATCTTCTTGCAGGGCCTCATCCATCCCAAACATATTAGCACAATCAAATGCATGTGTTTTAGTTATGACAACTGTATACCAGGAGATTCTACCATTTACGACATTAGGAGCATAATACACTTGAGTTGCTTGACTGGCTAATACGAATATGTCATCAGATCTTAGTACCGAATTTATATCTACTATGAAGATTCTATTACAATCAATTTTAACACATTTTTTAGTATCAAACTAACGACACTTAAATGTAACTACCTTTTTACCCCCGTGATAATTGAGCACAACCACATCTTATAGACGTCCATAGTAATTAGACTCGTAATCATGGTAACAGTTTCCCAACACCATAACTCTAGAATTGGCTGATGTGAGTTCATTCAAGTCATCGACCTTAAATCTGTACCCATTCACGATGCAACCGAGAAAAGAACTAACATATTTGTAAGGTCCTTAGATGACATCTATAAAGAGCTAAAAATTGTTCTCTTCTTCAACCCTTTTCTTAAACCACTATTGGAAATTAGCATTAATAAATGCTTCCAACTCTGCTGCAATTAAAGTCAGATTAAAAGCATACGCTTCCTCTTCGAATGAACTGAAATAATAATAAAATGGTTTAATATATAGATGATTACACTTACAAATTATATTAGATGCAACAAATAATAATTCATACCTGATGTATGATTATACTTCGGGCATATTTAGAAGCACGTATATAGATACGATCTTCAAATTTTTGTCGATTAAGTAAGTCATCATTGTCTCATGGCCAAATGGCTTAGCCAGATATGTGAATACAACTAACTCATCATAAGCATGAGATTGGGGACTAACAACCTCATTCCTACTTAAACGATTGTGCTTCGTTGAGACAACATCATCAAAATACAATGAGCAAAAGTTGTCAAGCTCTTCCTCTTTATAGCGTTCATAATAGAGCCCTCTATATGAGGTTTGTTCTTGACTTTCTATTTTAATCGACGCATATACCTAAAATACGTTCATTGGATATGAGTATTATTAATATGAGCAGTAGAATGTAATTTGTAAATTATATTAACTCTCAAAAGGATACATCTACCGATATTGCATCGGTCCTCCAAGTTTGAGTTCATACGGTAGATGAATAGGCAGATGTTCGATCGAGTCAAAGAATCCTGGAGGGAAGGCCATTTTGAGCTTGTAAATGGTAAAGACAATATTGTTCTCCATCTGCTCCACATCACTGTACTTTATTACAGTTGAACATAGATCTTCAAAGAAATTTAAAAGCTCGATCAATGTATCTATAAATTTTCTGGGTAACATATCACGAAATGCAATTGGGATCAACTTCTGCATGAATACATGACAATAGTGACTCATAAACCCATTAATTTCCAACTATTCAACCTTATAGCAGCGCGATATGCAAGACATATATCCATCTGGGACCTTCAACCCACTAACTCACTTGCACAACTGTTCAACTTGTTGCTTAGTAAGACAATGGAGCTTTAGGTTTCATATTGTTAGGGAGAAGCCATAATTCCAGCCTAATGTTTAATGCCTCCAAATATTTCTGTGCCTTGTCATTGTCTTTGGTTTTACCACTCTCATCTAACATGGTGTAAAACAAGTTCTCGAAAACATTCTTTTTTGTATACACGACATCTATACAATGACGAACTGAAAGTTTGACCCAATACGACAACTCAAACCATATGGGAGAGTGTGTCCAATTATGATATTCCCGTACCCGACTGCTCTCAATTTACTTTGCTCATTCCCTGGCGGTGGAAATGTCAGATCGTTTAGCAAACCCAAGACCTCAATGCTCGAAAGTCGACCAACAACCCATTTCTTCTCTGTCTTTTTGTTAAAATGTGCAAACATCTTTCTGTAATTGTGATCAACAGGAAAGAATCTACGAGCTGTTCCAAAGAAACTACATTTCTGCCCATGATGCAACTGATTGCCTTGCACATCCCCCATACACACTGGACATAAAAGCTTCCCGTGGTTTGACCAACCACTAATCATCCCAAGAGCCGAAAAGTCAGTGATAAGCCACAACAAGACTGCCTTCATCTAAATATTCCCATCGATCTATTTATCATACGTCTGGACCCCAGTCTCCCACAACATCTTTAGTTTATCGACTGACGACCTGAGGTACACGTTAATGTCTTTTGTAGGAATCTTATCCCCCGCTAATAATAAAGTTAATAACAAATATGTATCCTTCATGCACATTAACGGTGGAAGATTATAAGCTACCATAATGACTGGCCAAATAGAGTAAGGCTGCCTAAAATTATTAAATCATCCGTAGCCATGTCAAGCCTCACATTCCTCACTTCTTCCGTAAACTGTGGAAAATTTTCATCAAATCTCTTCCATTCATCTCCATGTGCGAAGTGAGTTAGTTGACCAGGCACGATGTCCCTTGTTCTATGCTAACTCATATGCTGAGCCATATGGGACGATATGAATAGTCGTTGAAGCCTCGGCGCAAGAGGAAAGTACCTTAAGAACTTCTTGGGCACATGTTTCTCCTTCCCCCATATTTTGTCACCTTGTACTGAGGCAAGTTGCATATATCACACTGTCCCTTATCTCTGTCTGCCCCATAGTATAACATGCAATCCTGATCACAAGCATCGATCTTTTAACATCCCATATTCAACCCATTGACTATCTTCTTCACATCGTAATAATTCGCGGGCAGAGTATGATCATTGGGTAAGAACTCATTGATAAGAGCAAGCAAATCATTAAAACCTCTCCCACTAATGTCATGTTCATTCTTGCAATGTAAGAGCTTAGTCATTGCATATAGCCTGATGTGTTTATCATTTCTAGGATACAACATTACCCCCAATTCAGATAGTAGTCTATAAAAGGCAACAACGATATCATTCGGCACTTGTTGAGCACTACTTGACGAATGCTCATTTTCAGCCCAATCAATATTGGTAGGGCAATAAACATCAACCAAAATCTCCACGAAAACATAGTTATCGGCTTATGAATCCCGTTGAATTGGTTAGTATATAGTACTGTTGATCACTTCTCTCAACTCAGTTGATTTCCCGTGATGAATCCATACGAAGTACCCATCCACAAACCACAGGAAAATAAGTTGAATTTAATCTCGTCGACTTTCTTCCAGATCAGGTTTTTGACACACGGGCATCTCATCTTTCCGTTCGAATCATCAGCATGTTCTATTGCTTTGTTCAAAAAGTTAGACACCCCATCACGATAAGCTGAGACTAATCTCCTCCCATCAATGGGTATCCTACGGTACATCCAACTTTGATCGGCTGACATCGTTAACTGAACAAAAGACACATTCAGTCCAGGGATATTCGTGTATGTGGTCCATGCATGAATTATATTTTCCTAGTATTTCCACTCTATTTGATAAGGGTAAGGCTTCTATCATGTTCCTGGATGCGTCTCCTCACTAGTGCCAACACGTTGAGCATGATTCATCTGTTTCAAGAAAATTTTGGCAGCACCTCCCCATGGCCTCCAAGTACACGAAATAGACTAAGATAACTTATTCTAAGTATGCACTCGAAGAACATGTAGAGATAACAACAAAAAAATTCTCAAAACCAAAAAAACTTATTGTTTCATATTGGGACCGACTTAAGTGAGAGACATAACATCCAGTAACAGTCCCAAACTGGGGACTATTTGACATTCACTCCTAATGAGTGAATTTCAAACAGGTTTCTAAGTTCCAAAGTATCGTACATATATGATCATTCCATTAACTTGCAAATATGTTAACCGCCTTATTTTAGATGGCAAATGTGATGCCCCCAAAATTAGGAATACATCACCCATCTTGAGTTGCCAGCTACATGGTACAGAATTCAAATACAACTTAATAATACAACTGTCGTGTACAATACGACAAAACATAAACTGTGAGTTTGAATACAAATATTGTCTTCTAGAGAGTATCCATACTCAAAATAAGTCCTTATTACAATTATTATCACACTATTACATTGAATAGTGAGGACTACTAATACTATCATCTGGTCCGTCACTCCGTTTTTCGACTCGTCCCAACTATATTCTCATTTCCTGAAGAGAACAGTGAAAGAAAGGGTGAGCTCAACTAGTCCAGTAAAAAATATTATGACTAAGATAATGCAGAATAAATTATCATTAGTCTTCAATAATGTTAAACTGATAAAATACAATAGACATCAAGTTTAACTGCAGCGAATCAAGTAATCCATTAAAAGAGTCAAGTAGAGAATAAAATCTACTATCTTTTATGATTTAAAAGGTTTTTCATGACTTTTATCGCTGAGACTCAGCTTAATAAATAATCCACATCATCGAATCACCCCTGCACTACGGCCAAGGATATTCTTTAGTATCACGACCATGAATTATCCATGCACTACGGCTAAAGATAATCATGTTTTCATCAACGGTCCTGATCATGCCATAAAATAATTCATCTCTGCACTACGGCCAAAGAGAATCCATAGCCATAATCCTACCAAAAACTGTCCATCAATGCACTACGGGCCAATGAGGACTTTTTCCATATCATTTGTAATATTACGGTCATGATTACACCGATTAATCCCTGGTCATAATCATACCAAGTCCATCTATGCACTACAGGCCATAGATGACTTTCAATAAAATATAAACATGAGGATGATGACAATGATATAAGAATTCAATAAAACAAGTTCAAGAATTAATTTATCCAGGAATTAACAACGTCCAAATTGTCAATATGATACTGCTTTGTGGAGTAAAATTCAAGAATTCTTAGAAGAATATTTTCATGAAAAGATACTAGATGAAGCGCAAATTTCAAAGATATTTCACTAATTTCATGGAGTATAGAAGTCAAAGTTTTAACCAACTGAGTATAATAAAGAATGGAATAACAAAAGAAATCACCATGCATGCGATAGACTGCACAGACAGGTTATTCTAACAGAATAATAAATAATGGAACCAGGTCCGGCGTAAAACGCACAGACAGGATATTCCAACAGAATAATAATAAAGACGGAACCAGGTCCGGTGTAAAACACACAGACAGGATGTTTCAACAGAATAATAATAAAGACGGAACCAGGTCCGGTGTAAAACACACAGACAAGATGTTCCAACAGAATAATAATAAAGACGGAACCAGGTCCGGTGTAAAACACACAGACAGGATGTTCCAACAGAATAATAGAAGAATGCCACCAAGTATAGGGTAGACCGCGTGTACATGTTATTCCAACAAAATAATAAATAATGGAATAACAGAAGTTCTCTTCATGAATACAAAAGAAATAATAACCCTTACGGGTACAACAAATAATATCCCTTACCATTTTAAAGAAGAACTGAAATAAAGAAGTAGTTAAGTAGCAAAATACTTTTCTTCTTTCTCTCTATAGTTTCTCTCTATAGAGTTCAGTGAATTCGTAAGAAAATAATGAAGGAATGAGCTTCTATTTATAAAAAAATGGAATGTTTAGTAACTAATTCATGAACGGTCCAGATTGATTTACTTTAATCTGACGGTCCATATTTAAAGAAAAATCTTTTAAATAAAATATAATATATTTTATTTATAGAATAACTTTAATAAAGTATTCTGTTTTATATAAAAAAGATGTTTATGTTTTACTACGTTAATAATACGAATAAAACAAAACTTCATTATCGCTAAATAATTCATATTATTAATTGACAATAATTGAATCAAACTGAGTGACTTCTCACATAAGCATTAATAATCAATACCGTGTGCTACTATGCAACCACACGTATTACTGTACTTTTACTACCGAGTAGTTCAACAGTATTAACGGTAAAACTTCCGCCGTTATTTTTAATAAAATATTTTTGTCGTTTTCTCAATCCGACAATAATTCCGTTGTGGGGTCCACCAATAATTGTGCCGTCGTACGAATATTTTCTTACAAAAATAATATTCCCCGACCAATCAAATATAATACAACAACTTGCATACTTTGCAAAATTTATAAATACTACCCACAACTATAACATTATCTCAAATTCACACCATAATATTTAAAAAAAATATTTTGAAAAAATTAAATCTTTATTCATAAAATCTAGGGTTTCACAATCTCCCCTTCTTATGAAATTTCGCCCTCAAAATTTTCGTACGTACCTGGTATGCCGAACAGATGAGGACACTTCGTCATATTTTAACTCTTGAGGTATAACCTTTGAGTGTTGAATACATTCCAGGATTTTAACAAGTACATCTTCATACGTTAAATTATCCGCTATCTAGTCCGGTTCTAAATCAATAATATGGTTCGGGTCGTCCACATATTTACGTAACATCAATACGTTAAAAAATGTTATGAACACGCGACATACTTGGCGGTAAAAAGAGTCTATAAGCCACAATTCCTACTTGATCGAGGATTTCAAATGGGCCAAATAAATCGAGGGTTGAGATTTTCTCTCTTCATCGATTCTTGCTTCTAGAATAACACCCTCTTGAACCTTCTTCTTAGTATTCATCAGCTCCGGGTCTGTAGCTTGCACGGCTTTAACTTTATCGATTAAAGTCGATTCTAATCGTATATTCGTTATCTTCACGTGGGTCCCTAGAGTCTTTAACTCTATCTTCATCATTTGTAGGTTATACGAATTGGGTCTTTGTGTTAACAACATCTCACTCGCATACGATCTTCTACTTAACGCGTTAGCTACCACGTTCGCACTTCCACGATGATATTGAATGGTACGATCGTAATCTTCAACAGCTCGAGCCAACGTCTTTGGCGCATAATACGTTCGTTTTAGTTGAAAAAAAATATTTGAGGGTTTAAGAAATGGGTCTTGTACTGGGGTCAATACAAAATTCGATTTCATGCTCTGGGGTAGGCTAAGAAATCTTCAAGAATACGTCAGGAAATTTATTAACAATAGAAATATCATTCAAAACCGTGACCCTCATCCAAGACTTGGATAACACGTCACATTGATACCTATCAACTTACCATCGTCATTCACAATGTCTCCTACGGAAAGTCTGGCTTCGGTGCATTCCACATAAGGAAGTCATCAGCGAAAGGCTCAGGGCTCTTTACTTATGGCTTGATATGACAATGATTGACTTTAGTGGTTTGGTTACTTGAATTCGCATAATAGGTTGGTTAGGAATATGAAAGCTAACAACCTTACGAAAAAAAAACATGATGAGTAGTTAACCAATCGATTCCTAAAATCACATCAAAGGTAAGTATTTTCAAAGAGATACGATCGACAGGTAACGTGAAAGTGTCGATTTGAATCAAACAAGATTTATAAACAGTAGAGGTAACGAATGTTTCTACTAACGAAGTTTCAACCAATAAGTCAAAGTCTATCTTCTCCGGAGTCAAATTTAAAAGTTGAACGCAAGCAAGAGAGATAAAAGAATGGGTAGAACCGGTATCGTATAAAGTATAGACTTTGCAAGAGGTTATGATTAACTTACCCGTAATAACCTCGTTCGGGTTCCTCAATAAACGCTCTCACTTAAACTATCGGCTTTGGCTTGTCTGGGACATCCTTTGGCATCACTATCCCAGCTGGACTTGACTTCACCATACGACAAAATCGAGCTAGGTGACCTTCTCTTCCGCAATTAAAACACGCTTTGGATTGCTGTGTACAGTTTGGACAGATGTGTCCCTCCTGTCCGTATTTGAAACATACGACCGGTGGTCGTTCTTCTTCCTTTGAAACGGGTGCTGGTACCGACGTTTTTGCATCATTGTTGAACCTTCTCTTCTTGAAATGTCCATTCTTATTATTTTGGCCATGATTACCACCGAAGTAGTTACCATTTCTGGCATGTTGATTCCTTCCATGCTTATTGTCACCTCTTTGATGACTGTTATCACCGGTATTATCATTTTGTCGGCTGCTCTCTTTTGGTTGGGTTGACTCGTTATCGCGCTCCAATAACTGAGCCCTATTAACAACATCTGAATAAAAACACAGTTTATGAGAGATAAGATATTGACGTATCTCAGGTTTCAAACCTCTTAGAAACATTCGCGTCATTCTCTCCTCATTATCAACCAAATGGGATGCAAATCGGGACAACTCGACAAACTTGTCTTCGTACTGTGACACGGTCATGTTATTTTGCTCCAACTTGATAAATTCCACCTCCTTCATGTGACGAATGCTTTCGGGAAAGTACTTGTCATTGAACAGCTCTTGGAACTTCTCCCAAGACATCTTGAGTGCGTCAGGCTGGGTACGTTTTACAGATTCTCACTAGTGATCTGCCTCTTCACGCAACATAAAGGTGGCGAAGGGAACCTTTTGCTCCTCGGAGCATCTCAAGACATCAAATATCTTGGTGATCTGCTTTAACCATGTCTCCGCCTTAAGTGGTTCTGGCTTTCCCAAAAACTCCGGCGGTCCCAGCTCCTTGAATTGCTTAGCGGTGACCAACCGTGGGTTGCCATTGTTTCCTCCTGCATTATGAATAGGAGCCGCCTTCGCCTGATGTTGCATGAATTCTAAAAAACTCCTAAACGTACCGTCATTCATTAATTGATCAGTGTTGTTGTTTACAGGAGGATTATCGCCATCCTGTTGCACATTGTCTTGATTATTGATCTGTGGAGACTCAACGGTCTCCTGTGCTCCATTGCTTATCTCAACATTTTCAGATGCCATTATCAAATACTGCAACAAAACAAGGGTTAATTAACATATCACATATCATCCCTATACTCTGACCGACCAATTAAATAACAAGTAAACTTAGGTAGGTCATACTAGTGAAGGAATTTCCCGTCTCTCCCCTCCTAGTTCTTATCTCACATCTCAGCCAGGGATCATATCCTTAAGCTCTGATACCAACTGTGACGCCCCCAAAAGTTGGTATACATCACCCATCTTGGGTCGCCAGATACATGGTACAGAATTCAAATACAACTTAGTAATACAACTGTCGTGTACAATACGACAAAACATAAACTGTGAGTTTGAATACAAATATTGTCTTATAGAGAGTATCCATACTCAAAAGGAATCCTCATTACAATTATTATCACACTATTACATAGAATAGTGAGGACTACTAATGCTGTCATCTGGTCCGTCACTCCGTTTCCCGACTCGTCCCAACTATATTCTCATTTCCTGAAGAGAACAGTGAAAGAAAGAGTGAGCTCAACTAGTCCAGTAAGAAGTAATATGACTAAGATAATACAGAATAAATTATCATTAGTCTTCAACAATGTTAAACTGATAAAATACAATAGACATCAAGTTTAACTGCAGCGGATCAAGCAATCCATTAAAAGAGTCAAGTAGAGAATAAAATCTACTATCTTTTATGATATAAAAGGTTTTTCATGACTTTTATCGCTGAGACTCAGCTTAATAAATAATCTACATCATCGAATCACCCCTGCACTACGGCCAAGGATATTCTTTAGTATCACGACCACGAATTATCCATGCACTACGGCTAAAGATAATCATGTTTTCATCAACGGTCCTAATCATGCCATAAAATAATTCATCTTTGCACTACGGCCAAAGAGAATCCATAGCCATAATCATACCAAAAACTGTCCATCAATGCACTACGGGCCAATGAGGACTTTTTTCACATCATTTGTAATATTACGGTCATGATTACACCGATTAATTTCTGGTCATAATCATACCAACTCCATCTATACACTACAGGCCATAGATGACTTTCAATAAAATCTAAACATGAGGATGATTACAATGATATAAGAATTCAATAAAACAAGTTCAAGAATTAATTTATCCAGGAATTAACAACGTCCAAATTGTCAATATGATACTGCTTTGTGGAGTAAAATTCAAGAATTCTTAGAAGAATATTTCCATGAAAAGATACTAGATGAAGCACAAATATCAAAGATATTCCACTAATTTCATGGAGTATAGAAGTCAAAGTTTTAACCAACTGAGTATAATAAAGAATGGAATAACAAAAGAAATCACCATGCATGCGATAGATCGCACAGACAGGTTATTCCAATAGAATAATAAATAATGGAACCAGGTCCGGCGTAAAACGCACAGACAGGATATTCCAACAGAATAATAATAAAGACGGAACCAGGTCCGGTGTAAAACACACAGATAGGATGTTCCAACAGAATAATAATAAAAACGGAACCAGGTCCGGTGTAAAACACACAGACATGATGTTCCAACAGAATAATAATAAAGACTGAACCAGGTCCGGTGTAAAACACACAGACAGGATGTTCCAACAGAATAATAGAAGAATGCCACCAAGTATAGGGTAGACCGCGTGTACAGGTTATTCCAACAGAATAATAAATAATGGAATAACAGAAGTTCTCTTCATGAATACAAAAGAAATAATACCCCTTACGGGTACAACAAATAATATCCCTTACCGTTTTAAAGAAGAACTGAAATAAAGAAGTAGTTAAGTAGCAGAATACTTTTCTTCTTTCTCTCTATAGTTTCTCTCTATAGAGTTCAGTGAATTCGTAAGAAAATAATGAAGGAATGAGCTTCTATTTATAGAAAAATGGAATGCATAGTAACTAATTCATGAACGGTCCAGATTGATTTACTTTAATCTGACGGTCCATATTTAAAGAAAAATCTTTTAAATAAAATATAATATATTCTATTTATAGAATAACTTTAATAAAATATTCTCTTTTATATAAAAAAGATGTTTATGTTTTACTACGTTAATAATACGAATAAAACAAAACTTCATTATCGCTAAATAATTCATATTATTAATTGACAATAATTGAATCAAACTGAGTGAGTTCTCACATAAGCATTAATAATCAATACCGTGTGCTACTATGCAACCACACATATTACTGTACTTTTACTACCGAGTAGTTCAACAGTATTAACGGTAAAACTTCCGCCGTTATTTTTAATAAAATATTTTTGTCGTTTTCTCAATTCGATAATAATTCTGTTGTGGGGTCCACCAATAATTGTGCCGTCGTACGAATATTCCCTGACAAAAATAATATTCCCCGACCAATCGAATATGATACAACAACTTGCATACTTTACAAAATTTATAAATACTACCCACAACTATAACATTATCTCAAATTCACACCATAATATTTAAAAAAAATATTTAAAAAAAATTAAATCTTTATTCATAAAATCTGGGGTTTCACAATCTCCTCTCCTTATGAAATTTCGCCCTCAAAATTTTCGTACGTACCTAGTATGCCGAACAGATGAGGACACTTCGTCAGATTCTAACTCTTGAGGTATAACCTTAGAGTGTTAAATACATTCCAGGATTTTAACAGGTACATCTTCATACGTTAAATTATCCGCTATCTCGTCCGGTTCTAAATTAATAATGTGGTTCGGGTCGTCCACATATTTACGTAACATCAATACGTTAAAAAATGTTATGAACACGCGACATACTTGGCGATAAAACGAGTCTATAAGCCACAATTCCTACTTGATCGAGGATTTCAAATGGGCCAATTAAATCGAGGGTTGAGATTTTCTCTCTTCGTCGATTCTTGCTTCTAGAATAACGCCCTCTTGAACCTTCTTCTTAGTATTCATCAGCTCCGGGTCTGTAGCTTGCACGACTTTAACTTTATCGATTAAAGTCGATTCTAATCGTATATTCGTTATCTTCACGTGGGTCCCTAGAGTCTTTAACTCTATCTTCATCATATGTAGGTTATAGGAAATGGGTCTTTGTGTTAACAAAATCTCACGCGCATACGATCTTCTACTTAACGCGTCAGCTACCACGTTCGCACTTCCACGATGATATTGAATGGTACGATCGTAATCTTCAACAGCTCGAGCCAACGTCTTTGGTGCATAATACGTTCGTTTTAGTTGAAAAAAAATATTTGAGGGTTTAAGAAATGGGTTTTGTACTGGGGTCAATACAAAATTTGATTTCATGCTCTGGGGTAGGCTAAGAAGTCTTCAAGAATACGTCAGGAAATTTATTAACAATAGAAATATCATTCAAAACCGTGACCCTCATCCAAGACTTGGAAAACACGTCACATTGATACCTATCAACTTACCATCGTCATTCACAATGTCTCCTACGGAAAGTCTTGCTTCGGTGCATTCCACATAAGGAAGTCATCAGCAAAAGGCTCGGGGCTCTTTACTTATGGCTTGATATGACAATGATTGACTTTAGTGGTTTGGTTACTTGAATTCGCATAATAGGTTGGTTAGGAATATGAAAGCTAACAACCTTACGAAAAAAAAATATGATGAGTAGTTAACCAATCGATTCCTAAAATCACATCAAAGGTAAGTATTTTCAAAGAGATACGATCGACAGGTAACGTGAAAGTGTCGATTTGAATCAAACAAGATTTATAAACTGTAGAGGTAACGAAGGTTTCTACTAACGAAGTTTCAACCAATAAGTCAAAGTCTATCTTCTCCGGAGTCAAATTTAAACGTTGAATGCAAGCAAGAGAGATAAAAGAATGGGTAGAACCGGTATCGTATAAAGTATAGCCTTCGCAAGAGTTTATGATTAACTTACCCGTAATAACCTCGTTCGGGTTCCTCAATAAACGCTCTCACTTAAACTACCGGCTTTGGCTTGTCTGGGACATCCTTTGGCATCACTATCCCAGCTGAACTTGACTTCACCATACGACAAAATCGAGCTAGGTGACCTTCTCTTCCGTAATTAAAACACGCTTTGGATTGCTGCGTACAGTTTGGACGGATGTGTCCCTCCTGTCCGCATTTGAAACATACGACCGGTGGTCTTTCTTCTTCCTTTGAAACGGGTGCTGGTACCGACGTTTTCACATCATTATTGAACCTTCTCTTCTTGAAATGTCCATTCTTATTGTTTTGGCCATGATTACCACCGAAGTAGTTACCATTTTTGGCATGTTGATTCCTTCCATGCTTATTGTCATCTCTTTGATGACTGTCATCACCGGTATTATCATTTTGTCGGCTGCTCTCTTTTGGTTGGGTTGACTCGTTATCGCGCTCCAATAACTGAGCCCTATTAACAACATCTGAATAAAAACACAGTTTATGAGAGATAAGATATTGACGTATCTCAGGTTTTAAACCTCTTAGAAACATTCGCGTCATTCTCTCCTCATTATCAACCAAATGGGATGTAAATCGGGACAACTCGACAAACTTGTCTTCGTAGTGCGACACGGTCATGTTGTTTTGCTCCAACTTGATAAATTCTACCTCCTTCATGTGACGAATGCTTTCGAGAAAGTACTTGTCATTGAACAGCTCTTGGAACTTCTCCCAAGACATCTTGAGTGTGTCAGGCTGGGTACGTTTTACAGATTCTCACTAGTGATCTGCCTCTTCACGCAACATAAAGGTGGCAAAGGGAACCTTTTGCTCCTCGTAGCATCTCAAGACATCAAATATCTTGGTGATCTGCTTTAACCACGTCTCTGCCTTAAGTGGTTCTGGCTTTCCCAAAAACTCTGGCGGTCCCAACTCCTTGAATTGCTTAGCGGTGACCAATCGTGGGTTGCCATTGTTTCCTCCTGCATTATGAATAGGAGCCGCCTTCGCCTGATGTTGCATGAATT
This sequence comes from Panax notoginseng, assembly GCA_016801055.1. Taxonomy (NCBI): domain Eukaryota; kingdom Viridiplantae; phylum Streptophyta; class Magnoliopsida; order Apiales; family Araliaceae; genus Panax; species Panax notoginseng. The sequence continues at coordinate 23,508,153 of CM029014.1, forward strand.
CTAAAAAACTCCTAAACGTACCGTCGTTCATCAATTGATCAGTGTTGTTGTTTACAGGAGGATTATCGCCATCATGTTGCACATTGTCCTGATTATTGATCTGTGGAGACTCAACGGTCTCCTGTGCTCCATTGCTTATCTCAACATTTTCAGATGCCATTATCAAATACTGCAACAAAATAAGGGTTAATTAACATATCACATATCATCCCTATACTCTGACCGACCAATTAAATAACAAGTAAACTTAGGTAGGTCATACTAGCGAAGGAATTTCCCGTCTCTCCCCTCCTAGTTCTTATCTCACATCTCAGCCAGGGATCATATCCCTAAGCTCTGATACCAACTGTGACGCCCCCAAAAGTTGGTATACATCACCCATCTTGGGTCGCCAGCTACATGGTACAGAATTCAAATACAACTTAATAATACAACTGTCGTGTACAATACGACAAAACATAAACTGTGAGTTTGAATACAAATATTGTCTATAGAGAGTATCCATACTCAAAAGGAGTCCTCATTACAATTATTATCACACTATTACATAGAATAGTGAGGACTACTAATGCTATCATCTGGTCCGTCACACCGTTTCCCGACTCGTCCCAACTATATTCTCATTTCCTGAAGAGAACAATGAAAGAAAGGGTGAGCTCAACTAGTCCAGTAAGAAATATTATGACTAAGATAATGCAGAATAGATTATCATTAGTCTTCAACAATGTTAAACTGATAAAATATAATAGACATCAAGTTTAACTGCAGCGGATCAAGCAATCCATTAAAAGAGTCAAGTAGAGAATAAAATCTACTATCTTTTATGATTTAAAAGGTTTTTCATGACTTTTATCGCTGGGACTCAGCTTAATAAATAATCCACATCATCGAATCACCCCTGCACTACGGCCAATGATATTCTTTAGTATCACGACCACGAATTATCCTTGTACTACGTCTAAAGATAATCATGTTTTCATCAACGGTGCTGATCATGCCATAAAATAATTCATCTCTGCACTACGACCAAAGAGAATCCATAGCCATAATCATACCAAAAACTGCCCATCAATGCACAACGGGCCAATAAGGACTTTTTTCACATCATTTGTAATATTACGGTCATGATTACACCGATTAATTCCTGGTCATAATCATACCAAGTTCATCTATGCACTACAGGCCATAGATGACTTTCAATAAAATATAAACATGAGGATGATGACAATGATATAAGAATTCAATAAAACAAGTTCAAGAATTAATTTATCCAGGAATTAACAACGTCCAAATTGTCAATATGATACTGCTTTGTGGAGTAAAATTCAAGAACTTTTAGAAGAATATTTCCATGAAAAGATACTAGATGAAGCGCAAATATCAAAGATATTCCACTAATTTCATGGAGTATAGAAGTCAAAATTTTAACCAACTGAGTATAATAAAGAATGAAATAACAAAAGAAATCACCATGCATGCGATAGACCGCACAGACAGGTTATTCAATTAGAATAATAAATAATGGAACCAGGTCCGGCGTAAAACGCACAGACAGGATGTTCCAACAGAATAATAATAAAAACGGAACCAGGTCCGGTGTAAAACACACAGACAGGATGTTCCAACAGAATAATAATAAAGACTGAACCAGGTCGGTGTAAACACACAAGATAGGATGTTCCAACAGAATAATAAATAAAATAACAGAAGGGAAATAATACTTAACAAAATAATATCCCTTACCGTTTTAAAGAAGAACTGAAATAAAGAAGTAGTTAAGTAGCAGAATACTTTTCTTTTTTCTCTCTATAGTTTCTCTCTATAGAGTTCAGTGAATTCGTAAGAAAATAATGAAGGAATGAACTTCTATTTATAGGAAAATAGAATGCATAGTAACTAATCCATGAACGGTCCAGATTGATTTACTTTAATTTGACGGTCCATATTTAAAGAAAAATCTTTTAAATAAAATATAATATATTCTATTTATAGAATAACTTTAATAAAGTATTCTGTTTTATATTAAAAAGATGTTTCTGTTTTAATACGTTAATAATACGAATAAAACAAAACTTCATTATCGCTAAATAATTCATATTATTAATTGACAATAATTGAATCAAACAGAGTGACTTCTCACATAAGCATTAATAATCAATATCGTGTGCTACTATGCAACCACACGTATTACTGTACTTTTACTACCGAGTAGTTCAACAGTATCAACGGTAAAACTTTCGCCGTTATTTTTAATAAAATATTTTTGTCATTTTCTCAATCCGACAATAATTCCGTTGTGGGGTCCACCAATAATTGTGCCGTCGTACGAATATTCTCTGACAAAAATAATATTCCCCGACCAATCGAATATAATACAACAACTTGCATACTTTGCAAAATTTATAAATACTACCCACAACTATAATATTATATCAAATTCACACCATAATATTTAAAAAAATATTTCGAAAAAATTAAATCTTTATTCATAAAATCTAGGGTTTCATAGCAAAGGGCTGTTCGACAGTAGTTGCAAAGTGCATAAATAACTTAAGTTGGCATCAACATGGTATTATGCAACTTATCACCTAACTCATTGTGAAGAAATAATTAGTTGCTTTGGCTTTCTTTACAATCCGTCCCCGTAACCGCTTTTTGGGACATTAATAAGTTCTCTTTATCCACTTAATCTTCCTACCTAAGCGTATTACAACTGTTATCCTTTTAAAATAGAAAGCTAATACATTACAATGAACTATATACGAATGAGCAAGTTGAACAACTAATTAACCGTTCAATTCTAGAACTTTAGATTAGGATTGTTGGATGTTTCAAAGGTCTTGAGTGGACAATTAATACTACAATAAGGGCAAAGAACGGATGGTGGAGAATACTATAAGTCGCCGCGTCACATAAAGAGTTGTCTTGTACCCATAAAATGTGAGTTCATTGTAATTTATGAAATTTCTATTTTAAAAGAATAAAATATGTAATACTTTTAAATAGGATGGATTAAGTGGGGAAGGGGAACTTGTAAATTTCCCTAAATGTGGTTGCGGGGACGGATTGTAAAGAAAGTCAATGCAGTTAATGTTTTCTCATAATGAGTTAGCTGGTAAGTTGCATAGTACCATTCTGATGCTAACCTAAGTTGTTTCTGCACCTTGCAACTGCTGTCGAACAACCCCTAGCCAGCTTAACTAAGGAGGTCAACATATTTACAGTTTAATGAAATGATATATGTACTATAAAATGTCACTACTACAAAACAGCAACTAGACAACGCTTAAACCACAACGTTTTTTATAAAAACATTGTGGTATTTTTTTTCGCAACGTTTTTAAAAAAAATGTTGTAGATATATATGCAAAAACGTTATCTATTTAAAAGAGCTTTTTTTTGTTTTAATTAGATAACGTTTTTTTTAAAAACGTTATGTATATACAAAAACACGAAGCAAAAAATTGGGTCAAGTAAAAACTTAAAATAAAAAAACATCGTTCATTTCTATCTCCCCAGCCCCTTTCTCTCTACTCCTTTCGCGCTCTCTCTCTCCAATCTGTTTGTTTCCTCCAAACCCTAGCCATTCTCGTTTCTCTTTGCCTATTGTGCTATAGTTTGAGTGCAGATGTCAGTGAGTCTGAGAGTTCTAGTAGTTTCTCTTATCGCCGGATCGATGCTGAAGGTGCGTCCAGTTCTATAGCCTCATCTTCGCTCGCTCGTCGTGGTTTGATCGCTATTTCTTATCGGTCGTTTCCGCCGCCATTGATGTTGCCTGTGATTGGAGGTAAAGATGTGGTGGTTTGGGAGGAGAAGCCTCAGAAATCGGAGACTAATTTTTCTGGTAAGTACTCTTCTGGCTTTAAGTTCTTCATTTTCATGGTTTAATCGTACATTTGATACTAAACCGACACAAATCTGTTCAAGTTAATTTGGGTAATTGCTACTCTAGTTTGATGAAGTAAATTGACTGTGCTCTACATCATTTCTCTTGCTCATTTTACTGACTTTTCATGAATTTGATAAAGTCATGTGCTTGGAGATATATATGTGTGACCGTGTGAGATAAATAATTTAATTATCTTTATAGTTTTACTAGATCCAAATTATTCTGTTCAAATTTTATTCAACTTCCGTCTGCTTTTCAAAAAATAAATAGAAGCCTAGAAGTTTCATTGAAGAAGCCCTTATTAATTTAACTTTTAAAAGATATTAAATTTCAAATTTATGTGAATATATTTAATTTTTGCTGATACAATGTGAATAACTGAGAACATTAGTGACTATTGTTTGCTACTTTCGAATCCATTTGGCTGCTGCAGAAGTTGAGTAGGTATTGATGCAACAATAGTGGAGAGATATTAATAATATTGCTGATCGAATAGTATTTGTTTTACTGACTTTTGACACCCTTTTTTATGAGCTAGTGAAAGCAACAATTGAACATTATTGTTAGGTTTGTAATATTCATGAGCGCAATCAAATTGCAAAAATAGCGGAAGCGTAATAAAATCAGATTTTAAAAATTTTCACAAACCAATTACCCGGATCATCCTTTATGCATAATTATTAATTAAACGAAAAAGAAAGAACAAGAATCATACCCTTAAAGATCCGAGCTTCCTCAGGTACAAGTTCACCTCCAATCCTTTTCGCGTCCAACTTGAATCCACCGGGTTTGGTTCCTTCCTTTGATCAATGTAAACCACCCAAGTGTATGGCCTCTAGAGGTGATCCACCAAGGAAGAAGAATTTTCAAGAAGAAGGGTGTATTGGCTCAAACCCTAGTTTTTCCTATCTCTGTAGAAAAAGGGGTTGTACTCTCCAACTCTAGGAATTACGTATATTTGATATCTAATATAAGACTCCTCTTATAAAGATATCAGGTAACCCTATTTAATTAAAATAAGGTATTATTTATTTAATTAAACTCTTTTAATTAAATGGGCTCCCTAATCTTATTAGGAATCAATGAGAGTACTTATATTAAATTAATTCCTAAACTCTTTTAGAAATTAAAATAATAATAATTGTAATAATATTAATAAGACTTCTCTTATTAATTTATATTTAATATTTCTAAAATATTAAATAATAAATATTAAGCTATTTAATTTATTATATCACCATAGATTAAATTAAATATACTTAACATATTATTACGATTATGCCATTAACTTCTTAAATAATTATTCTTCCTTTTATGGTGTGACCCTTTAGGTTCTCCATATTAAACCGGTTGTGAATAAATCAATTAGAATAATTCTAATCTTATTTAAATAAATAAATTAAACGATTAATTTATTTAAATAAATAATATTTATTCTACAATAGGGATAAGCCTCCCTAGCGATCAACGACTTTCCAGATAATATAGATTTCAACATTAATCATAAAAGAACCTTTGAGTTAATAGTTACCGTACAATTCAATCCTTCCACCATACAATGTCCCAATTAAATATAAGACATGGAATTACTGTCAAGTCTTATTTTATTTAATTATATGTATTTCGATTCCTAAATGCACAACTCCCAATGAATGCAAATTAGAAACTACTTTCTAATTTCATTCCACCTTGGCCAAGGATTCCTAGGTTGTCATTTATCGAATCACATATGACATTTCTCTTCTTTTACTAGAAGTGGTAGATTCTTTATTGATCATTCATTATCTTCATATATAACTTATTACACCCAAGCATACCCTTTGATATACTCTAAGAGTCTTAAGGAATAAGTCAAAGTGTAATTCATTATATATAAGATACTATGATGATCTCAAGTCTAAGGATCATTTGTACTACTATCACTACAGGAATTCCTATTGACAGACAAGTAAAACTCCATTAGGTATTCCTTAGCGAGTCACGTTCAGTGAACTTATTCTCTAATAAGCACCTACATACTTGCTTTAGTGTCTCCACACAAATGATCATGAGATCAATCATCCTCATCCAATGAGCAAGCAACGTACGTACCAATCTATCCGGATTCACTAATCCCCTTTTCAGTAATCCATTGATTGGGAACATTTTAGTTTTAAGCTATCCAAGAATTTAGATCTCATTAGCATGATCTCATCATGATTCTAAAAGCATTGCTTAAAACTATGGGTTTATCACATATTATTAAAACAGCACCATGTAGATAATAAATGCCTTTAATAAATAATTCTTTTATTAATAAATAAATAAGATTGATTACAAAGTATATGCTTTATCATCATATATTTGGCTTGTATGCATACTACTTTCAATCTCCCACTTGCACTAAAGCCAATCGCCGTGGTACCTCATACCCATCTTCTCTAAGTGACGATCAAACTGCTGTTGTGTTAACACTTTAGTAAATGGATCTGCAATATTGTCTTGAGAGTCTACACGCTCCAGGGTGACGTCTCCTCTTTCAATGATCTCTCTGATCAAATGAAATCACCGTAACACGTGTTTGGATTTCTGATGAGACCTGGGTTCCTTAGCCTGCGCAACAGCTCCGGTGTTGTCACAGAATAAAGGCACTGATCCTGTAATGCTAGGAACCACACTAAGTTCGGTAATGAACTTCTTCATCCAAACAGCTTCCTTTGCAGCTTCACTTGTAGCTATGTACTCTGCCTCTGTCACTGAATCAGCAACTGTTTGCTGTTTGGAACTCTTCCAACTCACTGCGCCACCGTTTAAGGTAAACACAAACCCCGAAACGGATTTACTGTCATCTTGGTCTGTTTGAAAACTTGAGTCTGTGAAGCCCTCTAGTTTTAATTCAGACCCACCGTAGACAAGAAATACATCCTTAGTTCTTCTTAAGTACTTGAGGATATTTTTCACTGCCTTCCAGTGTTCTTCTCCTGGATTCGATTGATATCTGCTTGTTATACTAAGTGCATGAGCGACATCCGGTCTAGTACATATCATACCGTACATGATAGATCCTATTGCTGAAGCATAAGGGATCTTACTCATACGGTCTCTCTCCTCAGGTGTCTTTGGGGCCTGTTTCTTGGAGAGATGTATTCCATGGCTCATCGGCATGAGACCTCTTTTGGAATCTTCCATGCTAAACCTCTTTAGCATCGAGTCAATGTATGTTCCTTGGGACAAGCGAAGCATCCTTTTAGATCTATCTCTATAGATCTTTATCCCCAAAATATAGGATGCTTCTCCCAAGTCCTTCATGGAGAAGTGTTTAGATAACCAGATTTTAATTGATTGTAGCATAGGAGTATCATTTCCTATCAGTAATATATCATCAACATATAATACGAGGAATGAAACAGCGCTCCCACTAACCTTCTTGTACACACATGGTTCATCCTCATTTTTGATAAAATCAAACTCTTTGATTGTCTCATCAAAACGGATGTTCCACCTACGAGAAGCTTGCTTCAATCCATAAATGGATCGTTGTAGCTTACAGACTTGATTTGTTCCAACCTTTGAAACAAATCCCTCTGGCTGTGTCATATACACATCCTCCTCAAGTTTTCCATTGAGGAAGGCCGTTTTCACGTCCATTTGCCAAATTTCGTAGTCATGGTAAGCTGCAATTGCAAGCAAAATCCGAATGGACTTGAGCATTGCTACTGGTGAAAAGGTTTCGTCATAGTCAACTCCTTGTCTTTGTTTGAAACCTTTTGCGACCAGCCGGGCCTTATAGGTCTCTACCTTGCCATCTGCTCCAGTCTTTCTTTTAAAGACCCATTTACACCCAATAGGCTTAATGCCTTCAGGTGGTGAAACCAAAGTCCATACTTGGTTTTCATACATGGAGTCCATCTCGGATTTCATGGCTTCTTGCCACTTCTCTGAGTCTTTACTACTCATAGTCTGTTCGTAATTCAATGGATCATCATCATCTATGATGCTTACCACATCGTCATCCTCTATGACAAGTCCATACCTTTCAGGTATCTTTGGTACTCTTCCAGATTTACGAATAGGGTGTGGTACAGAAGGAATCTCTACTTGGTTAGGTACCTCACTTTCATCTGTAGTATTTTGTGGTTCTTGAACCTCTTCAAGATATATCTTACTCCCACTGACCCCTTCAAGGATAAACTCCTTTTCCAAGAAGGCAGCATGTTTCGCAACAAACACCTTTTGATCAGTTGGATGATAGAAATAATACCCCGATGTTTCTTTAGGGTATCCCACAAATCTACATTTGTCAGATCTAGTCTGTAGCTTATCGTTTTCAAACTTTTTAACATAAGCTGGACAACCCCAAGTCTTAACATGCTTAAGATTTGGTTTCCTCCCTGTCCATAACTCATATGGGGTCTTGGGGACGGACTTTGTAGGTACCTTGTTAAGTAGGTATGCAGCCGATTCTAGGGCATATCCCCAGAAGGAAACTGGAAGGTCGGTAAAGCTCATCATGGATCGAACCATGTCCAACAATGTTCGATTTCTCCTTTCAGATACACCATTCATCTGTGGCGTCCCTGGTGGAGTCCATTGTGAGATTATACCATTTTCTTTGAGACAATTGAGAAACTCACCACTTAAGTATTCTCCTCCTCGATCAGATCGAAGAATCTTAATACTCTTACCAGTTTGCTTCTCTACTTCACTTCTGAACTCTTTGAACTTTTCAAATGATTCAGATTTGTATTTCATTAAATACACATATCCAAATCTTGAGTGATCGTCAGTGAATGTAATAAAATAAGAATACCCTCCTCGTGCATTCGTTGTCATAGGTCCACATACATCTGTGTGTACTAACGCTAACAACTCTGTAACTCTTTCTCCTTTTCCACTAAAAGGAGATTTAGTCATTTTGCCCATGAGACAAGATTCACAAGTTGGATATGATTCATAATCTGATAGCTCTAGGAGCCCATCTTTATGCAACTTGGATAATCTTGTTTCATTAATATGACCGAGTCTACAGTGCCACATGAAGGTATAATTAACATCATCTCTTTTTGTTTTCTTAGTTTGTTCAATTTGAAGTATATTTTCATGCAAGTCAAGTATATAAAGTCCATTTCGCAAATTACCAACACCATATAAAACATTATCATTATAAATAGAACAACTGTTGTTCTTTATTATAATATTAAAACCATCCATATCCAATACAGAGATAGAAATAATGTTTCTAATGATATTTGGAACAAAATAACAATTATTTAAATTAATGAACTTGCCCGTAGGCAGTGCTAAATAATAAGTCCCTACAGCTAATGCAGCAACCTTTGCTCCATTTCCCACTCGTAGGACGACCTCATCCTTGCTCAGCTTTCTACTTCTGACCAGTCCCTGCATATTATTACATATATGAGAACCACAGCCGGTATCCAATACCCAAGTAGAAGATTGACTTTCAGAAAAATTAATTTCAATCATAAACAAACCTTGATTAGGATTCGAAGCTTCTCCAAGCTTCTTCTGCTTTTGTTCCGCAAGATAATCCTTGCAGTTCCTCTTCCAGTGACCCGGCTTATTGCAATGGAAGCAAATTCCTTTGCTAGCTGGATCAGGTTTCTTTTGATCCTTCACTTTCACCTTTCCCTTAGCCTTCTTGGATTTCTTCTTTTGAGAAGATACCTTGGGCCTCTTCCTTTTCTTGGAAGAATCATCCACCAGTAAGACATGGTTCTTCTTGGATGGGAAGTGACCTTCAGCAGTTTTCAACATGTTAAGTAACTCAGGCAAGCTGACGTCCAACTTATTCATGTGAAAATTCACAACAAATTGTGAGAAGGTGTCAGGGAGTGACTGCAAGATCAAATCTTGACTCAACTCCCCATCCATGACGAACCCAAGCTGTCCAAGACGTTCAATCAAATTGATCATCTTTAATACATGAGTCTCAACGGTAGTGCCCTCGGTCATCCGAGATCGGAAGAGCTCCTTAGATATTTCATATCTAGCAGTCCTACTTTGCTCACCATACAGCTCTTGCAGGTGCAGCAGTATAGTAGGAGCATCCATGTTTTCATGCTGACGCTGAAGCTCGTTACTCATGGATGCGAGCATGATGCATTGAGCCACAGATGCATCATCTTGCCACTGTTTAAAAGTAGCAATCTCTTCCTCAGAGGCTGTCTCTGCAACTTTTGCAGGTACGGGCGAATTTAGGACATAAGAAATCTTTTCAGCAGTGAGAACAATTCTCAGATTCCTTAACCAGTCCGTGTAGTTCGGTCCGGTTAGTTTGTTAGCATCAAGTATGCTACGCAGTGAAATTAGTGAATGTGACATTTTCAAAATTTTGCATGTAAAAAGATAATATTTTAGCAAACATTCATTTAATTAATTACCAAAATAAATTAGGTCTTATTTTATATTGGTATCTCCCACTATTTTCTTCAAACTATATTACCCTCAATATATATTTCGACAAAATCTAATTAAAGATTTGCTAGTGAGAATAAAGATCCCATTTCAAATATATATAGCCTTGTGGTGACACAACAAATTATATATAAATAAATAGGTAGACAACTCTTGTCAATTACATCAACTATGTAACTCCTTGTATTTTGCCTCTTAGATTATTTTGATCAAGTGGTGGCACATCCGAATCAAAATTATCCAAGTTAAGTCCAACCTAGCACTCCATATATTCAAAAAAGAAAAATATTATCCTTGTGGTGACACAACAAAATAATATTGTTCAATTTTCTTTATAAGCATCAAATGTGATAAATTAACATCTTAAATACTTAATACTTGCCTTGTGGTGACACAACAAACTTATATTAAATATTTAATACTCTATTAATTTTTATCATGCTAGAAGGCGACGTTCAATATTCCAAATATCTTTGAACGCTTAGGACTTAATAAAAAAAAAATTGAGGGGTTTGTTATTAAGTTGTCTCATCTTGTTTAGCGCGCATGCACATATATATATAAAATACGCGTCATATTAATTAACATGCGAAGCATGTTTGCATAATATATAATATATATAGTATAAGCATGCACATATAGAATACTATATTCTACCCGGATTGATTATGGACTTTTATTCTAGTTTGGTTCACTAGAGCCACCAAGTGAACCAAAAGGTCAAACCCTAGGGGTGCAAGAATTAATATTTAAATATAACTATTACATTTAAACCCGGGCTCCATTACAAACGAGTCTTCAAGCGGTCCTTGCTCCTTGATCTCTGGTTCTTCGAAAAAATTCTAACTAATCCTATACAATTAAATTATTTAAAATAAATAGAAACCTTGATCAACAGTCAAGGGGAAGTACATAGGAGGAAGATAGAATTTACATTAAGAAAAATTAGAAAAGACGAGGTACGCAGAACCCATTTAATAAAACTCATACGTTTATGCATCCAACTAAAATAAAATCTAATCACATTGGTCAATAGTCCATAATCAATCCCATTTATTATCATACATATCACCATATGTATCAATAAATTATATTCATCTCACGGATAATAAACGTTCAATATATATATTGATATCATTTAATGGGCAAATTTAGTTAGTATAAAATTTAATTTTTGAATCAAAATAAACTCCTTTATTTTAATCTAAATTTAAATCAAAATAAAACTATTTTATTTTAATTTATTCAATTTTGAATAAAATAAACTATTTTATTTTAATCAAAATCTTTAATCAAAATAAACTCCTTTATTTCAATTAATTATGGAATCCAATTCCATGTAAAAAAAAACTTTTTTATTAAAGGAAACACATATTCTCTTTCCTATTCACAAATAAACTCTTTTATTTTGAATAATATGAAATCTTATTTCATATCTAAATAAACTCCTTTATTTAAGGAAATATAGATTCTCTTTCCTATCCACAAATAAACTCCGTTATTTTGAATAATATGAAATCTTATTTCATATCTAAATAAACTCCTTTATTTAAGGAAATATAGATTCTCTTTCCTATCCACAAATAAACTCCTTTATTTTGAATAATATGAAATCTTATTTCATATATATAAATAAACTCTTTTATTTAAAGAAACGTGGAATCCAATTTAACTCTAATTAGTTATCATGGAATCCAATTCCAACTCTAATTAGTTAGCATGAAATTCTAATTTTAAAACTAAAATAAACTCTTTATTTTAAGATTAAAATAAACTTTTTATTTTAAGATTAAAATAAACTTTTATTTTAATTATAAAATAATTAGAATATATATATATATATATATATATATATATATATATATATATATATATATTACGTTAATATTATATGTATAACTATTATATATATAACTAATATTAACTGTATCAATCCTGAAACTTGAATCACGTTGCCCATTTACAAAGGATATATATATATATATATATATATATATATATATATATATATATATATGATTATTATAGTAATATAAATATCATATATATCATAGTTAACAAGTAACAGGGGATTTGATATGCACGGAATCTGATCATACATATATATATATATATATATATATATATATATATATATATATATATATATATATAATAATGCCGAAGGAATCATGATTCGCTTTTGAAAATAAAAGTCAGCCGCGGACTAAGCAAAAACAAAAAAATCTATTTTTCAAAAACAATTTCGCGAAGTGTTTTTTTTTTTTTTTATAAATTTTATACAATAAAATTATGCCCAATTAAATTGTTCTAAACACATATCAATATACATATTAAATTAAACAATTAATAATTCGCATAAAGGTTTGGCTCTGATGCCACTGTTAGGTTTGTAATATTCATGAGCCCAATCAAATTGCAAAAATAGCAGAAGCGTAAAAAAATCAGATTTTAAAATTTTTCACAAACCAATTACCCGGATCATCCTTTATGCATAATTATTAATTAAACGAAAAAGAAAGAACAAGAATCATACCCTTAAAGATCTGAGCTTCCTCGGGTACAAGTTCACCTCCAATCCTTTTCGCGTCCAACTTGAATCCACCGGGTTTGGTTCCTTCCTTTGATCAATGTAAGCCACCCAAGTGTATGGCCTCTAGAGGTGATCCACCAAGGAAGAAGAATTTTCAAGAAGAAGGGTGTATTGGCTCAAACCCTAGTTTTTCCTATCTCTGTAGAAAAAGGGGTTGTACTCTCCAACTCTAGGAATTACGTATATTTGATATCTAATATAAGACTCCTCTTATAAAGATATCAGGTAACCCTATTTAATTAAAATAAGGTATTATTTATTTAATTAAACTCTTTTAATTAAATGGGCTCCCTAATCTTATTAGGAATCAATGAGAGTACTTATATTAAATTAATTCCTAAACTCTTTTAGAAATTAAAATAATAATAATTGTAATAATATTAATAAGACTTCTCTTATTAATTTATATTTAATATTTCTAAAATATTAAATAATAAATATTAAGCTATTTAATTTATTATATCACCATAGATTAAATTAACTATACTTAACATATTATTACGATTATGCCATTAACTTCTTAAATAATTATTCTTCCTTTTATGGTGTGACCCTTTAGGTTCTCCATATTAAACCGGTTGTGAATAAATCAATTAGAATAATTCTAATCTTATTTAAATAAATAAATTAAACGATTAATTTATTTAAATAAATAATATTTATTCTACAATAGAGATAAGCCTCCCTAGCGATCAACGACTTTCTAGATAATATAGATTTTAACATTAATCATAAAAGAACCTTTGAGTTAATAGTTACCGTACAATTCAATCCTTCCACCATACAATGTCCCAATTAAATATAAGACATAAAATTACTGTCAAGTCTTATTTTATTTAATTATATGTATTTCGATTCCTAAATGCACAACTCCCAATGAATGCAAATTAGAAACTACTTTCTAATTTCATTCCACCTTGGCCAAGGATTCCTAGGTTGTCATTTATCGAATCACATATGACATTTCTCTTCTTTTACTAGAAGTGGTAGATTCTTTATTGATCATTCATTATCTTCATATATAACTTATTACACCCAAGCATACCATTTGATATACTCTAAGAGTCTTAAGAAATAAGTCAAAGTGTAATTCATTATATATAAGATACTATGATGATCTCAAGTCTAAGGATCATTTGTACTACTATCACTATAGGAATTCCTATTGACAGACAAGTAAAACTCCATTAGGTATTCCTTAGCGAGTCACGTTCAGTGAACTTATTCTCTAATAAGCACCTACATACTTGCTTTAGTGTCTCCATACAAATGATCATGAGATCAATCATCCTCATCCAATGAGCAAGCAACGTACGTACCAATCTATCCGGATTCACTAATCCCCTTTTCAGTAATCCATTGATTGGGAACATTTTAGTTTTAAGCTATCCAAGAATTTAGATCTCATTAGCATGATCTCATCATGATTCTAAAAGCATTGCTTAAAACTATGGGTTTATCACATATTATTAAAACAGCACCATGTAGATAATAAATGCCTTTAATAAATAATTCTTTTATTAATAAATAAATAAGATTGATTACAAAGTATATGCTTTATCATCATATATGATTGGCTTGTATGCATACTACTTTCAATTATAAGTTGGGCCTTAGTCTAGCTACAGATTACTAATTCTCATTCCTATTTAAATTCTCTTAGTCATATATACATTATGTTAAGTTAAATTACATTATGTGAAGTCATATATACATCAGTAGCATTGCCCCTACTGCTTATGCATGCTATAAGCTATTCTATGTCATCCAAATATATGTTATACATGTTAAATACCATATAAAGAAGATAATATAAGCTTCTATGTGGCACACTCATACTATCTTTGTAAACATGTTGGTTTCGAATCGTTCTCCTTAAGGAAGCAGGGAATTAAAGGGGCACTGCCATACCATATATTTGCGTAAGCAGGGAAAGGGGTAACACATCTAATTCTTTTTTCATGTGTTGATCATTACTTAGTCTTTCTCATTGAACTGCAATTCTCTGCATTCAGATTTGTTATTTCTTCTACAAGAACATCGCCTTTGGCCTTACACTGTTCTACTTTGAAGCATTCACCGAATTTTCTGGGCAATCAGTTTATGACGACTGGTATATGCTGCTATTCAATGTCGTTCTTACCTCATTACCTGTCATTTCGCTTGGGGTCTTCGAACATGATGTTTCTTCTGAGGTCTGCTTACAGGTCAGTCTTCCAGTGACATTTGTTTTGAACTTTAACGTACATTCACTTCACCAACGCTTTTGCACTAACATGAACAACTTGTGAGTTCACAGTTTCCAGTATTGCATCAGCAAGGACCCATAAACTTATTCTTTGACTGGTATCAGATATTTGGATGGATGGGAAATGGTATCCTTGTAAGAAATATTAGAATTTCTTTGGGTTTGACCAAACCATACTGTTCAGTGCACATTTCTTTTCTTGGTCATCTTTAGTTTTAAGTTCTTTTGATTAGATTACTCATCTGTGCAGTCACTGAAATTATGAACATTCCTGTTTAAATTTTCTTGTAGTCATATATACATTATGTGAAGTCAAATTACATTTTGTGTTTTTATGCCGCTTGTCCCAGTGCTTGCATGTCTTATTTAGCTACGCTCTGGAAATTTCTGGTTGTGTGTTTTTTGAGGCTACCTCATACTCTTGATTTGAGTTTCAGTACAGCTTCCAGCTTCCAGCATCATTACATGCAGCTTCCAGCATCCAGGATATGGTATCATGTTAGATTAATGAATTGTCGTCTAAGTTATAGCCTACAACATGCTGCATTTGAAATTGCAAGTTGCATTAGTATTTACTGTTAGTCAGTAATCATCTGGTATGTATGTTTCGTTATTTGTTATGTAACTGAAGCCAAGTAAGGAAACATTCCAAGGTGCATTATTGGAGGACTCCTACATTTCCCTTCAAGAAGGTAATAATTGTATAAGTGTGTACAAGCATCTTCAGTTTGAGTATGTGCAGTATTTAAAATAGTTCACCTGGAGCAATGTAGATACCCATTTACGCTCACCTTAATACTTCTTAGCCCGAATTGTTACATCTTCCATTTGATTCTTCATGATCATGTCGTACAATTCTTACCTTGAAAACTTATAATTAAAATGGCAGCTGCAAATGGAGTAAGATGCGTTTGGGTTGGTCAAAATGGATTGATGTCCACTCCTGCTGTATCAGCTGTTATACGAGCAAGAGTTGGGGCTGACGTAAGTTAACCAGCCTCAATTGTCTATATTTAGTTGTGTTCTGAGTTTTCTTCCAGTCTTGTAATGTTAAACAATATTGATAAATTCACATTTATAAAAAATCAATTATGCAGATTGCCTGCATAATTGAAAAGGCAATATTGGACTAACTCTGTTTGATAAATTTTGACATGCTTCTGCAGGTGGGTGTGTGGGCCCTAGGAGTGTCTGCAATTGAAATGGCAGAGGTATATCTATAGTTTTATTTCTAATTTTTTGGCTAGAAATTAGCTCATCTGATATTTTTTCTTCAGGTAATTCACTATTATCCCTCCCCATGATTTGGAGAAGTAAAATGGACTTGGGTAAAACCCTTTTTGGAGAAATATTAGTTTGATATTTTTTCTTCTCTTTGTTTCTTATTTGGATTTGAATTTATAAAAAGACTAAAAGATTGTATGTGGATGCACCACATTTTTGGGAGAAGGAACCAGTAGTGTGCATACATATGCAGACTGACATTGTGAATGCTTTGATTTATATTTATATGCAGACTGACATTGTGATTAGCTTTAGATGTTACACCACTGATACTTAATCATCTCTACTTAACTGTAGCTCTGCAATTGACTTTCAAATCTCATTTCTGTCCAAGTGGGTTATATATGGAGAGGTATGGTTTTTGCCCATTTCCACAATCTGATATAATTTTATTCATGCTTTGGAGGATCTTATGCAGTTTCTACCGTTCTTTCTTATTTTCATTTTCATTTTCATTTGTATGGTTTATTATACTAGTGATGTATGTAGAAGTTTTTATTAGAGATCAAAGAAGCTGCTTTGGCAAGACGTAAACAGTCTGCATAGTGAATCAACAGTTCTCTTGTTTTCTCTTCGATTATGCCAGCTTGGTGCAAATGCTATCTTGGCAGTATCACTTGCTGTTTGCAAAGCAGGAGCTAGTGTCAACAAAATCCCCCTCTACAAGGTATTGAATTGCTACATTGTCTCTTCCTTTCTCAGTTTGATGTATAAATTACATGCTGTAAATTTGTCCATATGTTTACTGTTATCTTGTTTCTACCATGCAGCACATTGCAATTCTTGCTGGAAACAAAACATTAGTGATGCCTGTACCTGCATTTAATGTAATCAATGGAGGTTCACATGCATGCAACAAACTTGCAATGTAGGAATTTATGATTCTCCATGTATTTACTTGTTTTTCTGTGTATATAGGATTTCTAGGTTGTATAGTCAGTATCCAAGAATTACATTTTTTGGGCAGTACTCGTTTGGTTGAGTGATTATATGGATATTTTGGTATATATTTTGTGGATGTAGTAATTTGAAACTGTAAAAGAATAGTATTATTGGGATGTATTTTGAATGGTTGATACATTTTGGCTATATATCATGACATTAGCATATTGCAGGTGCATTGGTAATATAGGTGAATCACATCTTTTTTTTTCTTTTTTCTTTTTTATCTACAACGTTTAAAAAACGTTGTCTGATATACTAAACAACAACGTTTTTATTCAAAAAATGTTGTGGAATCATATCTACTACAACATTTTTAAGCATCTGCTAATTTTTGAAAAACAAATCTGCACCGTTTTTTCCCTAAAAAACGTTGTGTATTGTGCTTAACTACAACGTTTTTAAAACGTTGTGTAAGGGTGTCAAATAGATGACACCCTTAACCACAACGTTTTCCTAACTGAAACCACAATATTTTTTCCGCGTTGTCTATTTACTATTTTCTGGTAGTGTGTATAGTCGTAATTGATTATAACTATTGAGTTTATTAAGGCCAGATAATGTCAAACCAAACGATCTATTGAGTGTATTGAAGATTGAAGAGACGGTATTATTGAATTTATTGAAGATTGTGGCATACTAAGCAAATGCTACTTCGTTTATTTTACCAATGGAAAACTAAGTAAATGATTCTTAGTTTATAAGAACTATTATTTGAATATGGGGAATAGTACTATTCGACATTCACTCATATTTGTCAAATGGATTTCTAAGTTCTAAAGTATATATATATAGTACATACTTTATTTTATTTTAATTGTGGAAAACTAAACAAATCTTACTTAATATATTTTAATTATTTTCTGTAATTTAGTTAGCTATAATTTATTTTATTTTATTTTGTATTATGTTATTTTATTTGATTTTAAAATTTTATTTTATTTAATTTTTTATTATATTATACGTCATAATTTTTAAATTTTATTAAATTAAATTAAATTTATTTTACTTTATTGACTTAAATTTATTTTATTATAATTTATTATTTAATTTTATTTTTTATTATATTATATGTTATCTAATTTTTTAAATTTATTTTATTTTATTAAATTTAATTTAATTTATTAAATTAACTTATATTAAATTAATATACTACATGTAGTTTATTGTAACTGTGAAAAACTCAGTAAATGTTTCTTAGTTTATTTTTTCAATGATAAACTAAGTAAATGCTACTAAGTTTATGAGAACTATTACTTGAATATATTATACTAATTTTATATTATTATTCTTTATTATATTATATTATATTATTTAAATAAATTAATTTAATTATTTTATTTTATTTTATCTTATTTTATTTTTACTTTTTTAGGTTATATAAATTATTTTATTTTTCATGATATTATATTATTCTTTTTAGTTTATTAAATTAAATTAAATTTATATTATTTATTAAATGTAATTTTATTCTTATCTAATTTATTTTATTTTATTAATTTTTGTTTGGAATCTAATAATAGATTAGAAGATTATTTAATTAAGGTGGAGTTTGATTAAATCTCTTATATATATATATATATATATATATATATATATATATATATATATATATATATGATTTAATGATGACACATTAATATGATTAAAATGATGAAGCTTATAAAAAATATTTGTATGAATAAGTTTTGTATAGTCTTTAACTAAGGAATCCATATACAAGGACTTAGAATAATATGATAAAACTTGTTAGGTTGATCCTTGTTTTGAATGCATGTGTAATAGATAGGATCAGTGTAAAAAGACTGCTCTGCATAAAAGAAGTATTGATCGCAGAAGTAGATCTACATGTGGTTAAAATATATCCGTACAAGTAAGTTTTATAAAGTCCTTCAAAAGAATTGATGTACAAGGACTTAGATTAGAAAGATCAAATAATGTTAAGTTGATCTTACGGGAATAAATCTGATGTATAGAGGATATGATTTCGATCGAAAGGTTACTCTGCCATTTCATAGTATGAAGATACTTTGCAGAGATAACCATGTTCGTATAACATCAGAAGATAGCAAAGTTCACTTGAGCTCACAGATAAAGATTCAGTTCGTGAAGAGAATTGCAAGGCTTATCTCCGTAGAGAAAATTTGTGTCTGCACAACATAAAACGATAGTAGAATTCATTCCATGTTACAGATAGAAAGTTAGCTCATAAAGGAAGTAACTGATCTCAGAGCTACAAAACTGACACAGAGATGCACTAGGAGTCAAAGAAGCTGTTAAATTTAGAAAGATAAATCAATCAGCTAAAAGAATCAATAAACAACAAAGGAAAGAATGCTCAGTAAAGAGTGATTGTGGAGTAATAATTGTATTTAACTGAGTCAATAAACATTGTAACTAATGCAGCTTGAGATATATTTATATCCTAGTTAAGATAACTTACTAGCGCTTGAAGAAGAGCCTCCATCGTGGCTACCGTCTCCAGTATCCGGCCACCACCTCGGTGACCTCCACCGCTATGTCTAGCCATAAATATCCTACTTAGTTTATTATTATATTTTCTTTTCTTTTATTTTGTATTATATTATATTTATAGTATATAATTGGTTTATTTATTAAATTAAATTAAATCATTTTATTTTATTTTATTAAATCAGATTAACTTTATTATTTTTTTTTATTTTATTTTGTATTATATTATATAAGTTCTAATTTAATTTAATTTCATAATTATTTTAATTTAATTTAATTTAATTTATTATCTTATTTTATTTTATTTTAATTTAATTTATTTTATTTTATTTTATTATTTTTATTTTATTTTATTTTTTATTGAATTCTATTTTATTTATATTATATTATATATTTTTAAATATTTTTTTATTAAATTTAATTAATTTATTAAATTAAATCAAATTTGTTTTATTTTATTCAAATTAATTTATTTTATTTTACTTTATTTTGTATTATATTATATTATCTAATTTTTAAAATTTATTTTATTTAATAAACTAAATTAAATTAAATTTATTTTATTTTATTTTAGTAGTAAGAAACTAAGTAAATGCTACTTAGTTTATATTTTAATATTGGGAAACTAATTACTAATACAATACATGCAGTGCTCACAAATCTTGCAAATGAATAATTCTGACAGAATTTCTGTCAGAAATTCAATCAGAAATAGCAAATACACAAAATTAAAAACATACCTAAAATCAATTAAATTATGATAAGGAACCCAAATTTAAGATTCAATACACTAACATATATATATATAAACTGCAATATATTGCATAAAGAAAAGCAAGACATTCATAATGTTGATATGTTATACACTTCATAATATCAATATTCTGCAATTTTCAAATTCCAAATAATATGCAGTCCACATTCTAAAATCCAAATTCCAATTTCAGCAATATAAACAAGAAGAATAGGACCCAAATTTCATATTTAAAACTCCCAATTTCAACAACAGGACCCAAATTAACAATTTACAGAAAAATCGATGCAACAAATTAACAACAAATTAACCCTAAAAATCTTTAACAACAACAGGACCCAATTTCAGACATTCAAAAATAATTTTTATTTAACAATTTGCAACAAATTAACCCTAAAAATCTATTGCTTTACAGAAAACTAACCTTAAAATTGAATTAATGTGCAAACTAAAGGAGAAGAACTGACAGTGGTGCCTGGTGGTGGCTGGTGGTGGTGGTGGTGGTGGCGTCTGGTGGCGGGGATGATGGTGGTGGAGATGAGAGCAGTTAGAGAGAGTAAAGTGAGAGCAGTGATGGTGGTGGTGGCTGCTGGTGGTGGCATTTGGTTGCGGTGCGGCGATGGTGGTCGTGGAGATGAGAGCAGTGAGAGAGAAGTGAGACTAAGAGAAAGTAAAGTGAGAGAAATGAGAGAGAGAGATAGAGCAAAGTGAGAGAAATGAGAGAGAGAGAGAGAGATAGAGCAAAGTGAGAGAATGAGAGGCGGCTGGGGAAGACGAGCTGATTAATTAGGTTTAAAGATTATTTCTGACGGAATTTCCATCGAACTTAAATCAGTCGTAATTAAGGTATCTTCGACGGATATTCCGTCAAACATAAACACTATTCAGTCGAATATAAGGTTGGCGCTGACGGGAACATTGGCGCCAATGCGATACATCTATTTCCGACGAACTTTCGTCGAAATTACTATAGTTTCGACTGAATTATGTTCGACTAAATAATCCATCAGAACAATTATTATCTTCGAAGGAATTTGTCTGTCGATCTTAGATCCGTCAGAATTACCCGATTTTCTTGTAGTGGATATTTAATTGTTATTTGATGGTTTTTCATTAGTTTATAACAGGTACAAATAATATCATATATATATATATATATATATATGTAAATGAACAGGGTATTTTTGAAATTTCAAAAAGAAAAATTCAAAATAAATCTGTCATTACCGACGGGGCATTGGCAACGACAACCACGTCGCTAATAACCTACAACGAAGGTTTTGGCGACAGGCAATTGATTCTTTAAATAATACTATAATAAGTCATTACCAATGGACAATCAGTCATTAACGATAGCTTGGCTGTCGCCAATGACATTCAGACAAATAATTCCTAATGGTCATTGGCGACGGATAGTCCTTCGCCATTGTCGTTGCCAATGAGTCTTGGCCAACGGTCTGCCATCGCCAATAACCTAGTCGACAATGACCATGTTGCCTACGACGATCAACGGGAGACAGAGGTGACGACCTGTGGGGCGACGGGAGTGGCGACGGTCAATGCCGTCACCAATAACCTCATTACCTACAGCTGTGTAGTCATTGACAACAGCAATGCCCGTCGACAATGACCATTTTTTGTAGTGTTATTAATGTTTAAATGTCCATTAATAAGTAGATGCTCATTTTATATGTGTGGAGTAATATTGTAGTGTGTATGAATATTTATAAATTATAATTAAATTCAAAATTTTACATTGAATATTTTATTATTTTTTCTCAAATACTTGATTAAAACTTTAATAATATGTTGATAGAGACTTTTATTTATAATTTATCCTTAATACATATATTACAATTTACATAGTTATAAAAAGTTTATTTTATTTCATTATATTTATGGAGAATGCGAGTTATAATGTATATGTCACAACTGACAACTAGTTAATCCAACTTGATCCAAAATTTATTTTATACTTAATTTAAATATTTAGACTTCTAATTTCTAAATAATTGGGCAAATGAAAGTGATAAATGCTCCCACCACTCGAAAATCTATAAATGTGAATTAATTATTCAACCCCCTTCTAGATTAATTCTAAATTAATTCGGACTTAAAACATTTTAACAATAAAATTATATTGTTTAGTTTTCCCGCCTCCTAGCATAGCAAGTAAGTTTTGAAAGTAAAGAACTTATAGCAAGTTAATAGCTATAGTTTTGTTCTTCTAGTATATAATTTTCTTATTAAATGATACATTTTAGTTATTTTAACTTTATAATAGTAAAAATCCATTAACTATACTTAAATCAATTTATTTCAGTTTATTAATATTATAATAAAAGTGTTATTTCCTACTTTTTAGAAGTGAAATAATATTTGTAAAATAATTTTCGTATGATACTGAAAACTAATTATTATATAAGGAAGACCACTTTAAAAAAATTATTTTGCTTATATATAATAATTAATTAATATATATATATATATATATATATATATATATAAGTTATCTGAAGTCGAATTTCGGATACGGTTCCGAATCCGGATATATGCTATTTGCTGAATATATTTACGATCAGATGTTAAACGAATACGAATACGTCTATTTCCGTATTCGTATCCGTTTATTTGCAAATACCTTTAAACCGAATACAGATATATCAATTTTTTTTCTAATTAATATCTACTATTTTCAAATACGGATGCAGACGAATACAAATTTTTCGATTACCATTTACACATCTTGATATGGCAGAAGTGAAGATCCAAATCTGAAGAAGGCATTCCGTTGATGTTGATGAAGTCAATGTGGTAGGACATAAAGTAAACTTCAGAGCTATGCCACATACTTCATCATGAACACTCAAAATCAACTGGTCAAAGTTGATGAAAACAAGTCTACGATTCTAAGATTGTTCAAAAGCTACTAAGCATAAAAGATGACATGAACATAAGTGAATAGCTTAGTAGCAAATCAACATTGTTCATGAAAAGCTAGCTGCTGACAGTCAAAAGAGATCAAGCTTCACCAACAATGAATTTTAGCACACATAAAGAGAATGATCAACAAAGCTGTTAAGTACAATAATACGAAGAGCATTGAAGTCATCTTAGCAGCACCTCTACAACACTTCTCCAATCAAGAAGAAGGGTCAGAGGATCCTGGTCTATGTGACTGAATTGGGGTAAGTGGATCCTGGTCTAAGTGACCAAAGTAGGGTCAAATGATCCTTATCCTAGGGACAAAATATTCAAGTCTGCTGGTCTTAAAGAGGTCTTTGTGTCCTTATCTATTGAGAATAAAATTGCCAAGTCTATTGGGCTTTATGAGGGCAGTGTGTCCTGGTCTAGAAGACCGAATCATTTAGTGGATTTCCTGTTCGTCGAGTAGAATAGTGTATTAAGGGCTGTTACTAAAAAAAGGTCATTTGTGATGGCCAAAATCCATCATAAAAAGTAGAAAAATCATCATGAAAGGTTTACGTGATGGCTTTAAACATCACAATGGTCGTCTTGTATACGCCCATCATGAAAGGTTTTACGTGATGGTTTTGACAATCACACAAACGCTTTTTGCTTTTGTGATGATTAATACAATCATATTAACACGTAATCTATTATGATTGTCAAAGTCATCCCAAAAAAATAAGACTTTAGGGATCAAAGATAAGAACGTAAATCTCTATTTACGGATAATTTATTTCACTATATTAATTGTATCAAATGATACTTGTAGCATTTGAACCCTCGCCCCATTTGCAAACTAAATAACAATTATTACCACTACACCAAAGCTCAGATCATGATTATAATTTTAAAACAAAATATAAAAAGAAACATATGTGAGTTGACTTACTAAACAAAATTACTTCCATATAAGATTTGGTGATTGCAATGTCACTCATAAATACTCTATAATGATGGTAAAATTAATCATCACTCAGAGTCATCATATATTTTATTGTTTTGTGATGGCTTGAAAATTCCATCATAAAATACCTTCTTTTTGTAATTGCAAAATAAAAATCGTCATAAAAATCTATATTTTTTAATGATTGTCATGACCGTCATAAAATATTATTTTAATTACTTCATACATTAAAATATTAGTGATAGCTTTAATGCAATCACAAAAAGGGTATATCTATAAGTTATTACTTAGTGCGTCACAAAAAGAAAATTTATTTTGCGTGAAAAAATTGGTGTGATTGACATGACTAACACAATTATAACACATTGATGACAAAATTAGTCATCACTAAGAGTCATCATATATTCTATTATTTTGTGATTGCTTAAAAAGTTTATCATAAATTACTATCTTTTGTGATTGTTTTTAAAAAATGTTACAAAGTTATGTCACGTATTCTTATTTTTCTAGTAGCTCTGAACCACTTTAAACCTCTTGTGTCTTTTACATTCTGTACTTTACCTTCTGCAATATATTTAACTGATATATCCGCCATGTGTTTGATTATGCATATGAACTATTTAAGAACTGAGATTTCAAAGTAAATCTTTAAGGGGACTTTTCAAACTAATATTCTGCTGCGTACAGTCTATCTTGAGTAATTAAGTTATTTGATTATTCTCAAATAAGTAATTATGAAAGAAATTTTAAATATCTATTCAATCCCCCCCCTTCTAGATATGTCATGCCTTTGGGAAATCAAAATTTTACTTTTATTCTGATCTAATTTATTTTATTTTATATTATTTATTTTATCCGATTTATCTTATTTTATCTTAGGTTATTTTATTTTATTATATAATAATATCGTATCTTATATTATATTATTTAAAATTAGTTTGTATTATTATATTATTTAATTTAGTAATGCAAAACTAAGTAAATGATACTTAGTTTATTTTAATATTGGGAAATTAAATCAAATACATAAATAAAGTAAAGCAGGATCCACAAATTTGCAATTGGAGAATTCTGATAGAAATTCCTTTGGGAATTACGTCGAAAAAAAGAAATGTCTCATTTTTATCAAAATCTAACATGTATGTACAATATACAAATTATTCCATAAACCAAAAAGGAACACAAATTGAATCTGATTCATACAGTGATAGAACAATAACATAATAATCCCAATTTCAGAAAAATATAATCCCAACAACAAATAAAATGTGCACAATAAAATAATTTAGAAGAGTAATGCAATTTTAGGGTAGAATTTAGAAAAATATTGCAATTTCAGCAACAAACAACTTGTCAAAAATTAGCACATTCCCATGTTTAAGAACAACAACAATCTGTCAAAAATTAGGAAAGTCTCAATTTTAGCAATAACTATCCCATAGTCAAACCAAAACTTAAATGAATTTCAGCAAATCTAATGTAATCTAGGTAATGTAACAATAATCCCATAATCAAACCAATACTTAAACCAATTTCAGCAATCTAGAAAATCCAATTAACTGAATTTAGGGGAAACAAAAAAATATTAGAAGACAAACCTTTAATCTAGGCAACTGGAGATTACCCGTATAGAAAGAAGAGAACTTGATATTAGGTTTGTCACCAGAGAATCGTCGGAGGTTCGTTGCGTCAGAGATTTGTTGTCTTCGGGGTGAAGGTTATGGTGCCAGAGGTGGGGAGGTGGCGGCAGCGTTCGTTCATAGTATAGGCAAGGAACTGTTAGGTTTGTAATATTCATGAACGCAATCAAATTGCACAAAATAAGCGAAAACGTGTAAAAATCAGATTTTAAAATTTTACAAACCATATACCCGGATCATCCTTTATGCACAATTATTAATTAAACGAAAAGATAAAGAACAAGAATCATACCCTTGAAGATTCGAGCTTCCTCAGG
Organism: Panax notoginseng; assembly: GCA_016801055.1. Classification (NCBI taxonomy): domain Eukaryota; kingdom Viridiplantae; phylum Streptophyta; class Magnoliopsida; order Apiales; family Araliaceae; genus Panax; species Panax notoginseng. Next base: position 23,534,583 of record CM029014.1, read on the forward strand.
TACGAGTTCACCTCCAAATCCTTTCGCGTTCAGCTTGAATCCACCGGGTTTGGTTCCTTCCTTTGATCAACGTTGGCCACCCAAGTGTTTGGCCTCTAGAGGTGATCCACCAAGGAAGAACAAAAAAATTCAAGAAGAAGGGTGGTTGGCTAAACCCTAGTTTTCTATCTCTATAGAAAAAGAACGTACTCTCCAACTATTAGAATCACGTATGTATGATATCTGATATAAGACTCATCTTATAAAGATATCAGGTAACCCTATTTAATTAAAATAAGGTATTATTTATTTAATTAAACTCTTTTAATTAAATGAGCTCCCTAATCTTATTAGGGATAATTAATTAAACTCCTTTAACTAATTTTTCCTCTTAATCCTATTAGAAATAAATGAGAGTACTTATATTAAATTAATTTCTAAACTCTTTTAGAAATTAAAATAATAATAATTGTAATAATATTAATAAGACTCCTCTTATTAATTTATATTTAATATTTCTAAAATATTAAATAATAAATATTAAGCTATTTAATTTATTTTATCACCATAGATTAAATTAAATATACTTAACATATTATTACGATTATACCATTAACTTCTTAAATAATTATTCTTCCTTTTATGGTGTGACCCTTTAGGTTCTCCATATTAAACCGGTTGTGAATAAATCAATTAGAATGATTCTAATCTTATTTAAATAAATAAATTAAACTATTAATTTATTTAAATAAATAATATTTATTCTACAATAGGGATAAGCCTCCCTAGCGATCAACGACTTTTTAGATAATATAGATTTCAACATTATTCATAAAAGAACATTTGAGTAAATAGTTACCGTACAATTCAATCCTTCCACCATACAATGTCTCAATTAAATATAAGACATAGAATTACTGTCAAGTCTTAATTTATTTAATTATATGTATTTCGACTCTTAAATGCACAACTCTAAATAATGTAAATTAGAAACTCCTTTCTAATTTTATTCTGCCTTGGCCAAGGACTACTGGGTTGTCATTTATCGAATCGCATAGGACATTTCTCTTCTTTTACTAGAAGCGGTAGATTCTTTATTGATCATACATTATCTCCATGTACGACTTATTATACCCAAGCATACCCTTTGATATACCTTAAGGGTCTTAAGAAATAAGTCAAAGTATAACTCATCATACACAAGATACTATGATGACCTCAAGTTCAAGGATCACTTGTACTACTATCACTACAAGAATTCCTATTGACAGGCAAGTAAAACTCCATTAGGTATTCCTTAGTGAGCCACGTTCAGTGAACTTATTCTCTAATAAGCACCTACATACTTGCTTTAGTGTCTCCACACAAATGATCATGAGATCAATTATCCTCATCCAATGAGCAAGCAACGTATGTACCAATCTATCCGGATTCACTAATCCCCAATTTAGTAATCCAACGATTAGAAACTATTTTAGTTTTAAGCTTTCTAAGAATTTAGATCTCATTAGAATGATTATCATCATTATTCTAAAAGCATTGCTTAAAACTATGGGTTTATCACATATTATAAAACAACATCATGTTGATAATTTAAAAGCCTTTAATAAATTAATACTTTTTATTAATAAATGAATAAGATTGTTACAAAGTATATGCTTTATCATCAAACATGATTGGCTTGTGTGCATATTACTTTCAGGAACGAGGTTGAGAAGATGAGGATGTGAGGACAGAGAGAGTTGAGCGACAAAGAGAGAAGAGAAAGATTAAGAAATTATAGTGGCGACTTGGGGGAAACAATCTGGTTTAGGTTTTATAATCTATTTTCGACAAAAAATTTGTCAAACTTAATTCCCTCGAAATTATATTATATGCGACGGAATTTCCGTCGAAAATAGCTACACTATCGTCGTAATTAGGGTTGGCGTTGGCGGTAATGTTGGCGCCAATAAGTGGACAACATCTCCACCGAAATTACGTCGAAACTAACGTATTTACGAGAGAATTATATGCAACGAAATATTCCGTCAGAAATAACTTAATTCCTAGGAAATATATTTCGTTGGAAATAATTCCGTCGAAATTGACTTTTTTTCTTGTAGTGTACTAGGAAAACGAATATTCTTTTCGCCATTCTTTCTGTATATATATTATAAACTCCTTCTTTTTCGAATTATACGATTAATATTGAGGTTTTAAGAGTTAATTTAAGATATTTTCAAATTTAAAATTGACATGATTTATTTAAGTTTTGAGAACAATAAATCTTATTGTTACTAATTTTTTTAAGGTAATTTAAGATATTTATAATTGTATTGATATAAACTATATGAATTAATGTCAATTTTAAAATTTAAATTGTTTAAAATTAATTTCTAAAAAGTTACTTTTGATTTTGTAATTAAAGACGGAGATCGTATTTATTTATATGTATACTATTATAAAAAATCGCATCTTTCTGCTGATATAATATATACCATGGGATAGCTAGCTAGTTCAAACTTCAAACCAATTATAAAACTTAGAGCTTCTGTTTATCCTAATAATTTATACCTGAAATTTGGAAGAAACACAAGGAACAATTACTTGGGTCAATCGTAAAGACTTACATCCAAGGGAGAGAAAAAAAGCATTATTTATTAATCAACAATATACAAGATATTACAATATTTATAGTCACATAATCTTTGAAGTAGACATAATTTTATTTCTTACTTTTTATCTCTAATGTAACAGCATGATTAGACATAAGTTTATATCAACTTATCATCATTAACTCTAACCACCTCTTTCAATATGAGATATTGTTTCAAGAATATTAATTATTACCCATACAAAAACAATACTCTACTTAATTAATCCTGCATGTAGCTAATTTGTAGTTTAAAGAAAACAACAAGATATTTTTTTTCTGGACAAAATTATAGCCTCCAAAACTTCATACTTATAAATTATGAGGAGTGTCACTTTCCTATTTTGAAAAGTCCCTCCCCTAATTTTTTTTTTGTTATCATTATTTCTTATTTCGCTCTTATTTTCTTGAGTATATTTTTTCTTTTTATGAGATTTTATTTTCTACTAATTTGGGATTAGATTTTTCCTACTTTCTCCACCCTTGTGTTTGTGGAAGTAATTTTTTTCTCTTTTTGAGAGTTTGGATTCTCTTTTTTTACTTAATCATGAATGCTTGTAACTCAAATTTTATTTTTAAAAATAATAATTATCTTCAGCTTTATTATATAATTAATTGATCCTTGTAATTGAATGAATGAATCTTCTTTAATCTTGTTCTCAGGGTTTGTCAAAAAAAAACAACAAACATTACCCTACTTTAAAAAAAATTCTAACATGCAATCACATTTTAAAAAAAACGAATTAAGTCACTAAGTCTATTACAAGTGGTTAAAATAAATCATAATTAACTTAATTAATTTGTATAACATACTGAATAATACGATCAAATCTGATAATCTAATAATAAATATATATATTTTTTACATTATAAGGTCACATGTTAATATGAAAATATTTTCATATTAATCAATGCGTTATATATCCCCTAAACCCTAGGATTTGAAAGGTAATTTTGAATAGAAAATAAATTAATGTACGCCTGGTTGGAATTAAAAAAAGAAAAGTTGTAAACAGTGGAAACGATAATAGAAAAATGCAAAATAAGAAGAAAAACTAAGTCATCATTTATATATATTCTTATCCGTACATCCGTCCCAAACTTAAACAAACAAACCTAATGGAGAGAGAGAGAGAGAGAGAGAGAGAGAGAGAGAGGACATTGATTTGGCTTTAACAGTCAGTACGAGAGACATCAGAAAGCGTAGAACACGGAGTAGTGGAAGGCGGGGACGTTGTTCCATGCATATCACTCATTCTTTGAAAATCCACCTCGTACGATCTATATATATATATATATATATATATATATATATATATATATAAATAATAGTAAGAATATTATTTTTCATGTAATTATTGTCTGGTTCAATAATCTCTCAATTTCAAAATTAAATATATAATTTGACTTTTGAAATCAAACAATGACATATTAAATTTCAAAAGTAGTATAATTTATAAAAGTTTAAAATAAAATAAATTTTGTGATTAATAATTTTAGTTATATACTTTGCAATTATAATAATTGTATCGACTAAAATTAAATAATTTCACATCAATTTAAAGTTTAATATGTAGTTGTTTGACTTTGAAAATCAAATTATATCTCTAATTTTGAGACCGGAAAAGTATAATTTTAATGGCACAAGGTCACTAATTTTCTTTATTTTAAATCAAAATTCGCAATTTAAGAGCTCGTTTGAGAAGTTTGTGGTGGACTAAAAACGCTTCCAAATTAAAAAATAATTTGGTGTTTGATAACTCTCTAAAAATATTAATATAAAATTTACAAACTATGAAATTATCCTTATATAAATTGTTTAAAAAAATCTTATATAAGACAATGAAATTTGTCATAAATACCTTAAAATACTTTTATAATTATGTAACAATAATTTAAATTTCTTCTAAAAAAATATTTTTGATTGCTTATAATTGATCTCAAGCCTTTGGAGTGTTTCTCATTGCATCATACTTTATAATCAATTTCTTTAAAATTGATTGATTGATTATATATATATATATATATATATATATATATATATATATATATATTCAATTTGAAAAAAAAAGTTTAAAATTTTATGTGTAGATTATTTTAGATTCAAAGTTAATTAAGGCTTATCACTGATGACTACTTGATAAATGTATGCCGGATTACAATTGTAAAACTTATCAATACACGATATTGATAGAAATTATAGGAGGTCTCACTTATTAATTACACATTCTTTCAAAAAAATTATCAATAATACTTCTTCAACATAAAATTAGTGCAATACATATATAACATGACCCAATATTTAATTTTTACATAATTGACAATTAAAAAATCGATTTAAACATTCATAATATATATTATTTTTCGTTATTATAATAATTGATTAACACATTAAAATAAAAATCGCTTATCCCTTCTCCCTTGTGAATATTCTTATTATACTTTTAGTAAAAAAAATACACACAATACACATGCATGAATATTCGTCGGATTATATATATATATATATATATATATATATATATATATATATATATATATATAACAATGGGGTACTAGTGGTAATAATGATACCACGCGTCGATTACGGAACAGAGGACAACTGCACGCTCTTCAAGCCCCACACCATATTATTCCTTCCCCCGAGCATTATTTATTTATTATTATTATTACTTATTATTATTTATTAGTTTGACGGCTTTCTCCCCGAAAAAGTTTTGCTACTGTTTCTTAAACTAATCCGCTGGTTGTTAACCAAATCCAACGGTCATTAATCACTCGTATATAAGTAGTACATACTTGGACTGAGCTAGGAATTTCGTTCCCTAACTACTCCATAACGTCAGATCAAATTTGTACATTTTTTAAACTTGAGATTTATCTTAAAATTTCACACCTACTAATTATGATTTGAAAATCCCATATATAATTTTTAGTTTAATATTTCAACCTGAACAAATGTTTATTTATAACCCGCCGCTTGATTCAGTAGTTTCAGTTATGAGTTTAGCTGTAAATTCGAAAGTCTTGAATTCGACTTCCACTCGAAGCACATCATACAGACGACACGTTTATTCATGTACTTAGCCCACATAAGATTAATATAGTTCCCTTAATTTTCAATAATTAAGATAACTCAACATTACTCAAAGTGACTGTAAGTACGCATGCCTTGACTAAAAAGAGATTTTTTTTTTTAGCATTTTTATGTTACCCATAATAATTTAACTTGATTAAATTTTTTTAAATTTGAATATCCTACCCATAACAATTAAAAAAAATGGGGATCTGGTAGGTATATTTAAATACCACTCCTTTCGTCCCATAATTGAACGAATTTGTTGCATGAAAATCACATTCCTGCACATAACATCATGTTTTGTGTAACTCAACATTATATATATAATATTTATCTCATCACCTTTCATTTCATTTGTTATTATGATCATAATTTTCATTGGTGTGCATATATATATATGTCAAATCCCACCTAGCTAAGCGTCTTCTTTTTGGTTATGGAATCATCATCTTTTATATATAAGAACAAAAGATAAGATTTATAATAAAGGTGACTGAAAGACAGATAGACTGGGGTCATATATCATCACATGCCAACCCAAAACAAATGAAAAATAAGCTACATATATGCACCTCTCGTGTGTGTGTGTATATATATATACTTATGAATTCTTACATGCATACATTAAAAATAAAAATAAAACGGTGATAATTAGAAATTAAAAAACATCGGACGTCGTTACTATTAGTAGTGGACGATACCCGTCATCCGTAACTATTAATAACAGACGTATTACGTTATCCGTTATTAATAGTGCATACGTAAATTAATATCAGTTATTAATTTCTATATTGAACGATAAAAATAGTATATGTTATTTTTATTTCATAATAAATACATGTTATATATATATATATATATATATATATATATATATAAATAATTTTAAATTTTTCGTTCATCTTAATAAATCATCTTAGTCTTTTAAAATTTAAAATAAATCCTACTGCCTATAATATCGGAGTCACGGTACTCTTGCTAGTATATATATATATGCGATCTCATAATTGATAATTATACTGTGAGCTTGCGTCTGTGGGACTGTAGATAAACACACCTGCGCTCACCTGCGGTAGTCTCGTAATAACTAGCTAGTACTCTCGCTTCACTTCTACATAAATAATTTTATTTCTTTTATTATTATTAAATTAAAAATTAATAACTTTGAGGGTAAACATTAAAAAAAATACTCCATACATCAGTTTCAAATATTATAAAATTATTATTTATTTTAAAAAGTCGATTAATATTTTTTATCACATTAATTAAAATTAAATAAATTTATGTTAATTTTAAAATTGAAAATGACTTTTATTGTTTTGTTTTTGTTAAATTGACTATTTTAGAATTAATAATTGAGCATATATAAATACACTTTCAAAATACTAAAAATTGGGGTTAATAGTAAATTTCAGGCACTTTCTTTAGGGTATAATCTATTCACCTATATTTTGACAAAAATTGTATAAAAATTAATTTTAAAAATGATCAATTTGACTCAAAATAATCAAAATTGAGTATTTAATTTGGGATGGACGTAGTAGTTTAGAACGCAGAAAATTATATTCTTAATATTTGAATGTTGTGAATACGTGTCCACATGTTATTGAATGGAGTAATTAATTAGTTTTGTTTGATGCTGTGAGGGATCTTGTTGGGAGAATGAACGGGAACCGTATATGGTCCCTCCAAAAACTTTAAATCGAAATTCTGCATTTCATTGTAAATTGCTGTATGGTTCCACTAATTTTAAAATCATGCATGTTATATTTAATATATATATATATATATATATATATATAGTCCGGCTCTCTCCAACGAACTGGAAGGAGTGAACCGACTATAGCGACGATTTTTTCCTTCACTATAACATAAAAAATCGACTTTTTATGATATAGCGATAGAAAAAATCGTCGTTATAATCGGTTCGTTCTTATTTCGATCATTTCAATTCGTTAAAGAAGTAGTGTGTATATGTGTGTGAGTAGTAAGTTTAGCTCTGTCACTATCCATTGATTTAAATTTTTTAGTCAAAGATTGAGTTCAAAGATGTATATTAAGTCGTACAATATATGTATATTATGTTCAGAAATCAGAAGTAAGAACTTGTATAGATATGTGTCACACAGAGAAAGTTAATGTACTCCCTCCACTCTTCTTTTATCTGTTTTTTGAGATAGTGAAACTTTTTTCTTTTTTATTAATCTTTTGTAGATTTTAAAGAAATATTAATAACTTAATTTTTTATAGTATTTTAATATTAAATATTGATTTAATTTGTGTTTCTTTCATTTTTTTAATAAATTTTAAAAGGATAATATTAAAATTATATATGTATTTATTATAAGATTATGTTATGTATTGCGATAAATTTATATCGAATTATAATTATAATATAAATATATATATATATATATAATTAGTAAAAAATTTAAAAAAACACCACTTATTATATATTTCTCTAAAAATAAATATTAATAACTAACATTTGTAATATATATCATATATTTACCATTCTAATCAATCAAATCAAACCAACTACTAATTACATTTCCTTTTTATCCAAAGACCTTTATGAATTGACTTGCCCTTCTTAGTCAGGATTGAGCAACAACTTTATATCCTTTTACCAAACGAGAAGGGGCTATAATTACTACCACGTGTCCGCTTTTTTTCTACCGTGGCCTTCAACCTTTGTGGGAAGGTAAATGATATTTTCACAACAGTTTTTGATATTTTCACACGCAAAGTGTCACTGTAGATGTAAAAATCATCGCTATAAAATTTATAGCGACACTTTTCGTGTGGAAATATCAAAAACTGCTGTGAAAATATCATTTTCCTTGTGGAAATGGTTAACATCAAATTCATTTTAGATAAGTTGATTAATTGGCCAATAGAATACTAACATATATAAAACATCACCTACATATCAACATTTTATTAATCAATTAACTAATTTATTTATAAATAAATTTCATACTAACTACTTCCGATATTTGTCCTCCTCTTCTTAACGAAAACCATGACTTTGTAGTTAGTACTACTCATCACCATGTCCCATAGGCATTAGTACTATATATATATATATATATATATATATATATATATATATATATATATATATATATATATATATACTATTTGTGTTCCGTGTTTCAGATACGATATAGAAGGTAGAATTTATCTCAAATTTTAGACGGTTCAGATAATTTATTAGAGTGAGCGGAAAATTCAAAATCAATTATATTTTTTTAGGATACGATATAGAAGGTAGAATTTATCTCAAATTTTAGACGGTTCAGATAATTTATTAGAGTGAGCGGAAAATTCAAAATCAATTATATTTTTTTAGATATATATATATATATATATATATATACTAGTAATTGTCCGTGTCTGAAGGCACGGCGTAAAGAAAAATTAGATTAAAATTCGAAAAATATTATATTACCTAAAAACTTTTTGCAACTTAAAATAACTTACAATCAGACATAACAATTATCATAATTTACCACACAACTACAATAATTAATTTTTCTTTAAAATTAGATATCCAGAAAAATCTAAACTTGTCTACAAAACTTACAATCATCAATAACAATTACCATAATTCACCACACCACCACAATAATAATAATAATAATAATAATAATAATAACAACAACAACAACAACAACAACAACAACAACAACAACAACAACAACAACTACAACAACAACAATAATAATAATAATAATAATAATAATAATAATAATTATTATTATTATTGTTATTATTATTAGTAGTAGTATTAGTAGTATTATAATTATAATAATAATTATTATATTATAATTATTATTATTTTGAATTAAAATTAGAATGAATCTAAACCGTATTTGTGCTTTCTCGCCTAAATCAATTAGAATGAATCTGAAATCTTTATTATATAGATTACTATTACTATTATTATAATTATTGTTATTATTACTATTACTATTACTATTACTATTACTATTACTATTACTATTACTATTATTATTATTATTATTATTATTATTATTATTATTATTATTATTATTATTATTATTATTATTATTATTATTATTATTATTTATTTGTGTGTGTGAAGAAGAGAGGACAGAAATATTTTGTGTGTGAACATGAGAGAGAGTAGGGTGTAAGAGTGAATTTTATTTGGGCGGGAAGAAATACGAGCCTTTAGATTAAGTTGGAAGAATTATGTTAGAATGAATCTGAACCGTCCTTGTGCTTTGTCAAATGAAAGATTCAAAATGTATTCTGTTATATATATATATATATATATATATATATATATATATATATATATATGGAGAATGATCTATGACACATGTTAGTTATGGGTACTAATCTAGCTAACTGTTATCCAACCGTCCAAAATTAAATCGAATGGTTAAGGTGAGGGTCGAGCCGCTACTCCCTCTAGCGGTCAGGAGAAATTTTTTTTGCTGGCCACGAGAGGGAATAAAGGCCAGGAGAAATTTATAAAATACCCCAACCCTAATTGGATTCAAGTAATTTCAATGTACAAAATAGTTGTATACATAATTTCTTAAGTAATAAAAACTAACATTATCAACTATATATAAAGTATTTATTTCTATAAATGATTTTTATAAATATTAAAATTTAAAATTATTAATTATATTCAATATATTTATTTGTATGAATAATTTCTTAAATAATAAAAATTAACATTATCTACTATATATAATGCATTTATTTCTATAAATATTTTTTATAGATATTAAAATTTTAAAATATTAATTATATTCAATGTATTCTATTAATGAATAGCTGAGATTGAAAAAAATTACTTCTGCCACTAGAAAGAGTAACAACAGAAAATACTCATTGACCAAATTGTTAATGGTTTATCCTTACCTGCTCCTAGAAAGAGTATCGACATGAGGCAATTGGTTTTATCACAATTGAACTCTAGCTGTGACACCCCAAAATAGGTCTACACAACTCATTCTGAGTCACCAAATACACAGTACAGAATTCAAATACAAACTTCATTAATACAACTATCGTGCAAAATACGACAATACATAAACTGTGAGTTTGAATACAAATATTTTCTTGTAGACAATATCCAAACTCAAATAAAGTTTTCATTATAATTATTGTCATACTATTTTACAAAATAGTGAGGATTACTATAATAACCATCTTGGACCATTACTCCACTTCCCGACTAGTGCCAACTATATTATCGCCTCCTGAGAAGAACAATGGAACCAAAAGGAAAAGGGTGAGCTCAACTAGCCCAGTAAAGAATATTGTAACTAAGATAATATAGAACAAATTATCATTAGTCCTTAACAAAGAAAAATCTGATCGAATACAGTAGACAACAAGTTTTAGATCAACAACTGCAGCGAAAATAACAATCCATTAGAGGAGTCAAGTTGAGCACGATGTCTACTATCTTCTATGATTTAAAAGTCCATCATCAATATTTTATCACTGTAACACCAATCAATAATTATTTCTAATCAACGAATTATCTATGCACTACGGGCCAAATATAATCGTTTGTATCACCAGTAGTCATGATCATGTTAAACACCTGTCCATCTATGCATTATGGGCCAAAGAGGACTTTCATCATAAATCTTTATCAGTAACATTAAAGATCATGATTATACCAATATTGTGACGCCCCCAAAATAGGTATACATAACCCATTCTGAGTGCATAAATACATGGTAAATTTTTTTAATACAAACTTAATTATACAACTATCGTGTAAAATACGACAAAACATAAGCTGAGAGTTTCAACACGAATATTGTCTCGTAGACAATATCCAAACTCAAATGGAGTCCTCATTACAATTATTATCACACTATTTTATAAAATAGTGAGGACTACTACAGCCACCATCTCGGGTCGTCACTCCATTCCCCGACTAATTCCAGCTATGTTCTCATTTCCTGAAGAGAACAATGAAAGTAAAGGGTGAGCTCAATTAGCCTAGTAAAGAATATTATGACTAAGATAATACAAAATAAAATATTGTTAGCCTTCAACAGTGTAAAATTGACAGAATATAATAGACAACAAGTTTAACTGCAGTGGAACAAGTAATCCATTAGAAGAGTCAAGTAGAGCATGATATCTACTATATTTTATGATTTAAAATTTCATCATCAATATTTTATCGCTATAACAAAGCTCAATAAATAATTCACATCATTGAATTATTCATGTACTACGGGCCAAAGATATTCTTTAATATCACCAATAGTCATGATCATGTCAACAACTTTCCATCAATGAACTACGGGCCAATGAGGACTTTTACCACATCTGTAAGACCCCGAATTTTATGAAATGAAAGTATTCAATTTTCTTATAATTATTATTTTATTTCGTAAATGGTTAAATTGATAAAAAGTTAAAGTTAAGGGTGATATGTGAAAATTTTGGCAAAGTATGCAAGTTGTTATAAAATATTCGTTTGGTCGGAGAATATTTTTTTTGTCGAGAAATATTCGTACGACAGCACAATCATTGGTGGACCCCACAACGAAAGTATTGTCGTAGTTAGAAAACGACAGAATTATCATTTTATAAAAATAACGACGAAAGTATTACCGTTAAAACTGTTGAACTACCTGGTAGTAAAAGTACAGTAATACGCGTGGTTGCATAGTAGCACACGGTATTGATTATTGATGCTTACGTAAGAAGTCACTCAGTTATATTCAATTATTGCTACAGTAATTGCTGTATCATATCTCTCATATTATTGATTCAATTATTGTCACAATATTATCTGTATAATATGTTATATTATTAAATCAATAATTGAGACGACAAAGTTATTCATATTATTATTTGTAATATTGACAATGTCTAGAAAGTTCTGTCGAGGAGAGGTTAGATAATCTAATTGCGCGCTAATAGGGAAAAATCCTTATCGGAAAGCTCCCTCTTTCCTGGGAACGACCTGGTTGTTAAATATTGTGAGTTATAAGTTCGTGTTGATTAAAGATGAAATTGTTAGTTTCATTGTGTGGGAATTATTAGTGTTAGTGGAAATCGACATTTATTTCGATAATAATTAATGTCTAGAGTTTGTATTGACCAATCGGGTAATTAACCGGATAAATGGGCAATTAATTACTATTATTTCACATGTTTATAACTATTTATTCATATATGTGTACTATTGATTCACATTCTTGTACTATTAGGGGAGTTAGTGTAAGATTGATAATACTTGCATGACGAAGTTAAAAATAGAGGTATAGATGGAGGTACTATACTGTAATTAGTTTTTTTTTCATATGATTATACTATTGAGTCACATGAATGAACTATTAATTCACATTATTTACTATTAGGGGAAGTGGTGCAAGTTTGATAATACTTGCAGTACTAAATTAAAAATAAAAAAAGAGGAAGGTATTATACTGTAATATTTCGAGCCCCAAAACGTGCAATTATCGAAACTATATTTTCCTATAAATAGAAGCTCATTCTTTCTTCATTTCTCACCAATTCACTAAGTCTCACAAGAGCAATTATTATATAGGAAAATTATAGAGAGAGAGAAGAAGAGAAGTCTGCTACCTCACTATTCCAGTATCCAGTTTTCTTCTAAGGTAAGGGGTATTATTTCTTTCGTATTCATGAAGAGAGCTATTGTTATTCCATTTCTTATTATTCTGTTGGAATAACCTGTATACGCGGACTACCGTATACATGGTGAAATTCTTCTGTTATTCCATTCTTTATTATTCTGTTGGAATAACCTGTCTGTGCGGATTACGCATGACCTGGTTCCATTCTTTATTATTCTATTAAAGTATTCTGTCTGTGCGGATTACGCATGACCTGATTCCATTATTTATTATTCTGTTGGAATAACATGTCTGTGCGGTCTATCGCATACCTGGTGAATTCTTCTGTTATTCCATTCTTTATTATTCTGTTAGAATAACCTGTTTACGCGGACTACCGCATGTATGGTGAATTCTTCTGTTATTTTATTCTTTATTATTCTGTTGGAATAACCTGTCTACGCGGACTACCGCATGCATGGTGAATGACCCTTCATATTCATTCTTTATTAAACTGTGAAAATGATCTGTCTACGTGGATTACCGCATGGTGGATGAAAATCTATTTGCAGTTTCGTATATTTTATTATACTCGTATGAGATATCATTTCTTTTGTACTCGTCATGGAATATCATTTTCTTTGGTATTTTTCTTTTACGAGTTACTATTTATGGGTTACTATTCACCCGGTTACTATTCACTCTAGTATTATTCACTCGGGTATTCGGGGCACTTTTCGTGCTGGAGTACTATTCACGAGTTACTATTCACAGGTTATGTAAGACCCCGAATTTTATGAAATAAAAGTATTCAATTTTTCTTATAATTACTATTCAGTAAATGGTTAAATTGATAAATGTTAAAGTTAAGGGTGATATATGAATTTTTTTTCAAAATACACAAGTGGTTATAAAATATTCATTGTTGTCGGGGAATATTCGTTTGGTCGTGGAATATTCTTTCTGTCGGGGAATATTCGTACGACAGCGCAGCCATTTGTGGGCCCCATAACAGAATAACTGTCGGATGAAGAAAATGACAAATTTGAGTTTTTACAAATAATGACGTAGTTGTTACCGTTAACACTGTTGAAATATCCGATGGTTAAAATACAGTAATACGCGTTATTGTACAGTAGTACACGGTATTGCACAGTATTTTTGAAATTATTGATTCTTACGTAAGAAGGCACTACTCAATAATTGTTACAGTAATTACTGTTTAATATTTTATTTTATTGATTTAATAATTGCTACGTTAAAATTTTATATTATTATTGTTCAATAATTGTCACTGCACAGTATTTCCCATTATCAGATCAATAATTCATATTATTTGAATAATATTATTAGATAACATTATTGGCAATGTCTAGAAAGTTCTGTCTAAGGAGAGGTTTGGTCACCTAATTGCGCGCTAGTAAGGAGAAATTCTTATTGGAAATCCCCCTCTTTCCTGGGAACGGCCTGGTTGTCATAAATGTGATTCTGTAATATTATTTATGAATAATTAATTATTGATTCATATGATAAGGAAATATTCGTGTGGATATAAATGAGGGATATATTTTTGTGGTTAAAAATGAAGGAGTTAATGTTGAGGTGTTTTATCCGTATTTTTGTCGGAACAGAGGTATTAAAAATCAAATTAGGGTTTTTGAGATATTTTGCGATGGTTATAATTTTTAATCCGACCGTTGGATCGTGGTAATATTTGGATATGTTATACATATATAAGTTGAGTATATGTCCACAAATTTTGAACCGTTAAAAAATGAGCGTATGATTTGTTATGAATTTTACGAGATGACTGGTTCAGAAATTGTTGAATTTTCGGAGTTAATCATTTTGGTGAAAAATTCTAGAATTGGTGGGCCCCACTCTTGGTTGGTGAAGAAATGTGCTGAGATTTTTATTCAAATGTGGTGGGTGGGAATAGTAGCTGGTAAAGCCATCAGGTTGCATGTTAAGTCTGCTTCGGCGTGCTAACATTTTCCTATAAATAGAGGGCTAACTTAGAATTGAAAATCACACTAGAAATAAGTTTTTTCTCTTTCTCTCTCTAGATTATTGAGTGTATTTTGTGAGTATTTAGATACTTGGTGAGTTACTATTCATCAGTGCAAGTTTCCTTCAGCGTCATATCCGATATCCAGTCATAAGTGCTGCTCTTTTGAGGTAAGAGATAGTAAGGGATTTTAAGGGATGCTATATTCTTCATAATGATGTTATTCTTTTAATATCATTATACTGAAATAATGGGTATGGATTTTATTATGGAATTTCTACCTTTTTGAGTCGGGATTACTATTCACGTATACGACACTATTCACGTATACATCACTATTCATGCGTATGACACTATTTACATGACATTATTTACGTATACAGTATCATGTACGAATACGGAGCACTATTCATGAGTTACTATTCATGAGTTACTATTCACGAGTTACTATTCACGACAAAATTAGTTTCTTATTCTGACCAAATTATAGTTAATTTATGAATATTACTCTTGAGATTAAATCTATATGTTGATTATATTGATTTTATTATCATATATAATATTTTTATAACCTTGATGTTGAAATTCTCTTTCGCTTGAGTGTAAAGATGGGTAAATTATTGGTATGATCATGACTAGGGTTTTCTTTGGCCAGTAGTGGAAAAGTTGAATTGTGACTGGTATGATCATGACCATTGAATTTATAATTGAATATCTTTAGCTTAAGTGCAAAGATAAATTGATCAACATGGTTATAATTATTGTTTATATAAGTTCTAAAATGATTATATATTTCTTTGAGATATGAATATATTTGGCCTGTAGTGTAAATATGAACTGTTGAGGAATATCTTTGGCCTATAGTGCAAAGATGGTCTGTTGATGAATATCTTTGGCCTGTAGTGCAAAGATGGTCTGTTGATGAATATCTTTGGCCTGTAGTGCAAAAATGAACTGTTGTTGAATATCTTTGGCTGTAGTGCAAAGATGACTTGTGGTTGAATATCTTTGGCCTGTAGTGCAAAGATGAGTTGTTGATGAATATCTTTGGCTCGTAATGCAAAGATGACCTGTTGTTATCTTTGGCTTGTAGTGCAAAAATGACTTGTTGATGAATATCTTTGGGCCGTAGTGCAAAGATGAATTTATTAGTGTGATTATGAACATGAACTGTGATTTGGTATAACCATGATGTTTGATATTTCAGGTGATAAAAATTATCTTTGTCCTGGATGAGAAAAGGAATTTAGAACTACAATTACGATTATGAGTTATACACGCGATTGTGGACAGGAATTGTTGATTGATGTTACAGGGATAAAACATTGTTGGTGGACTTTTAACGTGGAGAAGATAATAGACTTTATAGTCTATTTGACTCTTCTAATGGATTGCTCGTTTCGCTGCAACTATGGTTGAAATTTTCTATCATCTACCATATGTTCTAAATCTCTGATTTATTACTGATGAAGACTATTGATAATTTATTTATCTTTAGTCATGATATTCTTTACTGGGCTAGTTGTGCTCACCCTTCTGTTCATAATTCCTTTCAGGTAATAAGAGTGTAGCTGGGTCGAGCGAGGGTAACGGGAAAATAGAACGGTGGTCTCTAGCTGTGGAGGTTCCCCCTAAGCAGTATAGAAAAGTGTTGTATACATCATTTAGTAGTTATATTTGGTGAATCATCTAGGGTGAAGCGAACCCAACGTTGGAAGGGTGTTTTGCCACTATCATATAAGATGTCTAATGACCTACAACCTCGTGTCATCATAAGACAGGATTGTGCTCATCCACTTGCTGAGTATATCTACGAGCACTACCTATATAATCTTGGTGTTTGTTTGAAGTATAATTCACGATTAGAGACAGTGGAGATAATGATATGTCAAGAGAAGACTCACCATTGGGAAGAATATGATAGTAATCTTCTCGTTTTTCTTTGGGGTCTATTGGGTCAACCAAGGATAATTCTGTGGCCATATGATATCTATCATAACCTAGACGCATGGCCTCCCATGTACGAAGGCTTCCTTGAGCACTTTCCAAAGATTCTATTTTTTAAAACAATTTTTGACTATACCTTTATGTAAGTTGTTATTGTGAGGTGCTTTCCACGGTTGGGACATGAGTCACATTTGGTATATATTTGTATCCAAACTCACAGCATATGTGTTGTTGTATTTTGTACGACAATTGTTGTAATAAAGTTATAGTTATTTTTTGTACCATGTATTTGACGACTCAGAATAGGTAGGGTGAAATGGACCTATTTTGGGGTTGTCACAGGTTACTATTCACTCTAGTATCATTCACTCAGGTATTTGGGGTACTTTTCACGCTGGAATACTATTCACTAGATACTATTCCCGAAGTACTATTCATAGGGTACTATTCACGAGGTATTATTCACCCGAAAAATATATTTCTATTCTGTTTAAATTATTTTTGATACATGAATATTAGTCATGAATTTTACTCCACAAAGCAGTATCATGTTGACAATTTGAACGTTACTGAATTCTGGATAAATTAAATTATAAATCTTTAAAATTTATCCTTGAACTTGTTTTATTGAATTGTTATGTCATGGTCAACATCCTCATGCTTATATTGTGATGAAGGTCATCTTTGGCTTACGTGCATAGATGGACTTGGTATGATTATGACAAGGGATTATTCGATATAATCATGACCGTAATGTAACGAATAATGTGGTAAAAGTCCTCATGGGCCTGTAGTTCATTGATGGACAGTTGTTGTTATAATTATGACCAGGGATAATTCTGTATAATCATGACCATTGATGATAACATGAATATCCTTGGCCGTGATGCAGGGATGATTCGATTTTATTTATTAAGCTGAGTCTCAGCGATAAATTTGATCAGAAACTTTTTAAATCATAGAAGATAGTAGATTTTATGCTCTACTTGACTCTTCTAATGGATTGCTTGTTCCGCTGCTGTTAAACTTGTTGTCTATTATATTCTATCAGTTTAACATTGTTGAAGGCTAATAATAATTTATTCTGCATTATCTTAGTCATAATATTTCTTACTGGGTTAGTTAAGCTCACCCTTTCTTTCATTGTTCTCTTCAGAAAATGAGAATATAGTTGGGACGAGTCGGGGAACGGATTGACGGTCTAGATGGTTGTTTTAGTAGTCCTCACTATTCTGTGAAATAGTGTGATAATAATTGTAATAAGGACTCCATTGAGAGTGGATATTGTCTAAGAAGACAATATTCTTGTTTAAACTCTCAGCTATGTTTTGTCGTATATTACCCGACAGTTGTATAATTAAGTTTGTATTTGATTTATGTACCATGTATTTGGCGACCCAAGATTGGTGATGTATACCTGTTTTGGGGGCGTCACAACATCATTTGTAACATTACAGGTCATGATTATACCGATACATAATTTTTTATCATAATCATACCAATCAACAGTCCTTCTATGCACTACGGGCTAAAGATGGCTTTCATCACAATTTAAGCATGAGGATGATGACAATGATATAAGAATTCAATTAAGTGAGAGCAAGGATAAATTTTAAAGATTTATAATTTAATTTATCTAGAGTTCAAGAATGTCCAAATTGTCAACATGATAACTGTTTTGTGGAGTAGAATTCAAGAATAATGATGGGTATCCAAGGATCCATCCCTTCTCGTAAGCCCAATATGGAATATAGGCCCAAGTTCAAGAAGTCTGATTAGCCAAACAAAGGTGATCCATCCCGGTTGGGCTAATTGAGCTCATCAGTTAGCTACGCACGACCACATCATGAAGGAAGTGAGCAAGCCTCGTCTCCAGATCTCACGGACGTCAACCATCTTGCGTATGAGGAAGAAGTTGGGAGCTCCACTACAGTAGTGGTTTAGTGGCTACATGTTCACCCCAAAACTGTCACGGGGTCGCTATAAATTGTACACCTCACCATCACTTGGTAGGCAACTGATTTCTTGTACTTGAGAACTCTCTGTACTCCCTCTGTCTCCAACACACTTGATATAATAAAAAGTGCCGGTGACTAAAGCCATTCAAAAGTGGACTAGGTCACCTAGACCGAACCACTCTAATTATTGCCTTATTTCCTTACTTTAATTATCTCATTTATTATTACTTGACAGGTGTGTACAAAATCTATTTTGTGCATCTTCAGTTTGTACAAAGTCTATTTTGTGCATCATCAGTTTGGCGCCAGCTGTGGAAATCGAAAAGATGTTTTTCACCTTCAAACATCTAAACCAATGGCGATTACAACCAGGTCAATGAACCAACCTGAGGATAATCCACGACTAGAGGAGGGTGCTCCTCCGCACACCAGCCCAGTCTCAAATACTTCAGCTCCAAATCCACAGCAGATACTGGAGACCATGCAACAGTTGGCTATCCAAAACCAACAGATACTACAACTCCTCCTCGCCGGACAAGGAGGAGGAGTGCAACAAAGAGCTCCACCCCCTGGACATCAAGGAGTCCCACACAGGGGAACCCATCATGATCCACCTCCTCCTCCTTCCCAAGGAGGAAACCCTCATCTCCAAGAAGATGAAGGTAAGAACCAGAGCGTGGAGCATGGGAGTCATCCCCATGATCATTCCAGGGGAGCCCTTAATCACTGGGATGAGAAAATCAAGGAAATGCAAAACCAACTAGGTGATGTCTTCAACTCCATGAAGGCGCGAGGACCAGAAGCCGTGAACTACCTTGTAAGGCGAACATACACCCCTTTCAAACTTGACGTGGCGAACTACCCACTCCCTCAAAAGTTCAAAATGTCATCCGTGGAGACCTTTGACGGAACAAAGGATCCGCTGGATCACCTCAAAACGTACAAAACCTTGGTGCAACTTCATAACATCCCTGATGAAATCATGTGCAGGGCATTCCCAACCACCTTGAGGGGCTCCGCTCGACAGTGGTTTGCCAAGCTTTCTCCAGCCTCCATTTCAACCTTTGTTGAACTGAGTAGGTTTTTCGTGTCCCACTTTATTGGGGGGCGACATCATCAGAAGCTCGTCACACACCTCCTCAGCATAAAACAAGACAAAGACGAGAGCTTGAGGGACTACCTCACTCGTTTTAACAAAGAGGTACTTCAAGTAGAAGAACCTAATGATAAGGTTACCATGACTGCCTTTTTGGGGGGCCTCCGCTCATCAAGTTTTCTTTTCTTAGTAATGAAACGTCCACCAAAGAATATGACCGAGCTACTAGCAAAGGCCCAAAAATATATTAATGTTGATGACGTCACAAGGGCTAGACGAGGTGAATCCTCCAGAGCAGGAGAGAAGAGAAAGGGAAGAGACAGGGACAATAGGAAGGAGACTGAAAACAAATCAAGTAGGACAGAGAGGGTATCCGTGAAAGACAGACTCGGTACTGCTCCACAGAAAGATCGACGACCCTTCACTCCCCTCAATACTACCGTCGGGCACATTCTCTTAAAATATCCAGAATTTCGAAGGGAAGATCTTATCCCATCCATGAAACGCTAAGCACTTGAAGAGCATCTTCAGAACCTCCATCGTTAGGCGCCTCAGTTAGCACAAAGCCTAAGAAATAAATATCAAGGAAAGAAGCAGAGATCTTTCCCCGAAGCTCCTCATAGCCATCAATAAAAGCACCTGCAATAGCATCCTCCAGATCTACTCTCTCCCGAGCTACCCTCAATTCCCTCCGCTCTCAAGCAGGCAACCTTCCTGATCGAGCGCGTCCCTCTCATGGGCTGTCTGAAGCTCAGTCTCAAGCTTAGTTGCCCTCTTATGGGCCTCAACAAGCTCCACCTCCCTGAGCGCATCCCTCTCACGAGTTGCCAAAAGCTCAGCCTCGATCTTAACTGTCCTCTCACGGATAGCCAAAAGATCTGTTTCAGCCTTGAGCAGGCTGCCTCACTAAGTGCAGCCTTCCCACAGGTCGCCAAAATCTCAGCCCAAGAAGCCCTGTCAGCAGCTTCGAGCTCGACAATCCTCTCCCATCACCACGAGCTCCTCCATCGCCACGAGCTCCTTCATCGACACGAGCTCCCCCATCGCCACGAGCTTCCCCATCACCACGAGCTCTCCCATCACCAGCAGCTCTCCCATCACCAGCATGTTCGCCCAAGGCATGCCCAGCTCGCCCCTGTCCAGCTCCGCTACAAACTTCGCCCAGCTCGCCCCTGTCCAGCTCTGCTACGGACCTCGCCTAGTTCGCCCATGTCCAGCTCCGCTACGGACCCCAGATGGATCTGCACTCCCATCAGCGCTACCCACCTAAGGTACCTTGGATATATTAAAATGACCGTATCGACGAGCTCTACAAAATTCATCGCCTACGACCATGACACATGCTGTTAAAAGTCCAAAAAAGCCTTAGAAGTGAATGTTTTGGCCTCCCAGAGTTTTTCCAATTTTGTTGGAAGATCATATTTAAACTGAATGCCCTCCTTTTCAAGTTCCGTTGGACGCAGGGCATTGGGGGGCAAATGATGGGTATCCAAGGATCCAACCCATCTCGTAAGCCCAATATGAAATATAGGCCCAAGTTCAAGAAGTCTGGCGAGCCAAACAAAGGTGATCCATCCCAGTTGGATTAATATAGCTCATCAGTTAGCTACGCACGACCACATTATGAAAAAAGTGGGCAACCCTCGTCTCCAGATCTCACGGAGATCACGTCAACCATCTTGCGCATTAGGAAGAGGTTGGGAGCTCCACTACAGTAGTGGTTTAGTGGCTACATGTTCACCCCAAAATTATCACGGGGTCACTATAAATTGTACGCCTCACCATCACTTCGCAGGCAACTGATTTCTTGTACTTGAGAACTCTCTCTGTCTCCAACACACTTGATATAATAAAAAGTGCCGGCGACTAAAGCCATTCAAAAGTGGACCAGGTCACCTAGACCGAACCACTCTAATTATTGTCTTATTTCCTTACTTTAATTATCTCATTTATTATTACTTGACATGTGTGTATAAAGTCTATTTTGTGCATCATCAGTTTGTACAAAGTCTATTTTGTGCATCATCAAATAATATTCATGTATCAAAAATAATTTGGACAGAAAAAAATTAATTTTTATCGTGAATAGTGCCTCGAGTGAATAGTGCCAGAGTGAATAGTATCCCGTGAATAGTACATCGTGAATAGTATCCCGTGAATAGTACCTCGACATTAAAAGATTAAAATTTAACAAGAATGTTCAGAAAAATATTTTTGTGAAATGATACTTGATGAAGCGCAAATTCTAAGGATATTCTACTAATTTCAAGGAGTATAAAAGTAATACTTATCAACATAAGTGTAGAATTAGGAATATGAAACGAAATAATATTACTTACATATTACAGAGTATGGAAGAAAATATTATTTCTTACGAATATTGAACAAAAAAATCCCTTACTTTAAAAGGAGATTATTTCTGAATGGTATAGCAGGAATATTTTTAAAGAAAACTTATACTGTTTTCTACACTCAAAGCTTCCTTAAACTCAAAAGAAATACACTCAATATTAAAGAAGGAAAATTCTCTGATTCTGATGTGATTTTCAATTCTAAACTAAGCATCATATTTACAGGAGAATGGCAGAGAACTATTTAAGAAAAATAATCACGGACGCACAGTGCAGGAATCACGGGCGCAATTCGCCGGCGAAAAATTTGATTTACAATGCAATACTATGCAATAAAATATTCTAATAAAATGAAAACTTTAAATAAAATATAATATATTCTATTTATAATCTAAAAAAACGAATAACTTTATATATAATATAAAATGTAATATGTTTTATTACACATATATATATATATATATATATATATATATATATATATATTATATAAGTAATAAAACAAAATTGAGATAACTTTTTACCGATGATTTTGAAAAATGAGTAAGTGGGGATCCATGTAATAAGCCAAATTTATAACAAATACTTCATTAAAAACCCCTCTATTTATCTCAATTCACTTGGCTTCACTAAACTCATTTTTAATAACATTTATTCATCATCAATACTATAACTCACAATATTAACAACCAAATCATTTCTAAGAAAGAGGGTGCTTTTCGATAAGGATTTATCTATATTGGAGCGCAATTAGGTGACCAAACTCCTTTCCTCGACAGAACTTTATAGACATTGTCAATAATGCAAATAATAATACGAATAACTTTTCCGTCTCAATTATTGATTTAATAATATAAAATATTGTGCAGATGATACTGTGACAATAATTGAATCAATAATGTGAGTAAAACTGAGTAACTTTTCATGTAAGCATCAATAATCAAAGATATTGTACAATACCGTGTGTTACTATTCAACCACGCGTATTACTGTACTTTTATCACCTGGTAATTCAACAGTTACCGGTAAAAACCTTGTAGTTATTTTTTATAAAAAAGTTATTTCTGTCACTTTCTAAATTCGACAGTAATTCTGTTGTGGGGTCCACCAATAATTGTGCCGTCATACGAATATTTCCTAATAAAACGAATATTCCCTGACTAAACGAATATTTTATGACAACTTGCTTACTTTTTAAAATTTATAAATATTACCCACAACTATAATAGTATAACAAATTCATACCTTATTATTCAAAATAACATTTAGAGAAAAATAAATCTTTATTCATAAAAGTTGGGGTCTTACAACCTTCCCTTCTTATGAAATTTCGTCCTCAAAATTGGTGTACGTACCTGGTATGTCGAAGAGGTGAGGATACCTTATTTTTATTTCAGATTCTAACTCCCAGGTCATTTCTTTAATATCGTGGTTTCTCCACAAAACTTTGACTTGAGGTATAACCTTGGAGCGTAGAATATGTTCCTTCTTATCCAAGATTTTAACAGGTACCTCTTTATACGTTAAATCTTCCGCTATCTCGTCTGGTTCTAATTCAATAATGTGGTTTGGGTCTTCCACATATTTACGTAATATAGATATGTAAAAAATGTTATGAACACGAGACATACTTGGCGGTAAGGCGAGTCTATAGGCACAGTTCCTACTCGATCGAGGATTTTAAATGGGCCAATGAATCGAGGATTGAGCTTTCCTCTCTTTCCAAATCTCGTAACTCCTTTCCATAGAGTAACACGTAACAACACATGATCTCCAACATTGAATTCCACGTTCCTTCGATGAAGATCGGCATAACTCTTTTGTCTATCTTGTGAGGTTTTTATATGTTGCCTGATCATTTGAATCTTTTCTGTAGTCATACGTACCAATTCTGGTCCCAACAATGCTACTTCACCCACCTCGTCCTAACATACTAGAGAATGACACTTGCGTCCATACAACGCCTCGTATGGAGCCATGCCTATACTTGTTTGATAGCAGTTGTTATAGGAGAATTTCACTAATGGAAAGAACTTGTCCCAACTTCCATTAAAGTCTAGGACACAGAGTCTTAATAGATCTTCAAGAGTCTGAATAGTCATCTCCGACTGCCCGTCCGTCTGAGGATGATATGCAGAACTGAATCGTAAATCCGTGGCCATAGCTTTCTGCAAACTAACCCAAAATCGTGAAGTGAATCTTGGGACTCGATAAGAAAATATGGATACTGGCATACCAAGCAGACTTACAACTTATTTATGTATATACGAGCAAGACGTTCAAGTGAATAAGTTTCTCGCATAGGTAAGAAATGAGCATACTTAGTTAATCTATCAATAATGACCCAAATTACATATATGCCTTGAGAAACCTTGGGAAGACCAGTAACGAAATCCATCTTAATGTGCTCCCACTTCCATTCTGGAATTTCAAGTGGCTGCAATGGACCTTTTGGTACTTGATACTCCACCTTGACATGTTGACAAGTTAAACACCTTAAGATAAACTCCGCGATCTCTCTTTTAATATTGCTCTACCAAAATGTATATCGAAGATCACGATATATTTTGGTACTCCCAAGATGGATTGCAAACTGTGACGCCCTCAAAATAGGTATACATCACCCATCTTGAGTCGCCAAATACATGGTACAAAATTCAAATACAACTTAATAAAACAACTGTCGTGTAAACTATGACAAAACATAAACTGAGAGTTTTTAAACGAATATTGTCTTCTAGACAGTATTCAACTCAAATGGTGTCCTCAATATAATTATTATCACACTATTTCATAGAATAGTGAGGACTATTAATGCTATCATCTGAACCGTCACTCCGTTCTCCAACTAGTCCCTGCTACGTTCTCATTTCCTGAAGAGGACAATGAAAGCAAAAGGGTGAGCTCAACTAGCCCAGTAAGAAATATTATGACTAAGATAATACAGAATAATTTATCGTTAGCCTTCAACAGTGTTAAAGTGATAAAATATAACAAACATCAAGTTTAAATATAGCAGAACAAGCAATCCATTAGAAGAGTCAAGTAGAGAGTAAAATCTACTATCTTCTATGATTTAAAAGGTTTTTCATCACTTTTATCGCTGAGACTCAACTTAATAAATAATCCACATCATCCCCGCACTACGGCCAAGGATATTCATTAGTATCACGACCACAAATTATCCATGCACTATGGGCCAAGGATATTTGTGTATTCATCAATGGTCATGATCATGCCAACAACTGTCCACCAATGTATTACGGGCCAATGAGGACTTTTACCACATCATTTATAACATTACAATTATGATTATACCGAATAATCCCCGGTCATAATCATACCAAGTCCATCTATGCACTGTAGGCTACAGATAACTTTCAACAGAATAAAAATATGAGGATGATGACAATGATATAAGAATTCAATAAAAACAAGTTCAAGGATAAATTTTTAAAGATTTATAATTTAATTTATCCAAAAATCAATTGTAAGACCCCAACTTATTATAAATAAAATTGAATTTCCTCTATTTATTATTTTAAAATAGTAAGGGTTGATTTGATTAATGTGATTAGTTATGGGTACAAATGTGCAAATATTTTTAAATAAGCAAGTAGTTATAAAATATTCATTATTGTCGGAGAATATTCGTTTGGTTGTGGAATATTCTTACTGTCGGAGAATATTCATACGACGGCGCAGCCTTGTGTGGGCCTCACAACGGAAAGCGATTGGATGAAAAAAATGACAAGTATAAGTTGTTTATAAGTAACGACGTAGTTGTTACCGTTAATACTGTTGGAATATCCGGTGGTTAAAATACAGTAGCACACGGTATTGCATCAATTATTGATTCTTACGTAAAAAAGCACTACTCAATAATTGTTACAGTAATTACTGTTCAATATTTTATTTTATTGATTCAATAATTACTACGTTAATATTTTATATTATTATTGTTTCAATAATTGTCACCGCACAGTATTTTTCATTATCGGAGCAATAATTCATATTATTTGAATAATATTATTAGATAACATTATTGATAATGTCTAAAAAGTTCTGTCTAAGGAGAGGTTTGGTCACCTAATTACGCGCTAGTAAGGAGAAATCCTTATTGGAAATCCCCCTCTTTCCTGAGAACGGCCTGGTTGTCAGTATTGTGATTCTGTAATATTATTTGTGAATAATTAATTATTGATTTATATGATAAAGAAAATACTCATTTTATGTGGATATAGATGGAAAAAATTTTTTTATGTGGCGATTGTTAAAAATTGATATTTTATCTTTTCTGATAAAATATATTATTATATTTTAATAATATAATAATGATGATATTTTTACAATGAATGTGTGATATATGAATAAATGAGGAGGAAGAATATTTTTGTTACTAAAAATATTTAAAACATGTTTTTCATGTTTGTGGACCCTATTTCTTGACTGAAATTTGATTATTGCTTGTAAAATCGTCCGTATGTGGATTTCGGCCAATTTCTGTTTGGAATTTAGAAAAACTTAAACTTACAAAGTTGTAGAGAATTGAATTTCCAATAGAATGGACATTAGATTCGAATTTTTCTGATAAACGGGCTATTTATTATGAATTATTGAAGTTCCGGTATATCGGGTTTGAATTGATTTTTGGAGTTTTAAATGTTTTTGTTTAGAAAAACTTTTTTGTTGTTTTTGGCACATGTGTGGCTGATATTTTGGTCAAAATATGGGCTAAGGAGAATTATATAAATATATTAATATTTTATTAAATTTTCTATTTTGGTGTTCTAAGCATTATCCTATAAATAGGATGCTTAGGTTAGAAGTGAAAATCACACCATAAATAAGTTTTCTCTCTCAATATTATCAAGCGTATTCTTGTGAGTATTTTGATACTTTGAGTATTGGTATACGGTGTATGTTTCCTTCAGCACTATATCAAGTATTCCAGTCAGAAGTACTGTCTTTTTGAGGTAAAGGATGTTATTTTTTTTATAGATGATATTATTTTTTTAAAATATTTTTCATCATCCTCAGTCCTAAATGATGATATTACTGAATATCTTTGGCCTGTAGTGCAAAGATGAATGATTTTCTGATGAATATCTTTGGCCCGTAGTGCAAAGATGAACAAGTGTTGAGATGAGCATGACCAACTAATGAATATCTTTGGCCTGTAATGTAAAGATGAATATTTGATTCAAGATGTATATTGATTGATGTTACAGGGATAAAATATTGATGATGGACTTTTAAATTTATAGAAAATAGTAGATTTCATCCTCTACTTAACTCTTCTAATGAATTATTATTTCCGCTGCGAATATTGATTTAAAATTTATTGTCTATTGTATTCTATTAGATTTTTCCCTGTTGAGAACTAACGATAATTTATTCTATATTATCTTAGTCATAATATTCTTTACTGGGCTAGTTGAGCTCACCCTTTCCTTTTTGTTCTATTTTTCTTCTAAGGAGGCGAGAATGTAGCGAGTACTAGTCGGGGTATAGTATGATGGTTCTAGAAAGATATTTTAGTAGTCCTCACCATTTTTAAAAAATAAAGTATCAATAATTGTTATGAGGACTTATTTAGTATGGATATAATCTAGAAGACAATAGTTATATTTTAAACTCACAGTTAAATGTTGTCATATTTTGCACGACAATTGTATTAATAAAGTTATAGTCGTTTCTGTACCATGTATTTGGCAACTCAGAGTGGGTGATGTATACCTATTTTGGGGGCGTCACAGTTGGTATCAAAGCTTAGGAATATGGTTTCTGGCGGAGATCAGGAAATAAAACTAGGAGGGGAGAGACGAGTAAATCCTTCGCTAGTGTGTCTTGCCTAAGCTTATTTGTTAGTTGGTCAGAGTATAGGGTTATTATGTTGCATGTCAATTTCTTTAAATAACCCTTGTTTTGTGGCAGTATTTAAGAATGGCAGCTGAGAATATTAACGATGGAGTAAATGCGACCGTGGAGACACCATTAATCACTAACGAGGAGAACGTGCAACAGGCCGGCAATGTTCCTCCTATAAACAACACCACTGAGCAGATGATGAACGATGGAATGTTTAGAAACTTTTTGCAGTTCATGCAAAATCAGACGAGGGATACTCGTGTACAAAATGCAGGTGAAAATGATAGCAACGCGCGGTTTGTCACGACCAAGCAGTTCAAAGAGTTGGGACCACCATAATTCTGGGGAAAGCCGGATCCAATTAAGGTGGAGATGTGGGTTAAGCAAATTACCAAGATATTCGATGTCTTGGGATGCACGGAGGAACAGAAGGTTCCATTTGCCACCTTTATGTTCCCTAATGAGGTAGATTACTGGTGGAAATCTTTGAAGTGTACCCATCCAGCCGCACTCAGCATGTCTTGGGAGACATTTCAAAAACTTTTCAATGACAAGTACTTTCCTGAAAGTTTTCGCCATATGAAGGAGGTGAAATTTATTAGACTGGAGAAGAACAACATGATGGTGTCCCAGTATGAGGCAAAGTTTGCAAAGTTATCCAGGTTTGCACCTCATTTGGTGGAGAATGAGGAACGTATGACGCGGAAGTTTCTGAGAGGTTTGAAACCCGACATACGTCAGTATCTCATTTCTCATAAATTTTTTCTATATTCAGATGTTGTCAACAGGGCTCAATTATTAGAGCGAGATAACGAGTACGTTCAACCGAGGGACCACAACCAGGATCGTACCGGTGACAGCAGTCATCGGAGCAACGATAACCAGCGGGGAAAGAAAAATTCAGACAAAAGAGGTAACCACTCTGGTGGTAATCGTGGCCATGAAAATAGAAGAAGCGAGTTGGGGGGAGATTTTAAAAAGAGGAGATTCAATAATGACAATGTGAAGACGTCAGCACCAGCAGCAACTGGTTCTAAGGTAGGAGAACAACCACCGGTCGTATGCTATAAATGTGGAAAAGAGGGACATATCAGGCCAAACTATCCACAACAGTTCAAGGTATGCTATAATTGTGGAAAGGAAGGACATATCGCTCGAGATTATACGGTAGCGAAACCAAGTTCAGTGGGGATAGTGACTCAAAAGGCTGTCCCAAAAAATTCAAAGTCAACGGTTCCTAGAAGAGCGTTTGTCGTGACTGGTCAAAATACAAGGAACCCAAACGAGGTGATCACGGGTAAGCTAATCATAAATCCTTGTGAAGTTTATACCTTACTAGATACCAGTACTACCCATTCATTTATCTCTTCTACTTGTGCTCAACGTTTAAACTTGACTCCGGAGAAATTAGACTTTGATTTATCTGTGGAGACTCCATTAGGAGAAACTTTCATTATATCCACTGTTTATAAATCTTGTTTGATCCAAGTTGGCACTATCACATTATCTGTTAACCTTATCTCTTTAAAGATACTTACTTTTGATGTGATTTTAGGGATTGATTGGTTAACTACTCATCATGCCAAAATTGATTATTTTCGTAAGGTTGTTAGTTTTCATATTCCTAACCAACCTGTTGTACGAATTCAAGCAACTAAATCACTAAAATCAATCACTGTCATATCAAGTCATAAAGCTATTCGTTTATTGAAAAACGGATGTCAAGCTTTCTTAGCCCATGTTATGGATTTGAATAAAGACACGTCAGATTTGAATAATATTCCTATTGTTAGTGACTTTCCTGACGTATTTCCTGAAGAACTTCCCGGACTGCCCCCAGAACGTGAAGTTGAATTTTTTATTGATCTTGAACCTAGTACAAAGCCCATTTCTAAAATCCCATATCGAATGGCTCCTATTGAACTTCAGGAGTTAAAGGTCCAACTACAGAAATTGTTGGACATCGATTTCATTCGTCCTAGTACATCTCCTTGGGGTGCTCCTGTTTTATTTGTAAAGAAGAAAGACGGGAGTATGCGACTTTGTATTGACTACCGGGAACTGAACCATGTCACCATCAAGAATAGGTATCTGCTACCTCGTATTGATGACCTGTTTGACCAGTTACAAGGAGCATAATTCTTCTCAAAGATCGATCTTCGTTCTGAATATCACCAGCTGAAGATTAGAACTGACAATATTCCAAAGACTACCTTTAGAACTCGGTACGGGCATTATGAATTTCTAGTCATGTCTTTTGGATTGACTAATGCTCCTGCGGCTTTCATGGATATGATGAACCGAGTATTCAAGGAATATTTGGATCAGTTCGTTGTTGTCTTTATTGATGACATCCTTATATATTCCAAAAGTCGTGAAGATCATGAGCACCATTTAAAACTGATACTCCAAAGGCTTCGTGAAAATAAGCTATATGCCAAGTTGAAGAAATGCGAGTTCTGGCTTGAGGAAGTAGCATTTCCTGGGCATGTGGTGTCAAAACATGGAGTATCTGTTGACCCGACAAAAATTGAAATAATACAAAATTGGGAGCAACCTAAGCCGGTGACCGAAGTACGTAGCTTTCTGGGCTTAGCTGGTTATTATCAGATATTCGTGGAAGGGTTTTCTCAAATCGCTACTCCGTTAACTCAGTTGACTCGGAAGGATACAAAATTCGTATGGAGCGAAGAATGCGAAAAGGGCTTTCAAGAGCTCAAGAGGAGACTCATTTCGGCACCTGTTCTGATAATACCATATGGTTCGGACGGATTTGTTATCTACAGCGATGCTTCGGGCAAAGGGTTAGGATGTGTTCTCATGCAACATGGGAAAGTCATAGCCTATGCCTCGCGACAACTTAAAGAATATGAGAGGAATTATTCTACTCATGATCTAGAGTTGGCAGCAGTCGTTTTCGCGCTAAAGATTTGGAGGCACTATCTATATGGGGAGAAAGTGGAGATATATTCAGATCATAAAAGCCTTAAATATTTTTTCACCCAAAAGGAACTCAACATGCGGCAACTACGTTGGCTCGAGCTGTTGAAAGATTACGACCATACCATTCAATACCATCCTGAAAAAGCGAACGTGGTAGCTGACGAGTTGAGTAGAAGATCATATGTGGGAACAAGTGCGATGTTGTCAACACAAAGGCTCATTTTATGTGATTTATAAAAGATGAAGATAGAATTTAAGACTCCGGGGACTCATACAATGATGTCAAGTATACGCATTGAACCAACTTTAATCAAAAAAGTTAAAGTTTCTCAAGCCACAGACTCGGAGCTGATGCGTATGAAGAAGAAAGTACAAGAAGGTGTTATTCCAGAAGCAAGAATCGATGAAGAAGGAATACTTCGAGTCCACTCCAGACTTTGTGTTCCTAACGACTCTGATTTGAAGTACAAGATCATAATGGAGGCACACAATACACCATTTGCAATTCATCCTGAAAGTACCAAAATTTATCGTGATCTTCAACATACATTTTAGTTGAACAATATGAAGAGAGAGATTGCGAAGTTTATCTCGAGGTGTTTAACTTGTCAACGTGTAAGGCGGAGCATCAAGTGCCTAAGGGTCCATTGCAACCACTTGAGATTTCGAAATGGAAGTGGGAACACATTACCATAGATTTCGTTACAGGTCTTCCCACGGTTTCTCAAGGCATAAATGCTATTTGGGTTATTGTTGATAGATTAACTAATTATGCTTATTTCTTACCGATACGGGAGACTTATTCCCTTAAACGTCTTGCTCGTATGTTCGTAAATGAGATTGTGAGATTGCATGGCATGCCAGTATCTATAGTTTCGGATCGTGACCCAAGATTCACTTCACGATTTTGGGTTAGCTTGTAAAAAGCTATGGGCACGGATTTACGTTTTAGTTCGGCATACCAACCTCAAACGGACGAATAATCAGAGAGGACTATTCAAACTCTTGAAGATCTATTAAGACTTTGTGTCCTAAACTTCAAAGGGAGTTGGGATAAGTATTTACCATTGGTAGAATTCTCCTACAATAATAGTTATCAGGCAAGTATAGGGGTGACTCCATTCGAAGCATTGTATGGATGAAAGTGTCGCTCTCCAATATGTTGGGATGAGGTGGGTGAAGCAACATTGTTGGAACCCGAGTTGGTACGTATTACTACAGAAAAGATCCAAATGATTCGACAACGTATACAAACGGCACAAGATCGACAAAAGAATTATGCGGATCTTCATCGAAAGGGCGTGGAATTTAGTATTGGGGATCATGTATTGTTGCGTGTTGCTCCATGGAAGGGAGTTACAAGATTTGGGAAGAGAGAAAAGCTCAATTCACGATTTATTGGTCCATTTCAACTTCTTGACCGAGTAGGAAATGTGGCCTATAGACTTGCGTTACCTCCAAGCATGTCTCGTGTTCATAATGTTTTTCACATATATGTGCTTCGTAAATATGTGAAAGACCCGAACCACGTTATTGAGTTAGAAGCAGACAAAATAGCCGAAGACTTAACGTATGAGGAGGCACCTGTCAAGATCTTGGATAGAAAGGAGCATGTCCTACGCACAAAGGTCATACCACAAGTCAAAGTTTTGTGGAGGAACCATGCTATTGAGGAAATGACCTGGAAATTGGAAACGGAAATGAAAGCGAGGTATCCTCACCTTTTCGAAACACTAGGTACGTACGTCAATTTCGAGGATGAAATTTCATAAGGAGGGGAGGTTGTAAGACCCCAACTTATTATAAATAAAATTGAATTTCCTCTATTTATTATTTTAAAATAGTAAGGGTTGATTTGATTAATGTGATTAGTTATGGGTACAAATGCACAAATATTTTTAAATAAGCAAGTGATTATAAAATATTCATTGTTGTCGGGGAATATTCGTATGACGGCGCAGCCTTGTGTGGGCCCCATAACGGAAAAAGATTGGATAAAGAAAACGACAAGTATAAGTTGTTTATAAGTAACGGCGTAGTTGTTACCGTTAATACTGTTAGACTACCATGTGGTTAAAATACCGTAGCACACGGTATTGCATCAATTATTGATTCTGACGTAAGAAGACACTACTCAATAATTGTTACAGTAATTACTATTCAATATTTTATTTTATTGATTCAATAATTGCTACGTTGATATTTTATATTATTGTTGTTTCAATAATTGTCACTGCACAGTATTTTTCATTATCGGAGCAATAATTCATATTATTTGAATAATATTATTAGATAGCATTATTGGCAATGTCTAGAAAGTTCTGTCTAAGGAGAGGTTTGGTCACCTAATTGCGCGCCAGTAAGGAGAAATCCTTATTGAAAAGCCCCCTCTTTCTTGGGAACGACCTGGTTGTCAGTATTGTGATTCTGTAATATTATTTGTGAATAATTACTTATTAATTTATATGATAAAGAAAATACTCATTTTATGTGGATATAGATGGAGAAAATTTTTTTATGTGACAATTGTTGAAAATTGATATTTTATCTTTCTGATAAAATATATTATTATATTTTAATAATATAATAATGATGATATTTTTACAATGAATGTGTGATATATGAATAAATGAGGAGGAAGAGTATTTTTGTTACTAAAAATATTTAAAACATGTTTTCATGTTTGTGGACCCCATTTCTTGACTGAAATTTGATTATAGCTTGTAAAATCGTCCGTATGTGAATTTCGGTTAATTTCTGTATGGAATTTGGAAAAACTTAAACTTACAAAGTTGTAGAGAATTGAATTTTTAATGGAATGGACATAAGATTCACATTTTTTTGATAAAAGGGCTATTTATTGTGAATTATTGAAGTTCTGGTATATCGGGTCTGAATTGATTTTTGGAGTTTTAAATGTTTTTGTTTAGAAAAACGTTTTTGTTGTTTTTGGCACATGTGTGGCTGATGTTTTGGTCAAAAGGTGGGCTAAGGAAAATTATATAAATATATTAATATTTTATTAAATTTTTTACTTTGGTGTTCTAAGCATTTTTCTATAAATAGGGTGCTTAGGTTAGAATTAAAAATCACACCAGAAATAAGTTTTCTCTCTCTTTCTCTCTCTATATTATCGAACGTATTCTTGTGAGTATTTTGATACTTTGAGTGTTGCTATACGGTGCAAGTTTCCTTCAGCACTATATCAAGTATTCTAGTCAGAAGTACTGTCTTTTTGAGGTAAGGGATGCTATTTTTTTTATAGATGATATTATTTCTTTCAATGTCATTATGTCGAAATATTGATCTGAACTTTTTATCAAATTTAGAACTTTTAGTGTCGGGATTACTATTCACGTATACGACACTATTCACGTATACGACACTATTCACGAATACGACACTATTCACCGAAAAATTAAATTTTTTGTTTTTTCTTTTTAAGATATATATTATGGATACTAGCTTTGATTGTATCCATGTTTTGATCATTCTTGAGTTTTATTCTACTATGGTTATTTATGAAATATTTTTGAACTTGGATTGTTTAAAATACGAATCCTTAATATTTGTTCTTTTGTTTCATTGGATTCGTTTTCTTTAAAATATTTTTCATCATCCTCAGTCCTAAATGATGATATTACTGAATATCTTTGGTCTGTAGTGCAAAGATGAATGATTTTCTGATAAATATCTTTGGACCGTAGTGCAAAGATGAACAGGTGTTGAGATGAACATGACCAACTAATGAATATCTTTAGCCTGTAGTGCAAAGATAAATATTTGATTCAAGATGTATATTGATTGATGTTACAGGGATAAAATATTGATGATGGACTTTTAAATTCGTAGACGATAGTAGATTTCATCCGCTACTTAACTCTTCTAATGAATTATTATTTTCGCTGCGAATATTGATTTAAAATTTGTTGTCTATTGTATTCTATTAGATTTTTCCCTGTTGAGGACTAATGATAATTTGTTCTATATTATCTTAGTCATAATGTTCTTTACTGGGCTAGTTGAACTCACCCTTTCCTTTTTGTTCTATTTTTCTTTTTTAGAGGCGAGAATGTAGCGAGTACTAGTCGGGGTATGGAATGATGGTTCTAGAAAGATGTTTTAGTAGTCCTCACTATTTTTATAAAATAAAGTATCAATAATTGTTATGAGGACTTTTTTGAGTGTGGATATTGACTAGAAGACAATAGTTGTATTTTAAACTCACAGTTAAGTGTTGTCATATTTTGCACGACAATTATATTAATAAATTTGTAGTCATTTATGTACCATGTATTTGGCGACTCAGAGTGGGTGATGTATACCTATTTTGGGGGCGTCACAGAAATATCATTCAAATTTGACGTATTTTTGTTTGAATCCGTGATATGGGCTAAAAAAGCTTGACATTCATTTTTCAATAAATGAATGGCTTTATGGCTTGATACGACAATGATTGACTTTTATGGTTTGGTTGCTTGAATTTGGATAATAGGTTGGGTAGGAATATGAATGCTAACAACCTTAAGAAAATAATTAATTCTAGCATGATGAGTAGTTAACCAATCAATCCCTAAAATCACATCAAATGCAAGTATTTTCAAAGAGATGAGATCGAAAGGTAATGTGAGGGTGCCGATCTGAATCAAACAAAATTTATAAATAGTGGATGTAATGAAGGTTTCTCCTAACGGAGTTTCAACAGATAAGTTAAAGTATAATTTTTCTAGAGTCAAATTTAAACGTTGAACGCAAGTAGGTGAAATAAAAGAATACGTAGAACCGGTATCAAATAAGGTATAGACTTCGCAAGAGTTTATAATTAGCTTACCCGTGATAACTTCATTCGGGTTCCTTACTTTTTGGGAGGTAACGACAAACGCTCTCCCTTGAACTACCGGCTTTGACTTGTCTGGGACAACCTTTGGTGTCTTCATTTAAGCTCGACTTAACTTCACTACACGATAAAATCGGGCTAAATGACCTTTTCTTCAGCAATTGAAACACGCTTTGGGTTGCTGCATACAGTTTGGACTGATGTGTCCCTCCCCTCCGCATTTGTAGCATGCGACCGGTGGTCGTTCTCCTTCCTTGAAAACGGGTGCTGGTGTTGCTGTCTTTCCATCATTTGTTGAATCTCCTCTTTTTGAAATTTCCACTTCTATTATCTTGGCTAGGATCACCACCGAAGTGGTTACCATTTCTGGCATGATGATTTCCTCCACGTTTGTTGTCACCGCTTCGATGACTGCTACCACTGGTATTATCATTTTGCCGACTGCTATCTCTTGGTTGGGTTGACTCAATATCGCGCTCCAATAACTTAGCCCTATTCATAACATCTGAATACAAGCAAAGTTTGTAAGAAATAAGGTATTAACGTATTTCGGGTTTCAAACCTCGCAGAAACATTCGTATCATACGCTCCTCATTATCTACCAAATGGGATGCAAACCAGGATAACTCCGGAAATTTAGCCTCGTATTGCGATATGGTCATATTCTTTTGTTCCAGCTTGATAAATTCTACCTCCTTCATTTGACGAATACTCTTAGGAAAGTACTTGTCATTGAACAATTCTTGGAACTTCTCCCAAGATATCTTTAATGCGGCAGGTTGAGTACGTTTTACAGATTCCCACCAGTAATCTGCCTCTCCTCGCAACATGAAGGTGGAAAAGGGAACCTTTTGCTCCTCGGAGCATCCCAAGACATCAAATATCTTGGTGATCTGTTTAATCCACATCTCAGCTTTAAGTGGCTTTGGCTTTCCCAAAAACTCCAGTGGTCCCAGCTCCTTGAATTGCTTAGCAGTGACCATCCGTGAGTTGCCATTATTTCTACCTGCATTTTGAACAAAAGTCTCTCTCGCCTAATGTTGAATGAATTGCAGAAAGCTTCTAAACATTCCATCGTTCATCATTTGGTCAGTGTTGTACATGAGAATTATTGCCTTCCTGATGCACATTATCCTGGTTATTAATCGACGGTGACTCAATGGTCTTATGTGCTCCATTTCTTATCTCAATATTTTCAGATGTCATTTTCAAACACTACCACAAAATAAGGGTTAATTGACATGCCACATATTATTCATATATTCTGATAGGTCATACTAGCGAAGGATTTTCTCGTCTCTCCCCTCCTAGTTCTAGCCTCAAATCTCAGCTAGGGATCATATCCCTAGGTTTTGATACCAACTGTGACACCCCAAAAATAGGTATACACAACCCATTTTGAGTGGCCAAATACATGGTACAGAATTCAAATACAAACTTAATTATACAACTATCGTGTAAAATACGACAAAACATAAGCTGAGAGTTTTAACACGAATAATGTCTCGTAGACAATATCCAAACTCAAATGGAGTCCTCATTACAATTATTATCACATTATTTTATAAAATAGTGATGACTACTAAAGCCACCATCTCGGACCGTCACTTCATTCTCCGACTAGTCCTAGCTATGTTCTCATTTCCTGAAGAGAACAATGAAAGTAAAGGGTGAGCTCAACTAGCCCAGTAAAGAATATTATGACTTAGATAATGCAGAATAAATTATCGTTAGCCTTCAACAATGTAAAACTGATAGAATATAATAAACAACAAGTTTAACTGCAGAGGAATAAGCAATCCATTAGAAGAGTCAAGTAGAGCATGATATCTACTATCTTCTAGGATTTAAAAGTTCATCATCAATATTTTATCGCTGTAACACAGCTCAATAAATAATCCACATCATCGAATTATCCATGCACTACGAGCCAAAGATATTCGTTAGTATCACATCCACAAATTATCCAGGCACTGCGGGCCAAGGATATTCGTTATTTTCACAAATGGTCATGATCAGGCCAACAAATGTCCATCAATGCTCTACGTGCCAATGAGGACTTTTACCACATCATTTGTAACATTACAGGTCATGATTATATCGATACATAATTCCTGGTCATAATCATACCATTCAATAGTTCATCTATGCACTACGGGCCAAAGATGACTTTCATCACAATTTAAGCATGAGGATGACGACAATGATATAAGAATTCAATTAAGTGAGAGCAAGAATAAATTTTAAAGATTTATAATTCAATTTATCCAGAGTTCAAGAATATCCAAATTGTCAACATGATAACTGTTTTGTGGAGTAAAATTCAAGAATAATATTCATGTATCAAAATTAATTTGGATAGAAAAGAAATTAATTTTTGTCGTGAATAGTATCCCGTAAATAGTATCCCTGTGAATAGTACCCCGGTATGAAAAGATTAAAATTTAACAAGAATGTTCAGAAAAATATTTCTATGAAACGATACTCGATGAAGCGCAAATTTTAAGGATATTCTACTAATTTCAAGGAGTATAGAAGCAATACTTATCTGTTAGAGTTAGTGACCTAGAGGCCAATTATTTGATATAATTACTTAACATTTCGATATTATATTTGATTGAATAAATGAATGATTTTATTATGGTTTTATTTACTGCGTTATATAAATGTTAACATAATAAAATTCCTTAGAATAGTGAAACAAATTATATAGTTTCAAGTATGTGACTTGAACATGAGATTATATAATTACAATTAGTATCATTGCTTTTAAATGTCCCTAGTCGAGTATCATTGTTGATGGGATAACAATGATGCATTGAGACTAGTATTTGGATTGACTGATGACCAAATCTCATTGGTCATAAATATATGAGATATTAAGTCAATGCATAGGTACGTGTTAGAGAACGATGTACTGGACAGACCCACCATGAGAATTCTATGTGGAGCATTATGCGAAGTGTCATTAGCGATTCTCATAGTGACAATGATGTAATGATCCTCTGACCTGAAATTACTATATTACTACACGAGAATTTATGTACTTTGATATTATCAAAAGCCACCTTTAATAGGGTGAAAAAGAAAGATGATTATTGGGTACATCATGAATCGTGTGAGGAATATGAGTTATTTAGATGGAATTTAACTCTCCTATGTATTAGGGGTGATATCCATAGGCCTCTTGATTGAGTAGGACTATGAAATGCATGACCATGCTCAAATAGTGATTTGTTTCATATAGTCTACTCATTGATCAAGAAAAACTCAGATTAAATTATGAAGAGTATGACACATTCCATGATCGAGTTTAATCTAGGATATTAAGGTTAAAAGAATTAAATTACATTGAAACATTGGTCACGAAAAGGTTACATCGAATCATTGATCTTATTATTACTTGGGTAGCAGTGATGCATTACTAGATGTCGCTCACTGTTTATAATTTTATAATATGATTTTAAAATTATTGCTAATGTAATAATAACCTATAGGGTCACACATATAAAACGTAATTAAAAAGGAATTAATTTAAATTATAAAGATTTAAATATATCAATATGATTGATAGTATTTAAATTACGAATTTAAATTAATAGGATAATTTATATATAGGTATATTAATTAAGTAAGACTTAATTAAGATATATATATATATATATATATATATATATATATATATAAATTTAGATTTTAATTAGATTAGGTTTTGATTAGTTCCTTCTAACTGCTATATATAAGATATATCAGTCATTTAAGGGATTACATCATTAACCAAAACCCTAGTCGCTCTTAGAGAGAGACTAGAGAGAAACAGTTTCGAAATCCTCATCCTTGGTGGCTAGTATCGCAGTTCCTTTTACTGCAGATCGCACTCGATTTGCGGGGCGTTCGTGTGGATACCGTAGAGGCGCGGTTCGTTTGGATTGCACTGGAGATTCGATCTCATCAATTTCACCTTCAATAATCGGTATAAATTTCTAACCACTGAATTAATATGGTTTTCGAATGGATCCTATTTTAGGGTTTCGAAATTGCTTTGAAAATTTGTTTTATTTTCGTTGTGTTTATGTGCCGAAACCCTACATTATCAATATAAGTGTAGAATTAGGAATATGAAACGAAATAATATTACTTACATACTACAGAGTATGAAAGAAAATATTATTTCTTACGAATATTGAACAAAAATAATATCACTTACCTTAAAAAGAGAGTATTTCTGAATGGTATCACTAGAGGAAAAACCTCTATATGCGACCAAAGTTTTCAGCGACTGCCCTATTCGGTCACTGATAGTAGTAATAGTGACTGCCATTTACGACAGGTATTGAATCTAGTCGCTAGTTTATATCAGCGATCGCATGCGGTCGCTGGATTAAATTTCCCTCCCAAAAATTGGTGCGAAACGTTGGCGCGTATGTCTTGTGCGACCAATCTCTATCAGCGACCGCCTAGCGGTAGCTAACACGTCCACGTCATTAAAAATTAGCGACAGCATGCGGTCGTTGATCCTCTTAAACATAATCAAACTCAGGCATTCGCTCAATCAGCAGAAGAAAAGAAAAAGAGGGAGAATAGAAGAGGGAGAAGAGGGAGAAGGGGGAGAAGAGAAGAGGGAGGGAAATTTCAAGCCACCGCCGATGCCCGTCTCGATAACTTAGGTATTAACTACAAATTTTTCATCTTTTTCAATAGTGTTCTATTAAATCAGAACTTTTGCAAAGTATTGTTAGTGTGATTTTTGTGAATTTGTTACCTATCATAGTTAAATAGTGTAGTGAATAGTATGATGCTACAATAATTTTTATATTTTTGGGCTTGTGACAAGTTATTGCGAGGCGCATTGAACTAGTACAATACTTGTAATTTTTAATCCTGAAAATTAGTGGGATGAATAATGTTCTTTTCAAATGGTGTTTTTAGATGTGCTTGGTTAACATTTTATCAAATATATGAACTCATAGACTGAACTATCAAAGTGAAAAGGAAATTATCAATTTCAAATAAAAAATACTAAAATTTTAAAAGCCCTATTCAATTATCCATTTAGAACACAATTATAATTTAATTTCTAAAAACTAATTAAAAATAAATATGCTTAAAGTAATAATGATAGTTATTAAACTGTTATTTATAAATATTAATAGATAAGTTCTCTATGGATGAGTAGTATTACAAATGTTCTATCAAAGATAATGTACTAAAAGTTTTTCCAAATACAATAAAAGTAGGAAATTGATATTACCACATGGAAAAATGATATTTCCACAAGACCTCACTCACATGAATGTGGGTCCCGTTTACTATTCATGTGAGGGGAGACTTATGGAAATATCAATTTACCTTGTGAAAATATCAATTCCATAAAAGTAACTTCCAAAAACAACCGCTTAAAAGATCAAACAGGCATTATCACAAGTCTTCATCCTCAATTGTAAACAAAAGTAATTTCTAAAAACTATGTACTACTACTTAAACGATGCATAATCACAAGTCTCCATCTTTGTCGTTATCATTGCTTGAATCTTCATCATGCTCATCCTCAATATCATCATCCTACAAGTATTACCTAATACCAAAGTAAAATACAATTATACCACCGACATTACATTGATAACTAACTAATTTTTCTAAAAATGAAAATTAAAAAAACCTTCCATACATTATTGAGAGTTCAAAAGCACTTTGAAATAAATTATATAGGAACATGAAGTCTTTTTTAGTTTGAAAGGAAGAGATACTTATATTACATGATGAACAAAAGTTTACAAAAGCAACCAACTACAGAACACATACAATAACAACATTACAAAAAAACCA
This sequence comes from Panax notoginseng, assembly GCA_016801055.1. Classification (NCBI taxonomy): domain Eukaryota; kingdom Viridiplantae; phylum Streptophyta; class Magnoliopsida; order Apiales; family Araliaceae; genus Panax; species Panax notoginseng. Next base: position 23,576,711 of record CM029014.1, read on the forward strand.
CACACAACTAGCTCACTAAACAACAAGACATTCTAACAAGTAACAACTAGAAACCCACAAATAACTAGCACACTAAACAACAGTTATCTGATGGTTTAGATCCAAATTCAGAACACAATTGAAAGCTCAAAGCCATTTAGAAGCCAAGTTTGATGCAACAGTTATCTGATGGTTTCGACAAGTTTACAAAAGCTAATAAGGATACAGAAACTTTAATAACAGTGATCCACATATAAAAAGATGGGAACTCTGAATTTGTAGTATAATCCTGAACTTTTTACTATTTTAATTTGCATTCATTCTGTTGGACATTGGTGTTATTATATTGGGAATTTATATATTTCTCTTGGTTTGTGTCTTGAGTGCCTAGAAATGACTATATATGCATGTCGTCGTGCATGTGGCTAGTCCATATTATAGGGGAGACTCTGGTAAAAAAAATTTATTGGTCAGATAGTTGTGAACATTTATAATATTAATGACCTCTTTATGTGCTTACTAGTATGCTCAAGTCATATGCTTACTAGCTAGTATATATGCTCAATCCCATTCAGCTACAAGTATGCTCAAGTTATATGCTTACAATCATGCTATAGATTAATAAGCTCATGTTGTCTGTAGTAGGTACCGTGGTATCATGGACCTCTATTCAGACCGTAGTTGGATGGCACGACGAAAGTCAAGTGCCCAGATAGGTGCTACAGGTGATTTTTGAGCTGGTTGCCAAGTGTTTTTGGAGTATGCGTATAGTCACCCGGAATGTGTGAATGGTCAAAACAAGATAAGATGTTCTTGTTTGAAGTGTAAGAATGTAAATTATATGGACAGAGATGTGGTAAACTATCATTTACTTTTTTTTGGGTTCATAAAAAATTACGAAGAATGTTGGTGGGCACATGGGCAGAGAAGAGATATTAGCATCGTACAAGTACACAATCCAGGAAGCAGACCCATCGTATGAATGACATGGTTCATGATATTGCAGGGCTAGATTTTGATTGGGAACAAGGCAAAGAGCAACCTATGAATTCTGATGCCAAATCATTCTTTAAGTTGTTAGACGAGGGTAGCGAACCGTTGTGGCATAGTTGCACGAAGCACACTACATTGTCTACAGTGGCGACATTACTTAACATCAAGGCTGATCATAACATGAGTCATGAGTGTTTTGAGTCACTTTTGAGGGCCATTAAGAGTATGATGCATATCGGTGAAAAATTACCTGATAACTACTACTATTGTAAGAAAATGGTGAAGAAGTTGGGTCTTGGATATCAAAAGATCGATGCATGTCCGAACGATTACATGTTATTTTATAAGGAAAATGAACAGAAGATAAAGTGCACATTTTGCAGTCATGATCGATTTAGGCCTAATAAAAAGGGTGTGACTACAAAAAAGACAAATATACCTTTTAAGATTTTAAGGTATTTTCCAATTACACCTCGACTCAAAAGATTGTACGTGTCTTCAAGAACAGCTGAACATATGACTTGGCATGCGAAATCTCCAACCCAAAATTGGAGAACTTAAACATCCCGCAGATGGGCAGACTTAGAAAGATTTCAACTTAGCACATCCTAGGTTTGCATTGGAACCTAGATATGTGAGGCTTGGATTGTCCACTGATGGTTTTAACCCATTCGGCCACTCAGTTGTTTCGTACTCCTGCTGGCCTGTGATTGTTACTACGTTTAACTTGCCTCCTTGGATGTGTATGAAACAGCTATACTTATTTCTTTCACTCGTGATTCCTAGTCCCAAGAGTCCTGGAAAGAACCTAGATATTTACTTGAGACCTCTTATAGACGAGTTGAAGGTATTATGGGAGGATGGAGTAAAAACTTGGGATGTTTCCACGATAACAAATTTCAACCTTAGGGTAGCGGTTATGTGGACTATAAGTAACTTTCCTGGTTATGGTATGTTATCCGGATGGAGTACACACGGGAAGTTGGCTTGTCCATATTGTATGGAGCATACAAAGTCTTTCAATCTATCAAATGATCGAAAGCCATGCTAGTTTGATTGTCATCGTCGTTTCTTGCCAGTAGATCACCTGTTTCTAAGAAATAGAGAAAATTTAGGAAATAGAAAGTAGAGAATGATATGCCTGCACCGCGACTGTCTGGGACGAAAATGCGTGACCGTGTGATGAGATTGCAGGTCATCCCATTCGGTAAGATTGTTTCCTCTGACAGCATCGATGGGTTTGGCATATCTCATAATTGGGTTCGAAGAAGCATCTTTTGGAAACTGCCTTATTGGTCTACAAATTTGATTCGTCATAATCTAGATGTGATGCATATTGAGAAGAATGTGTTCGACAATGTGTTTAACACCGTGATGGGTGTTGTGGGCAAGACGAAAGATAATGATAAGGCACGGTTGGACATGAAAGATATTTGTAAGCGTTCTGGATTAGAACATTATGAATCGACTAATGGTAAGATGGTTAAACTGCATGTAAGGTACACATTATCTAAAAAGTAGTTTGAAGATGTGTGCACATGGATAAAGTCTCTGAAACTACTAGATGGATATGCGTCAAACATTACAAGGTGTGTTACAGGTGAAAAATTGCAAGGGATGAAGAGTCATGAATGTCATGTGTTCATGAAAAGACTCATGCCTATAGCATTTTGGGACTTGCTTGATAAACCAATATGGGATGCTTTGACTAATCTTAGTCATTTCTTCAGAGACATATGTTCAAAAACGTTAAATGAAAATGACATGTCTATACTTGAGAAGAACATCATTGAAATCACGTGTAAACTTGAAAAAATATTCTCACCTGATTTTTTTGACTCTATGGAGCATTTGCAAATCCATCTACCCTATAAAGCTCATGTTGGTGGCCTAGTTTAATATAGATGGAGTACCCTTTCGAGAGGGTCATGGGAAACCTTAAGTGGAAGGTGAAAAATAGAGCTTATGTCGAGGGGTTGATATGTGAGACATACAGTTTCGATGAGATATCTACGTTTGTCTTAGACTATTTTCCAGACGAAATCTTGACAAAGGCCAATCGAGTCCCGAGACATGATGATGGGGGCAATGTTGAACTAAATGGTTAGCTTTCTGTATTTGGTTTATCGGGTCGCACGTATGGAAAATAGAAGCGCATATTTCTTTCTGAGCAAGAATTACATGCTGCGCATACTTACATTCTTCTCAATTACGAGGAGATTGATGAATTTGTGAGGTATACATGTAAAATTCATATGTATTGGACCTATATCTTAACCTGCAATCTCATATTAATATATGTTAATGTTTATAAAATTGTATAGAACATACGATGACGAGTTAAAAGCAAATCAGTCTGGTATCACTGATAAAGATATTCAAGTTAGTCGTGATCAAAAAATTTCTCTTTGGCTAAAGGACAAAGTAAGTTAAGTTAATTAAGCACGACATATATCGTATTAATTTATTAATTTATTTAATTTAATAGAATTTTTGTAGGCTCTTAATGAGGGAACGACTCCTCCAAATATACAAGTCCTAGCTATGGGTCCAGGCAGGGACCAAGTCATTCGCAATGGTTACAAAATAAATGGCTGTGAATTTCATACAAAGATATATGCTCGCGGTAAAAGAACAACAAATACTGGAGTGTGTGTTCAAGGAGATTGTTACAATGAGCTTGGTCATGCCTTTTATAGGGAGTTGGAGGAAATCATCGAGTTGTCATACAAGGGTACTTATGGGGGTAGACCGCCTGCAGATTGGCAAGTTGTAATTCATACTCTCGCTCACAGTCCTATCCAAGTAGTAGGAAGGGATTTCTACTAAGAGGAAATGCTTCATAGACCTCCTATAATAACTATGGAGGACAATAATGAATTAATCCAGTTAGAGGGATGAACCTGATGAATTGGATCCCGAGACAGTTATTATGCCAGATGACATTGATACTGAGGAAGAGTTATTAACTGACACTGACACTGAATCTGAAGAAGAAGATGGTTATGAATCTCCGATACTTATACAAAATGATTCTGACTTAGACAACGATTTTCATTAAAATGTATGTTTAGTTTTAATTGTATTACATACAATTACATATATACATGTTCTTAATATCTTTGACATGTTTATGTACCTTTCATTTATAGTTGTCGTAATTAACTATTTCATACAATTAATTGTCATTATTGTCATTTTATTTATATATGTATATCATATAACTCATAATAACATTACTTGTCATTATAGATGTCTAAAGAACCAGTGCAACAAAAGCGCGGGTTGGGTCTAGGCCCTAATCATGTGTTGAAGGCCCCGGCTAATCCGGTAGAACTGATTCTCATACAGATTCGCCCTCCTCTGGAGAGTACGTAAGTTAAACATTCTGTATATATAACTATTTTATAGTTACATTGTTATAGATATATACTAATGTAAATAAAATAATAAAATTATTGTATATATAATAAAATTAATTATCTTTAATGTAAATTGTTGTATATTGTAGTAATTTTCAAGATGGTAAAATTGTTAAGTGCATTTCACAATTATGCTTACAGATCAGGCCTACGCTAGTGATTACGTAGGCGAGCACACCTCTCGCCGATAAGGATGCAGTTTGGGCTGAATTTCAGGTGTATATTTTTTTATCACTTTGATAGATAATATATATTTAATTAAATAATATTGTTTAGTAATGTTGGATTATGATAATATCACCGTTTTAATATTATTATTTATTTTATTTGCAGAAAATGTATAGATGGGTCAGTTATTCAGACACTGTTATGGCAGAAGTGCACCGTCTGAACTAAAGATAATCTGAACAAGGAACGACAAAAAGTCCTGCATAATGTAGAGATTGACCATCGAGGACAGAGTGAGCAGTATATGCATGAGCATATCCCTTGGTAGTGCGCACAGCCCATATGGGTGAAGATGTGTGACCAGTGGAGAGCTGAGAGCTGGGTTAAGAGACGCAAGATTGCCGCCTCGAACAGATCCTCAGGTGTACCTAAAGGCGAAAAGGCAAAAAGCACGTATCGGGGCGGTAGTATATCACAGCTGCAACATATTGCTGCCAGGGTACGTATGTATAGAAAGCTTATTGGCTTAGTTATTTGTTTTTATGTTTACAGTCATGTTTTGTATTGTAAAATATCATATGTTTACATATTAATATGAGAACATGTTTTGTAGGAGTCTCAATCTCAAGGTTAACCTATCAATTGGTTGGATGTGTATGTGGCCACCCGCGATGGTCTGCCTGAGGCTGTTCAGATAGCGATAATAAGTTAGCTTTATACTAATATGTTATTTATAAATTGTTGTTAGGCTTGTAATATTCATGAACGCAATCAAATTGCACAAAATAAGCGAAAACGTGTAAAAATCAGAGTTTAAAATTTTACAAACCATATACCCGGATCATCCTTTACGCACAATTATTAATAAAACAAAAAGATATGAAGAACAAGAATCATACCCTTGAATATTCGAGCTTCCTCAGGCACAAGTTCACCTCTAATCCTTTTCGCGTTCAACTTGAATCCACCGGTTTGGTTCCTTCCTTTGATCAACGTTAGCCACCTAAGTGTTTGGCCTCTAGAGGTGATCCACCAAGAAAGAATAAAAATTTAAGAAGATGGGTGTTTGGCAAAACCCTAATTTTTCTATCTCTCATAGAAAAGGAGCGTACTCTCCAACTATTGGAATTACGTATGTTGTGAAAAAGTCAACAACTACTCTCTCACCCATAATAAGACTCCTCTTATTTATAGATGTGGGCAACCCTCCTTAACAATTAAGGAATTGAGTTTTATTTTAATTAATTAAACTCCTTTAATTAATTAGGCTCCTAATCTTATTAGGAATAATTAATTAAACTTTTAATTAATTAGCCTCCTAAACTTATTAGGAATAAATGAGAGTACTTTTATTAATTAATTCACAAACTCCTTTAGGAATTAAATAATAATAATAGTAATAATAATAATAAGACTCATCTTATTAATTTATATTTAATATTTTTAAAATATTAAATAATAAATATTAAGCTATTTAATTTATTCTATCACCATAGATTAAATTAAATATACTTAACTTATTATAACGATTATGCCATTAACTTCTTAAATAATTATTTTTATTTTTATGGTGTGACCCTTTAGGTTCTCCGTATTAAACCGGTTGTGAATAAATCAATTAGAACAATTTTAATCTTATTTAAATAAATAAATTAAACTATCAATTTATTTAAATAAATAATATTTATTCTACAATAGGGATAAGCCTCCCTAGCGATTAACGACTTTTCGGATAATATATATTTCAACATTAATCATAAAAGAACCTTTAATTTAATAGTTACTGTACAATTCAATCCTTCCACCATACAATGTCCCAATTAAATATAAGATATGAAATTACTGTCAAGTCTTATTTTATTTAATTATATGTATTTCGATTCTTAAATGCACAACACCAAATAATACAAATTAGAAACTCCTTTCTAATTTCATTCTGCCTTGGCCAAGGACTATTGGGTTGTCATTTATCGAATCACATAGGACATTTCTCTTCTTTTACTAGAAGTGGTAGATTCTTTATTGATCATACATTATCTCCATGTACAACTTATTATACCCAAGCATACCCTTTGATATACCCTAAGGGTCTTAAGGAATAAGTCAAAGTATAACTCATCATACACAAGATACTATGATGATCTCAAGTCCAAGGATCACTTGTACTACTATCACTACAGGAATTCCTATTGACAGGCAAGTAAAACTCCATTAGGTATTTCTTAGCGAGCCACGTTCAGTGAACTTATTCCCTAATAAGCACCTACATACTTGTTTTAGTTTCTCCACACAAATGATCATGAGATCAATCATCCTCATCCAATGAGCAAGCAACGTATGTACCAATCTATCCGGATTCACTAATCCCCTATTTAGTAATCCAACGATTGGGAACTATTTTAGTTTTAAGCTTTCTAAGAATTTAGATCTCATTAGAATGATCATTATCATTATTCTAAAAGCATTGCTTAAAACTATGGGTTTATTACATATTATAAATCTACATCATGTAGATAATTAAAAGCCTTTAATAAATTAATAATTTTTATTAATAAATGAATAAGATTGTTACAAAGTATATGCTTTATCATCAAACATGATTGGCTTGTGTGCATACTACTTTCAATCTCCCACTTGCACTAAACCAATCATCATGGTATCTCATACTCTTCTTCTCTAACTGACGATTATCCTGCTGTTGGATAAGCTTCAGTAAATGGATATGTAATGTTGTTCTTGAGAGTCCACTATCTCTATAGTGATTTCTCATCTTTCAATGATTCTTATAATCAAGTGAAACTGCCATAACACATGTTTAGATCCAAGATGAGACTTAGGAACTATTCCTAGTTTTGTAATGAACTTTTCATCCAAACAATCAACTTGCAGCTTCATTTACAGCTATATACTTTGTCTTTATCACTAAACTAGCAACTCTTTGCTGTTTGGAACCTTTCTAATTCACTGCACCACTGTTCAAGTTAATGCTTTACCTTAAAGTGGATTTTTTGTCGTCTTGATTTGTCTGAAAAACTTCAGTCTGTTACGCCCTCTAGTTTTAATCTAGACCCACCATGAATATGATCACATCCTTAGTGCCGGTTAAGTACTTTAAGATGTTTTTCACTGACTCATAGTGAACTTCTCTAGAATATAACTGATCAACATCAGGTCTTATATATTTCATTATATACATGATTGTTACTCGTGCGATCTCTTTTTTCAGTAGTCTATAGGGACTATTGAGAGAGATACACTCCATGGTTCATCAACATGAGACATCTCTTGGAGTTTGCCATGCTAAACGACTTTAGCATCAAATGAGTAAACGTTCCTTGGGTTAAGCTGAGCATCTTTTTAAATCTATCTATATAGATTTGTATCCCCAATTACAATACTCTTCCCAAATCATTCATGGAAGAATATTTCGACAACTTTATCTTTACTGATTGTAGCATTGGTATGTCATTTCTTATCCGTAGTATATCAACATATAATACTAGGAATGTCACGACGCTCCCACTGACCCTTTTGTACACACTAGGTTCATTCTTATTTTTGATAAAATCAAACTCTTTTGATTGTCTCATCAAAACAAATGTTCCATATTTGAGAAGCTTGCTTCAATCCATTTCTCTGAGTGTCTATAACTCTTACCTCATCATATGTAACTGGATCATCATCTTCTATGATGTATACCTCATCATCATCATCATCTATGATGAATCCATACCTCCTAGGTATCTTCGGTACTATTCCAGATTTACGATTCGGTTGTGGTACAATAGGTTTATTTGTGGTTCTTGAACTCTTCAAGATCTATTATCTTCCCACTAGCCTCTTCAATGATAAATATCTTTATCTTAGAAGGCAGCGTGTTTCGCAACAAACATCTTTTTTTAAGTAGGATTATAGACCATATACCCAAAACTTATTTTAAGATGTCCCACAAATCTGTACTTGTCAAATCTTGTCCCAAGGTTATCATTTGAAACCTTTTCATATAAGTTGGACAACCCCTTATCTTAACTTACTTAAAATTAGGAATCTTCCATGTCCATAACTCTTATAGAGTCTTGGGGTCGGATTTTGAGATTACCTTTTCATAGATATGCAACCATTTCTAGGACATGATCCCAGAGGGATACTGGAATGTCGATAAAATTATTATAGACTGCACCATGTCCAACAAAGTACGATTTTTTCTTTTAGATACATCAATCAATTATTGCATATCAAGAGGCATCCATTATGAGAAAACCATTTGAAATAATCTAGAAACTTATTGCACAAGTATTTATACCTTGATCTAATCAAAGAATCTTATTACTTTTCCAATTTATTTTACTTTTGAATTCTTTGAACCTTTCAAATAATTCATACTTGTATTTCATCAAATACAAACACTCAACTCTTTGAATGACCATCTCCTTTTCATATACTAGTTTGTTCAATTTGTAAAATAATTTTTCACATAAGTCAAATATACAAAATCCATTAAATAATATTCCAGTTCTATACAAAACATGATGATCTCAAGTCCAAGGATCACTTGTACTACTATCATTACAGAAATTCCTATTGACAGGCAAGTAAAACTCCATTAGGTATTCCTTAGCTAGCCACGTTCAGTGAACTTATTCCCTAATAAGCACCTACATACTTTCTTTAGTGTCTCTACACAAATGATCATGAGATCAATCATCCTCATCCAATGAGCAAGCAAAGTATGTACCAATCTATCCGGATTCACTAATCCCCTATTTAGTAATCCAACGATTGGGAACTATTTTAGTTTTAAGCTTTCTAAGAATTTAGATCTCATTAGAATGATCATCATCATTATTCTAAAAGCATTGCTTAAAAATATGGGTTTATCACATATTATAAAACAGCATCATGTAGATAATTAAAAGCCTTCAATAAATTAATACATTTTATTAATAAATGAATAAGATTGTTACAAAGTATATGTTTTATCATCAAACATGATTGGCTTGTGTACATACTACTTTCAATTGTGACGACCTTTTTTAGCATTTTTTACTTGTTTTTAACTATTTAATTATTAACCTTCTGACAGGACACTTGTAAGAGCTTAATGAACGAGTGCTATCCTGAAGGCACCCCGCGTCCGCCGATTGATCAAGAATTGTGGGAGAGGGCGTCAATCGTGAATAGACCTGGCAAACAGGCAGGCCAGGCCGGGTCGAGCGCGGGCAGGGCCAACGACGGGTCGAGCCAAATGGCCCGGGTTTTGGTGGGCTAGAAATGCGAGGCCCGTGGCCTGGGTTGGGCCGGCCCGGCCCGGCCCGGCCTGCGGGCTTCTCCCTTTAATTTTTTTTTTTGGCAAAAACAACGTGAAATCCCTATAATGTCAAACTTTTAGCGATCAATCTGTGAGTGTTGCAGTTTTAATTGTGTCGGTTCAATAAAAATTCCCACGATGAACATCACAGCTTCATTGGTGCTCCTGTGATTAAGTTCCAAGTTTATGAGCCTGTCAAAAATGCAACCAAATGAAAAGAGCATGAGACATGTAACCTAGTGATTAAATGTCATAGTTCAAAATCTAATATATTTCTCTCTGTAATAAAACTTGAAAAAATAATTTAATATCAAGACTTAGGTCCAAAAGTGCAGAGCCTGGCTACAATATGAAATAATAAAATACCATCAATGGTAAAACAATACAATTTAACTTCTAATTATGTAATGAGTATGTGTGTGTGTGTGTGAGAGAGAGAGAGAGAGACCAATAAAATATATTCGATAACTTTTAATATTTTTTATTTTATTTTATTTTATTTTATTTTTGTAAACTCTTTGCTATACCAGAAATAGTAATAATAATAAATATTAAAAATAATAAAATAATTAATAATAAACAATAATACAAACAAACATGATTAACTAATTACCTACATTAACTACATATCTCAATCAATTAAAATTTTAATAGTATTATAAATTAGTATTATTAATTAATTACCTACATTAACTACATATCTTAATTATAGTTTTCAATTATAGTTAAAATATATTGAAGATTGCATTAAAAATAAATAGTTGTTGTAGCTCAGTTGGTTTGAACTCTTATTTATTTACTTACAAGTCTTGTGTTCAAGCCTCACAACCCACAAGTAGCAACATTTTAATTTTAAAAAAAATGAGTCGTGGGCCACGGGCCGGGTCGGGCCTTCATGGGCCGAGCTAAAAATGGACCGGGCCAAAAAGGCCCGCACTTTCATGGGCTAAACAATTGCAGCCCAAAACCCGGCCCCGTCGCGGGTGGGCCGGCCCAGCCCGCGGGCCTGGGCCTCTTTTGCCAGGTCTAGTCGTGAAGAAAAACTACGTTAAAGGCCAATGACAAAAAAGACGCCCGACCATCAGTAGCACAGGCAGCTCTGCTACCATGTCTACACAGTCATCAGGTCATCCAGCCTATCATACTCTTGCTGACTGTGTGAGAGCGATCTGTTGAGATCGTGATCTTCTTCGTATACTGGGCTGGCATCTGCAGTCTCTGAGTCCTGATGAGTTGGCGGATGCAGTGGCGGCAGCAGCACGACATCAGGATGGTGATGAGGTATACATAGCTATTGTTGTGTCTTACTTATGTTTAAATAATTTCTATTGTTTAGCTTTCCCTAAGAAATAGCAGTATCAACACATGTAACATGTTACATTCTTTTGCTAATTACAAAGTCCTACTAATTTAGATGATGATTCATGAAGAGCTACACTTATTTTTTAGATATTTGGGTAGTTGCCTTGTACTTTTATATTCATTCTTTTGATAATTGTATTGATTGAATATTGTGTTGGTTTACATGTCTGCAATGGATGGATGTTTATATATAATGTTATACGTGGATGTGTTGGGATATATATATAAATCATAGATGTATGTTTATATGGATGCTTATATATATTGTTGTGTTGGGATAGAAAGCAGGTACAAAGCAGGGTATATTTTTTTTGGGAAATCCATAAAACAGGAAAAAAATATTTTAAAAAATAATATCAACATCATCGACCGCATGCAGTCGCTAATACAGATAGCGGTCGCTGATGTCCTTTGGGAGATTAGCGACCGATGCGGTCGCAATTGTTGGTCGCTGACACGTGTGCCACATCATGACTGATGGCAGTCACTGATAAGTCGGTCGCTAATAATGGTCGATGATGTCCACTCAGCGACCAGATTATATGCGACTAATATCAGCGACCGCACTCGGTCGCAGATGATCATTAGCGACCGAGTGCGGTCACAGATATGCGGTCGCTGATAAGCTTTTTTGTTGTAGTGTAGCGGGGATATTCTTGAAGAAAACTTATACTATTTTCTACACTCAAAGATTCCTTAAACTTAAAAGAAATATGCTCAATATTATAGAAGAAGAATTCTTTGATTCTGGTGTGATTTTCAATTCTAAACTAAGCATCCTATTTATAGGAGAATGGCAGGGAACTATTTAAGAAAAATAATCACGAACGCATAGTGCAGGAATCACGAGCACAATTCATTGGCGAAGATTTTGATTTACTATGCAGCACTATACAATAAAAAATTCTAATAAAACGAAAACTTTAAATAAAATAAAATATATTCTATTTATAATCTAATAAAACGAATAACTTTATATATAATATAAAAAGTATTCTGTTTTATTGCATATAATATATATATATATATATATATATATATATATATATATATGCAAATACTATGCAAACACTATGCAGAACTATGCAATATAATAAAATATAATATATTCTATTTATAAAATATTTTCTGTTTTATTACTATTATAATAATAATAAAACCAAAACTGAGATATTTAATTTTCTACCGACGATTTTAAAAAATGAGTAAGCGGGGATCCATATAATAAGTCAAGTTTACAACAAATATGTCATAAAAAATTCTTCTATTTATCTCAATTCACTTGGCTTCACTAAACACATTTTTAATAATATTTATTCATCATTAATATTATAACTCACAATATTAACAACCAGATCATTCCAATAAAAAAGAGGTTTTCGATAAAGACTTCTCCTTATTGGCGCGTAATTAGGTGATCAAACCCCTTTTCTCGACAGAACTTTCTAGACATTGTCAATAATGCAAATAATAAATTTATCGTCTCAATTAATGATTTAATAATATAAAATATTGTGCAAATGATACTGTGACAATAATTGAACTATTGTTGCAATAATTGAGTAAAACTGAGTGACTTCTCACGTAAGCATCAATAATCAAATATATTGTACAATACCGTGTACTACTATGCAACCACGCGTATTACTGTACTTTTATCACTAGATAATTTAACAGTTAACGGTAAAAGCCTTGTTGTTATTTTTTATAAAAAGATTATTTCTGTCGCTTTTTAAATTCGACAGTAATTCCGTTGTGGGGTCCACCAATGATTGTGTCATCGTACGAATATTCTCTGATAAAACGAGTATTAATTCCCCGACCAAACGAATATTTTATGACAACTTGCTTGCTTTTTAAAATTTATAAATATTACCCACAACTATAACATTATAATAAATCCATACCTTATTATTCAAAATAACATTTAGAGAAAAATAAATCTTTATTCATAAAAGTTGGGGTCTTATAAATACACAATTCTTGGTCATAATCATACCAATCAACAGTCCATCTTTGTACTATGGGTCAAAGATGACTTTCAGCACAATATAAGCATGAAGATGATGACAATGATATAAAGAATCAATCAAGTGAGATCAATGATAAATATTAAATATTTATAATTCAATTTATTTAGAGTTCAAGAATGTCCAAATTGTGTCAACATGATAACTAATCGTTGAGTGAAATTCAAGAATGATATTCATGTATCAAAAATAATTTGGACAGAAAAGAAACCAATTTTGTTGTGAATAGTACCCCGAATAAATAGTACTCGAATGAAAAGCACCCCGAATGAATAGTATCCCGCCATGAAAAGAATAAATTTCAATAAGAAAGTTCAGACCAATAGTGAAATGATACTAGATGAAAGCACAAACTATTAAGAATATTTCACTAATTTCAAGGGTTTTCACCATTTAATAATAAGGTTATGGAAACAAACAATAAATTCGTACTATAAATAGAGAAATATGAAAGAAGACGATATCCCTTGATGAGTACAAAAGAAATGATATCTCATACGAGTATGAAAAAATATACGAAACTGTAAATGAATTTTCACCCGTAATGCGGTAATCCGCGTAGACAGATCATTTCCATAATTTAATAAAGAATGAATACGAAGGGTTATTCACCAGGCATGCGGTAATCCGCGTAGACAGGTTATACCCACAGATTAATAAAGGATGAATACGAAGGGTTATTCACCAAGCATGTGGTAATCCGCGTAGACAGGTTATTTCTACAGATTAATAAGGAATGAATACGAAGGGTTATTCATCATGCATGCGGTAGACCGCGTAGACAGGTTATTCCTATAGATTAATAAGGAATAAAATGACAACCCTTACGAGTATTGAAAGAAAATAACATCCTTTACGAATACGAAAGAAATAATACCCCTTACCTTAGTAGGAGATTAGATACTGCAATAGTGTTTTCTCTCTTATTATCACTCTATAGTTTTAGTGAATTGGTGAGAAAGAGGGAAGGAATGATCTTCTATTTATAGGAGAATGGACTAAATAGTAACTGATTCACGGACGGTCCAGATTGATTTACTATTAAAACGGACGATCCATATTGATTTACGTACTATTAAAACTTCAACTGACGGTCCATATTGATTTACTATTAAAATTTTAACCGACGGTATGAAAAATTAACACATCTCCCCTATATATATATATATATATATATATATATATATATATATATATATAAAATACGGAGATGATCAAGTGCATACCCTTTTATTTAATACACCTTGTTCACCACCTTTAGCGACGGACCGAGCGACAGTTCGGTTCGTCGCGTATATAAGAGAAACGTCGTCTTAGCTTTTAGAGACGTATCGAACCGTCGTAATAACGTATAAACCGTTTATCTGTTTTATAGCGACGGACTAAACCGTCGTCCGATCCGTCGTTAAAGATGATGAGCAAGATATATAAAATAAAGAGGTATACAATAGAAACGGACTATATATATATATATATATATATATATATATATATATATATATATATATATATATATATATATGGCCAAATATTTATCATTATGTGTTCTACCAAATATTTATCATTATTTGTTCTAAAATTTAACATATATGTTTTAACTTTCAGAGTGCAACGAAATAACATATCAATCATTCATATATATAAACAGAAGATATATTTTGTTATTTACTTTTTAATATATTTTTAAACTAGAGATATATTGATATATCTTATTTTTAATATTTTTGGTCAAACTAATAATATAAATTAATGCATCATAATAACTGAAATCTTCAGCCAACAAAAATCGTACGCTTATATTTAAGCCAACGTTGATTTCTATAAAGTCAACCTTGGCCAACTCCTTTTGCATTAAAAATAGTGAAACCCTAAAAATCTACTTTTGATGCATGCTTTCTCGGGGTTGGGCAGCCTAAACATAGTTGAGACGATCTATCCAAACAAAAACAGAGCCCAGAAATTTCGCTGAAAAACTGATCCATTAAACATAGACTAGTACACAGTAGATTCTACGTCGTATTGCAACCCTAACATCAAAATAGCTTACTACATTTGGAAAACTCAATTGTCCTTCCCAGCTGCCCTGCCCCCTTTTAGCCTCCTTTTTATTTTAATTTCTCCTACGTACACACGCCACGCCACCCCACCCCTCTAGGCCGGGCTGTTTGACGATCCACTAATGCTTTTTCTTAATCGGATAGTACCTATTTCCTACCTATTTAAGGACTGATTTATTGTACGCCTCAGCTTCTAAGCTTGTGGGTAAGGTTATAAAATGAGCAAACAGTTCGAGCTCGATTCGTACTCAATACTCGAATCGACTCGGTTCGTTTACACCAAGTATTTTTGAGTGATGCATGGCTCAACACATGAACTATCTATTGTTTTCTTGGGAATTGATCTCATATATAAACATTAATTAAGCATTTAGCTCAAAAATTAAATGTAAATATTATGATGTAACCTTTTATTCTAGGATTATCTAGTCTTAAGACTTGTACTATCCTTCCGATTTAAGGATGAAGTTTTAATTGGGGTTGTAAATGAAGTGTGGTGTTTACGAGCCTGCTCTGTATTGACGAGATTAAGTCCGACTCGAGTCTGATTTGTATTTTGAGTTTGACACGTTTACTAAACAGACAAATTCGTATACTAAAACTCGACTTCACTTGATTCATTTAACTATAAAACCAATTTAAGTTTGGCCAGTCAAAATCCATCTCAGCTCAATTCGTTTACAACTTACAACTCAAGCTCTAATAATGTTAATTAATTAAGTAACCAACTCAGATGAGTTGCTTATTATTTACCAAGCCTTTCTGGTGCACTTTGTTCTTTATATTGATCATATTGATAATTCTGCATATATATTTAATTTACTCTCTATGTATGCTCGTGAGGGGGAGTCTTGGCTTGATATATAAATTGTTAAATGAGTTGGTTAACTAACAAATACCATGGTAGTGAATTTATTTAAAATCATGGTTGACAATGAATGTATCCTTCCAAAATTATTTAGTGAGAATGTGGAACTTAATCTCTTGAAAAAAATAATGCATGTTTTCATAAAGTTTCTATACATTAATAACAATGAATTGCAAAATTAAATAATTATGGCCTTTTAAAAAAATCATTTTTTTAATTTTCTGAAAATAAAAATTTCCTATTTGATTTCTTCCATATGTTTCTTTGTGACACAATGTATTGAAATGGAACCAGGACGTGGGTCACTTGCATTGAGTTTGGGAGAAACTCTAATGTTTTGAGGGTTGAGATACAATCTCACGTAATCCCTCGGTCACAAAAACATAACTAAAGTAAAATTTATACACATGTTAAGAAATATAAAAATTGGGAAAAAAGAATAAAAAAGTTTCAAATTTATTTTTAATGAACTCACAAGATTATATAGTGTGATGAGTATTTTTAGTTTTTTTATACTAATGAACACCGCTAAAAGATATAATTATCATTCACTTTATATATTTTATCTCATCTTTTTTAGAACAAAAAAATTTATACCTTTAGTCATCCTTTTGGGGACAAAGACAATATTGAACCCAAAATCATACACATTCAAAATTTTCTCATATATGTGATAGCATACTAATTAAGTAGCCAACTCATGATCATCTAAAATCTTAAACTTTAATTAGAAGAGGACCCTAACAATATTAATGTATATCAATCAAATAACCATCCATATATAAATTAATGGACTCATGAAAAAGAATATATATATATATATATATATATATATATATATATATATATATATATATATATATATATATATATATCAAATATCTTCTCTTTAATAAGTTGAAGATGAGAGCTTATGTTGACGTGCATGCTGTGTGGGGTTCTTTTTCATCTCAGTCCATAGATAATTATGAACTGCGCTTATGCATCCTATTTCTATTTTAGGTCTCTGCCTCCTTGACGCATTAATTTCTTTTAGTTCTAGCAATTACAACCATCTCTCTATCTACCATAAAAAAACCGATTTCTATACTATAGCGACAGAAAAAATTGTCGCTATATTCGGTTTATTTTTAATTTGCTCTCTATGATTCCCTGAAGAAATGGTCCCTATATATATACACACACGAGCAAGAATAAAGGTATAAATTTTGTAACTAGCATGGACAGGGTCGTTCTGAGCACGGGCGGGAGGGATGATCGCCCTGATCCCCCGATCAGAGAGGCCCCAATTTATATATATATATATACACACACACACACACACGGTCCGGATTTTAAGTTCACCTCTTATCTAACATATCTTGCTCACCCCTCTTTAGCGACGACTCGGTCCGTCACTATATGTTGTCTGTCGCTAAAAGTTAAGACGACGATTGTATATATAGCGACGGACCGAATCGTCGCCCGATCCGTTGCTAAAGGGGGTTAGCAAGGTATGTTAGATAAGGGGTGAGCTTAAGATCCGGACCGTATATATATATATATATATATATATATATATATATATATATATATATATACATATATATACAATTTTGAACATTTGATTGAAAATTTTGTCTCTTGAAATACTATAATAAGTATCTTTCAATGAATATATTCTCATATATTTTGTTGTAGTCGAACTTCTCATATATTTTATTATAGTCTAAATTCTCGTAATATTTTGTTGTATTCGAACTATTATGTGTGAAGCTTCGGAAAGGTACTTTTTTGAATATAGCAATTGTATTTTTTATTTATTTATTTTTAACTTTTTTTTATGAAAATAATATTTCGAAAAAGTTTTCGTTTTCATCTTTCGTCATGGGCCACCAAAATCTCAAGAATGGCACGAGCATGGAGAGAGCTAAAGAGTAAAGTTTGAAAATTAAAACAGTAATGTAAAGTTGTGAAAAAGAACAATCCTTCTAGGGGGACCGAGAACTTTCGATCGGTCTAGTGACTGAGGCTAAAATTTATTTTTTTAACTTTGACTCCGAAAAAATTTATAATATTTATTTTAACTGAAATTTTTACAGAATTTAATAATTAAAATATAATTTGAATACATATAAAAAATATGGGAGAACGTATGCATCCCCTGCATGCAAAGAGATGTCGGTGGCCAGGACTTTAATGAAGTATTTATACGCAACCCCAATATAACGGAGTAACATATATATATATATATATATATATATATATATATATATATATATATATATATAGATGACAAATTTAAAATATATCTCTTAAATAGAATACTCTTTTAAATAGTATATTTTTATTAAAATTATGTTGTTTTAAATTTTTTTTTTAAAAAACAAAATAATATTAATAGAAGATGGTCCCACTCACTTACTTTTTATTTATAAAAATGTCATCCGCAACCCTATTTTTGATTCTAGCATGTATTTATTATGGATAAAAAATGAGCAAATAATATATCCACCTTACATTATAATTATCAACGGTGATAATTAAAAAATATTACTTGCTTTCCGCTAATTAAACTAGCGGCCTGAAAAAAAAGATTGACTGTCCGCTAGTTAAACTAGCGGATGTAATATCCAAATAATTTCTCCACCTTGAGACAACAAAGATAATGTTTGCCTTCTTCTGTTAAGTATTTTACTTTAAAATTTCTTATCACTCAATTTTCTCTTTGTATATTATTTATGTTTGCTATACACGTTGACTGAAGGATAATTTTATAACAGGCTTTCTCCATGCATGCTCCAGTTAATCAGTTTCTTTCACTTAGAGCCCTTGGTGCTCCAGCAGTTGTTGTTTCCTTGGCTCTTCAAGGCAATTTTCGTGGATTTAAGGATACAAAAACTCATGTATTCTGTCTAGGCAAGTTTTTGATTCACTTATTAATTAAGGTATAATTAACAAGTAGTAGATTAAAAAAAGGATTCAGTTTGAATGTCATGCCATAAATAAATAATACTCGAGACTTTAGAAATATTACATTGTACTTAACAGAAGGCGGAGAAATTGTATGGATATTACATCCGCTAGTTTAACTAGCAGACAATCCAACTTTTTTAATATGAATGGCGTTAATGGGGGGTATGGGCATAACCGCACAATCAACCTGTTAATTTTTTTTTTCAGTCCGTTAGTTTAACTAGCGGAAAGTGAGTAATATTTTTTAATCTCCATTGTGATAATTGTAATGTAAGGTGGAGATATTATTTATCTATTTTTGATCCATAGTAAATGCATGATATAGATTATTGCTTCATATATATATATATATATATATATATGTATATATATATATATATATATATATATATATATATATATATATATATATAAAGGTTATAATTAAGTTAAGAATAAGTCTAACCGGACAGGAAATTGGGACCGAAAAATTGGACCGGTCCAATTTTTTTATTTATTTTTTTTATTTGTGACTCTCAAAAAATGTATAGTATTTATTCCAACAGAAATTTTTACAAAATATAGTGTTTTAGGTGTAATTTGGATACATATACCCTGTATTTATATATGTATCTAAATTACACCTAAAACACTATATTTTATAAAAATTCCTATTAGAATAAATACTATACATTTTTTGAAAATAAAAATAAAAATAAAAATAAAAATAAAAATAAAAATAAAAATAAAAATTGAACCGATCCAATTTTCTTGTCCCAATTTTTTGTCTGCGTAGCATTACTCTTAAGTTAATGGTGGCGGAGGAGGCCGATGGGAGGCCTCTCAATTTTAATTTGTTCCATCGGATGTGACGCCATCATAACTCGTTTCAATACTTCATCATCTATTAAAATTTTACCTGTCTTATTTCATGACAATTTGTTGGTGATCTCTCTATGGTAATCATAGATGGGCAGCTGTCAATAGTGCATTGGGTGTCAAATTAATATAGAAACTCACTGGTGATTTTATATTCTTATAAATTAACGACTATTTTTGAACAAAAAATAACAAAATTTTGAACGTTGAATTGCATGGATTTACTTAAAATTTCATTATTTATAAATTATTATTATTATTATTATTATTATTATATAGAGTCCGGATCAGGTCCTGACTCCCGGACCGGACCAAAATCCAGACTTTTTTTTTAAAACAACTAAAAAAAATAAATAAAAAATTATGGAATTGAAATTTTTTCATAATACAATGTTTTGAGTGTGATTTGGGTACGTAAAACAAAACATGGTGGTACAGTCTGTGCAGACTGTACCACCATTTTTTGGAATAGGTATCCAAAACAAGTCCAAAACATTGTATTATGGAAAAATTTCAGTTC
Organism: Panax notoginseng; assembly: GCA_016801055.1. Taxonomy (NCBI): domain Eukaryota; kingdom Viridiplantae; phylum Streptophyta; class Magnoliopsida; order Apiales; family Araliaceae; genus Panax; species Panax notoginseng. Next base: position 23,597,231 of record CM029014.1, read on the forward strand.
CATAAAATATTAAAAAAAAAATTAACTGTTTTAAAAAAAAGTAAAAAAAAATAAAAAAAAAATTGATCCAAATTTGATCAGGTCCGAACTCCCGAACCTGATCAATTCTATATATATAACGTTAGAGGTGACATAACCTCACCAGAAACGAAGCTAGTTTAAGAGTTAAGACTGGAGGGGGTCATGGCCCCCTAATGTTTGAAAATTTTATAAAGTTCATTTGTTCATTTATCAATTTGTTCATAAAGTCGTTTCTGATTGGAAAATAATTTTATTATTAAATTTATTATAATTGTACGTTTGTATAATTTGAGCATAATATTGTATATGTGTTATTCTAATTGAATGATACATTTATATTCAGGTAACCAATTAACTAAAACCATTATTTAATTTTTTTTATTCTTTATTTATTTTATAAAACTTGATATTTTAATTTGTAAAAGTTTAATGAGTGATCATAATATTGTATATGTTAATTCCAATTGCATATTAAATTTGTTTTCTGGTAACCAACTAAAATCCTACTTATTTGATTGCAAATTTATGAAAATTTTATTATTAAAAAGTTCAACAAGTGATCCAATAATATTGATTAACTCATTCTTGTAGTGTAGTTAATGGAATATTTTGTTTCTTGTTTAAGAATCATGGGAAAATCACATAATATTGATTTATTTTTCAAGAGAAAATAATTAAATCATGTTGACACATCTATGCTTATTCCTGATCATAATGTTCAAATATCTCTGCCTACTCCTGAACAAGAACAACGTTTTTAAAATCACCAAGAATTGAATGTAAAGAATGAGATATTAATTATTTGGAGCGTGATCTTGAAAAACGTATCGAAATATAAAAATGTCGTGGTGTGATGAAGTTCGACTAGCTTACATCAACTACGATTCATATCAATGCATCCTTTTCGAGTACTCTTTTTTTGAATATATATTATGTTATTAAAAAAAATTCTTGACCTCCCAAAATCAAATTCTGACTTCGTACATGATCTTCACATGCTCCCATATCACCCATCCTATGTAAAATGTTCGTTCGTCCGATGACATGATCAATCCCAAATTAACATTTATTAATCGAATGGTCTATTTTGGTTTACAGAAAGAGGAATCAAATTCCTTCCAATTCTCTGCTACTTTATCATCATTATTCCTATTTTGTTGTATATAATGTTAGAAATCTCATTATTCCTACTGATGTATATAGTGACATAATTAAACCAATTCTGAGAGTCAATTTTAGCATACAGTAGTTTGAATTTAAAAAAGAGAATATTTGTTACAATACTATTCGGATAAATACATTTTTATTTGTCTATAGACAAAATACGCGGTTTGTAGGTGAAATATACGTACTGTCCAAATTAAAAAAAAAAGAAAAAGAAAACATGCTACTAATAAAAGGATTAAATAATTTAAATATGAATTCTCCAAACTCTTGAAAGGCAAGAGAAGATGTGTTTACGAGAAGAATGGTGTCATAGCAAATATTTGTTATGATTCACTCTCCATATATATATATATATATATATATATATATATATATATATATATATATATATTTGATTTTCGACTTCTTTTATGATATAATGGTTTGTATTACTCACACTAGGACATAAGTTTTTCAAATAAACAAAACTTTAATTATTTATCTATATTAGAATAGAAAAATAACTATTTTTGGTGAAGGTGTGTCACATTTTAAGATAAATAAATAAATAATTAATTACATGCTTCTTATCTCTCTCCCACTTTGTATCCCTATTTTTTCTTTTATCTTTTTTCATCCATGTTTTTCAAGTTTATTCAAATATTTTAATTTTTTTTTTCTTAATTACGCACGTACACACATACTACTATACATGAAAGAAATCCAAATGAAATTCTCATTTTGGAAATAATGTGTTGGTTTTATGGGATGGATCCACCCCATACATCTAGTCTAGTCCAAACAGTTCCCGCGTCGTATGAATCAGAGATGACATTAGATTAGTACCGTCCTCTTCAGTTATTTGTGGAATGAATTACATAATTGCCAGAGTCTGAATACAAATTTGAAATTATGGAAATGCAGAATCCAATAACAGTATCCTGTAATTATTAAAACCGGAATAGGGTATCCAATGCCCAATCACAAACTCCAACGGTCCAGTCCCAACCCTTTCTCAGTCTACTCATGGATAGTTTGGACAGTTTCTAGTACAAGGTACCCTTTTGATCTATCATTAAATAGAATTTTCTCCTGCCACAAGGCCCACAACCTACAATAATTTAGCAGTACACCACTCATTAGGCCCATTTTACTTTAGTATTCCCTTTAAGCCCAATAGGATCATACCGTCATGATTTTCTTTTATATTTTTTTAGATTATTTTTAAAAAAATTATAAAAATTGATTTTATCATATACATTTTCAAATAAGGGCTATATGCAGTATTATACAGTCGGACTATAACGACGGTTCACCCGTCGCCGTAGCTTAGAATAGTTATGGCGACAGGTGAAACCATCGCTATAATCCAAAATCTCGTCGTTATAACCGACTGTATAATACACAGTTGTGTACATATATTTTTCCCTTCAAATAATATTGGTAAATAGTGATTATCTATGTTATGTTAAAATAGAATTTTACTTGCATATGAATTGTACTCTTTTTAGTCAATCAAATCTCTTCAAATTTAAAATAAACGCTAAAATATTTAGGGCCCCACATTTTACTCTCATTAAAATTTTTATTAATTCTTTAGGTTATTTTCATATGTTAATTTTGGTAACTACAAAACGTGTAGTTCAGCACTTTTTTTCTTTTTTTTCCCCTCTTTCATTCCAATTTTCTCTCCACTTTTTCTTTTAAAGTTTTATAATTTAAATTTCAAACATATTAATTATTTGAAGAAATTATCACGCGATCACGTGCACATATAGATTAGTATTTATAAGTTACTAGTAATTGTCCGTGCCTGAAGGCACGGTGTAACGAAATTCTTCTTCTCTCTCCGTTTCAACAATCTGAAAATTAGAATGAATCTTAACTTTTCTGGTGTTTTCTTGCCCAAATCAATTAAAATGAATCTAAACTGTACTTGTATTTTTTCGCTTAAATTCAAATTGAATTATATCTTATTATTATAAATAACTAAGTAAAAATGGAACAATCAGTGCCTTCTATATTCAAATAAGTAAAAAGCTGGGTTCCTGGCCCTCAAATGAGTTGGTCCATCCTTAATGTATAGCTCAAACAAAACTAAAGCCCACGAACCCAGCCATTAACTTTAATATATGTAGTAGGAGAAATGGAAAATTTTCATTCCAGCTGGTCCAATTTTAAATGTCCCCCCAAATCACAGAGGTTTATACCATCGAATTGGAAAAAGAGGAAAAGAGGAAAATGAGGAAGAAAGCCTATCGTTTTGTAAGGAAAGGTAAATTTATATAAATGTAAAAAAAGTACTACAACTAGAAGGACTAAAGAGATTGATCAGCAGACCTGGCAAACCGGGCCGGTTTGCTCGCAAAAAAATGGGCTATGAGCTTTCGTATTACAGCCCACGTAAAATTGGGTCATTTTAGTCCGGCCCGTTTTTGGCCCGGGCCGCCCGTGAGTTGTTGCTTTAAAAAAAGCATTACAATGTTACATGTGAGGGTTGAACACAAGACATCTAAGTTATTAAATAAAAATTCAATCTAACTAAACTACAACAATTGCTTGTTTTAACATGCATGCATCTAAATAAAAGTACAAAAAATAAAAAGACAACCGTTTAAACAAAATGTACAATCTCTAGTTTTAATTTGTTTATCTTTTTAAAATTTAAAATAAAATTAAAAAAAAATTGAAAGAGATAAGATAAGGAGATTTGAGGGTCTGATTTAGTGTGCTATAAATTCAAATTTTTTGAAGAAATAGGATAAGTGGTGCTTCAAAAGTTCTAGGTATTCGGTTATGTGCAATGCTATAGAGGATTAAAACAAGTGCCACTTTTTTATTGTTTCTCTTTTATCTCATACTAATATAATAATAACTCAAAGAAATAGTTGGGGTTAGCACTAGATGTTGAACTAATATTAGTATCAAAGCAAATATTAGGTAGTGGTGCATGTGAGAATATTATCAAAATTAAAAACTATATATAGATATAATAAAAAGAAAGCACTACAAAATAGACGTAATTTACTTATGCATAACATTTACCCATGTTACAACAAGTAGTTGTTGTAGTTCAGTTGGATTAAACTCTTATTTAATGACTTAGAGGTCTTGTGTTCAACCCTCACAAGTAGCTATGGGCCATTTTAGCCTGGCCCGCTTCTAGCCCGGCCCGTTTGGGCCAGCCCGACCCGTTTGCCAGGTATACTGATCAATTTTTCTAAGCAACATATTGATATTAGTATTATTATCCCAGAGATGGCACCGTGGAGGTTGACTGGCTTTTATGGGTATCCAAAACACGCTCGAAGGAAGGAATCGTGGGATTTGCTGCGAAACCTTAGTGTGCAATTGAATCTTCCGTGGTTCTGTATAGGGGATTTCAATGATCTTCTGGCACAATCAAAAAAGAGAGGACATATAAGACATCTATATAGTCTTATACAAGGTTTTCGAGAGGCTGTGGAGGATAGTGGCTTAAGGGACCTGGGCATGATTGATTATCGCTTTACATGGTAGAGGAGCAGGGGTAAACCTCAGTGGGTAGAGGAGCGTCTTGACCGTGCCCTGGCATCACATTCATGGCTATCTCAGTTTGAAAACGTAATAGTTGAAAACTTGGAGGCTCCTTCATATGACCGCTCGGTACTTTTACTTCATTTTTTGGGAAGTAAGCCAATAAGAAGAGTGTTTAGGTTTGAAAATTGTTGGCTTCGTGAGGTGGAATGTAGGGACATAATACATGGTAGTTGGGCGGCAAGTACATAATGTAATATATTGGAGCGTATTAAACACTGTGGGGTAGATCTCCAAATATGGGGAAACTCCTACAGGTTGAGATTTAAGACTCGAATTCTGGAGAGCAAGAGACGTATTAAGGATCTCAAGTTTAAGAGCGATATAGCTTTCGTGAGTTTGTATGCAGTGGCTAGTGAGGAGTTGAGTAGTTTATTGAATCAGCAAGAACAGTATTAGAAGCAAATAGCTAAGCAATTTTGGCTCAACAGTGGTGATTCTAATACCAATTATTTTCATCAATATGCTTTAACGCGACGGCGGGAGAATTCTATTGCTAAATTGAAGGATGACCATAACAGATGGTGCACGTGGGGTCATGGTCTTGATAATGTTATTGTTAGTTATTTCAAGGATATATTTACTTCTCGGGGAAGTGATGGCAATGGCATTTACGGTATAATTAAAAACAAAGTATATGAGGCCCAGAATCATGAGTTGCTACGGTCGTTTGAAGTTTGTGATATTAAGGAGGCTATCTTTGCTATGAACCCAGATAAAGCTTTGGGTCCTGACGGGATGAACCTTGCTTTCTTCCAAAATTATTCAGATGTGGTAGGAGATGATGTTACTCGTTCATGCTTGGGGTTCCTAAATAACCAGCAACTTCCTCAAGGAATCAATGTGACTTCTATTGTTCTTATCCCTAAGACAAAAATTCCGGAGAGGATGGCAGATTTTCGACCGATAGCTGTGTGTAATGTCATTTATAAAATTATGTCAAAGGCCATAGCTAGTAGATTGAAGCGAGTACTTCCCTCGATTGTATCGGAATCACAGAGTGCTTTTATTCTAGCAAGATTGATCACTGACAATGTGATGGTAGCCTTTAAGATTGGGCATTTTTTAAAACGGAAGTGATAAGGGAAACATGGTTTGGCAGGATTTAAAATTGATATGTCCAAGGCCTATGATAGGATTGAATGGGACTTTCTCAAGAATATGATGATTCGTCTTAGTTTTGATAGGAGGTGGGTGGATCTTATTATGCATTGTGTTACAACTGTGGAGTATTCGGTGGTGCAGGACGAACACCAGTTGGGACCGATTATTCCGAGTCGTGGTCTGCGACAGGGAGATCCTCTATCTCCGTAATTATTTCTTTTATGTGCGAAAGGGTTGTCTTCTTTGCTAAGTGACTATTGCGTTAGAGGTTTTATACATGGATGTAAAGTTACTAGGACAGCCCCTATGATTTCTCATTTATTTTTTGTGGATGACAGCTTTTTGTTTCTCCGAGATAATATGCAGGAGTGTGAGAAGATTAAAGATTGTTTGAACGTATATGAGAAGGCATCTGGGCAAATGATTAATTATCAGAAATCGTCGGTTTCTTTTAGCTCTAATATATCTTCTAGTTTGATGGAGAGTATTTGTGCCTTTTTACGGGTGGGTAGAACTGAAGACCATGGGAAGTATCTAGGACTGCCCTCTTTAAATGGAAGGAATAAAATGAAAATTTTTTCTTTTGTTAAAGATAAAGCTTGGCAGCGGATGTAGGGTTGGCGGAATAAACTGCTATCTAGAGCAGGAAAGGGAGTGCTGCTAAAAACTGTGGTCCAATCGCTACCCTCATATGTGATGAGTGTGTTTTTGATTCCGTCTCTACTATGTGCTGAGTTAGAGAGAATGATGAACTCCTTTTACTGGGGCAAACATGGTTCGGGAAGAAGAAATATCAATTAGATGGCGTACGTGGGATAAGCTTTGTGTTAATAAACATAGGGGTGGTATGGGATTTCGTAAATTGCATGCATTTAATATTAAGATGCTAGGTAAACAAGGGTTTCTTTTACTTATAGAACCCAATTTATTGATGAGTAAGGTGTTCAAAGCACGTTATTTCCCTAGGGGAACTTATTTAGATGCCTAAATTGGTCCGAAACCTAGCTATGTATAGAGGAGTGTTCTGGTAGGACAGGAGTTTATTCGTAAAGGAGCTCGATGGAGGATTGGTATAGGCAGTCAGGTGAAGGTATGGTCAGATCCTTGGCTTCCAGATGATAATCACCCTTATATTGAAACTGCTATACCTCAGAGGATGAAAGAGATAACTGTCCAGTCTTTATGCTTTGTGGAGAAGAGTCTGGGATTTGGATATTTTGAATGATCTCTTCTCATTGCGGGACAAGAGGCTCATTCTTGAGATTCCCTTGAGTCGTAGGGCGAATTCAGATTGCTGGAGTTGGTCCAGAGAAAGACGAGGCATCTACACGATTAAAAGTGGCTATCATACTCTAATGCTCAATAATAGGGGTGCGACACAACATGATAACTCCAACACGTGGCGCAAGTTATGGGCTCTAAATGTTCCAACAAAAGTGAAACACTTCCTTTGGCGGGCATGCACAAATAGTTTACCCACCATGAGAGATCTGAGGAAGAAATGTGTTGATGTCAATGATATGTGCCCAAGGTGTAATAACTTAAAGATGTGTTACATATCCTGGTGCGGTGTTCTTACACTAGAGATGTTTGGAGTTTATCTTGCATAGGTGATAACAATGGGTCTGAGGAGATTTTTGGTGATTAGTGGACACGTGTGCTTTCTAGTAGAAATCGAGAAGAGGCTAGTAGGGCTGCGATGGTTGCATGGGGCCTCTGGAACAGTAGGAATGATCTGGTTTGGCGTCATCGTAGAATTCAGGAAGGGCAATTGATTTATATGACATATTCATTGCATGAGCAGTGGAGGAAAGCTCAGGTTATTACCAGTCACAGTGAAGCACGGACTGTTGATGCTAACTCGACTTGGAAGAAGCCAACTACAGGTACATATAAATGTAATGTTGATGTAGCTCTTTTTGGTCACGCTAGGCGTATTGGTTATGGCAGTGTGGTAAGGAATGCTGAAGGGTCCATGTTGGCAGCCAAGAATGGTATGGTTGGTGGTCCATTGGATGCTACGATTGCGGAAGCAATTGGTGTTCGTGAGGCGTTAAACTGGTTGAAGACCTTGGGACTTAATAATGTGGTTTTAGAATCTGATGCACAGTTGGTGATCCAAACGATTACATGTGCTCAGGAGGATTTATCTTACTTTGGCTTAATAGTGGAAGATTGTAAATCCCTAGCCAGGGATATTGGTAGTTGTCAGCTTGTGTTTGTCAGAAGATCAGCGAACCAAGTAGTGCATACTCTTGCACGAGCAGTCGGTTCTAAGTCTGATCAGGAGGTTTGGGGTCAATCTCTTCCCTCTTTTCTTGTTGATGTGTTGGTCTCTGATCTATGTTAATGAAATATTACATTTTCAAAAAAAAAAAAGAGATTGATTATTGTATGCAAGACTTGGACTTTTATAAAGATGGATTCTTCTCTAAATTGAAGTCCTTTTTATGTGAGAGTAGTCATTACTATTATAATTTTGAATAAGATAGTTACTATGTTTAGAAATCTCAATTAAGAACATAAGAAAACTAAATATACAGAGATTATGTGTTAGGTTTATTCAACAACCTTGAAACTGAGAGCAAAAGATGAAATGAAAAACAAAAGATAAAGGTGTGAACTGAATAACATTTATTATTGAGAATTATGTATTACATTAGTACCTACTGTATATACACTAGTACAATGGTCTTTATATTAATTTGTATCACTCCTTATTTTTAGGAAAGTAGATAACATTTGTTACATGTACAAAGACTAAAATACACCAAGGTAATATAATTAAGTCTATATATATATATATATATATATATATATATATATATATATATATATACCTTTTTTATTAGTTGTCATTGTCAACACATCAATCACTTTCTTCCTGAGCACCAATGTAGATAATATTGCAATTGTATGTACTTGAACTTTAGCTTGTTGTGGTATAATATATGTATAACTCCCCTCACAAGTTGAAGGCATAGATGGGTTATATAAGCCCAACTTGAAAGCTAAATCCCAATGATTGGTACGACCTAAAGCTTTAGTCAACAAATCAACAGCTTAATCTTTAGAAGAAACGTTATAAATTAAGAGGCTGAATAATATATGCTTGAACCTTTTTCCTGATAAAATGACAGTCAATTTCTATGTGTTTAGAGTGAACATGATAAACGGGATTAGCTGCAATGTATATGGATGTCTTATTGTCACATAATATAGGAGTAAGATCATGAGTCATTAGTACCTCTAAATCTCGTAACAAGCTACCATAGAAACTCACAAGTAGTAGTAGTAAGTGCACGATACTCATCTTCAGCTAAATTTTGAGAAGTGACAGATTGGTTTTTAGACTGCCAAGAAACAAGAGAAATACATAACATAAGGTAGAACCCAATAACATGTCTTCTACTGGTGGGACAACCTCCCCAATCACTGTCACAAAAATCCCTTTAAAACCATATCATTATCTACAGAAAAGAAAAGTCATTGTCTAACTGTACACTTGAGATACCTTAGAACTCTATAAACAAATTCAACATGTTTTTGTCGAGGTGTTTGTATGAATTGACTAAGTAATTGAACCGAGTAGCCTATATCTGGTTTGGTAAATATGAGATACAAGAGCCTACCCATATAACTTCTATAATCAGATGTGTTAAAAATAAGATCTCCAAAAAAATGTTATCACGAAGCTTGATGTGTTGATCGAGTGGAATAGTAAGTGGCTTGGCATCCAACAAATTTACATATCGTAAAAGTTCTAAAATAAACTTCCTCTATCTAATAAAGATTCCAGCCTTTGATCTGCTGACCTCTAGCCTCCAAGATCCTTAATTAATACTAAATTTATTGTCTAATATGACTTTAAAATGATTAACCATAAAAGTGTCATTGACAGTAATGAAAATATCATCAACATAAACCAGAACTATTGTAAAAAAATAATTTTTGAGGTATATAAATAAGGAATAATCATCTATGGATTGAGAAAAATCAACTTGAATAAGAGAAGTAGTAAGCTTTGCAAACCATTGTCTGGAGGCTTGCTTCTAATGATATAAAGATTTCTTTAATATGCACACAACTCTTTTAAGGTTTGATGGAATAATGTACCCTTGTGGCAAATTCATATACAACTCCTCCAAAAAATCTTCATGCAAAAATGCATTGTTGGCATCTAATTGATAAAAAACTCATTATTTAGCTACTACAATGGCTAAGAGACATTTAACTATGACTATTTTTGCCACAGATGCAAAAGTGTTATGGTAATCCACTCATTCCTCTTGTGTATAACCTTTAGCCATCAAACGAGTCTTATACTTTTCAATGTGCCCATTAGCATGTTATTTGACCTTGTAAACTCATTTACACCAAATTATTTGCTTGCCAATAGGTAATTCTACCAATTCTCGAGTATGATTAAATTCAATAGCATCAAAGCTCTTTATTCATAGTTGTGATCCATTATGGATCCTTAAAAACTTGAGAAAAATAATTAGGTTTTTTAACAAAAGCCAGATTAACAATGAAATGTTAATGTGAAGGTGAAAACTGTAATAAGATAAATAATGCTCAAGAGGGATAATACACTTTTTAGTTACTGTATCAGGATCCGATTTTCATTGTGGTTACCAAAACTTTTTTTGTTACAATCGAATAACTGTACTCTCAAAAATTATAAAATGGTCATTATTTAAAATTTTCATCCGAAAAAACGGACGGAATGCTGACTGTGCAAGTTAACTTCTCTTTTTTGCTTACGTGGAGCCCAACTTTGTCATTATTGTGAGTAATATTAAAATGTTTCATTGGTACTGTATGCAACAACAAAAAATTGTACTACATGCATGTATTATTTAATAAGTTTATTTGGTTTATTTAATTAGCACTAAAAAAAATTATATACATACAGTGCGTATTGCATGTATTTTGAAATTATCCTGTCATTATTATCAATAATATTATTATTACTTTTATTATTATTTTGAAATTATTAATATTATTATTATTATTACTTTAAAATTATTATTATTATTATTATTATTATTATTATTATTATTATTATTATTATTAGCCACTTGCGCACTTGGTGGAGGCAGTGGTTGTTGGATTGATCTCCGGCAAATCTGATTAAAAAAAAAGAGTTGATCAGATTCATCATAATCAAGAAAAGAAAGGGGGCTATTTCTTTTTTAAATAATAAAATACTATTAATAATAATAATTTTAAAATAATAATAATAATTTTAATAATATGTAGAACTTCAGAGTAAAATTAATAGTATTGTATAAAAATAATTTTAAAATAATAATAATAACAATTTTTAATAATAATAATAGTATTAATAATAATTTCAAAATAATAATAATAATAATTTTTAAATAATAATAATAAAAATTAAATTTATAAAAATTTTATTTTTATAAAATTAATTGTATTTGGGGGTTTGTTCCGTACATATTTGTATGAATTTTTTTTATTTTATTTTAATGGAGAATAAAAAATGATTCGTCAAATTTACCCTTGTTCAAATAATTTAAACTAATAAAATAATAAAAATATTAGTTTTTAAAAACAAATCAGCTTCATATAAAAATATTTTTATAATTTATATAATCTTTTTTTAAATTTTTAAAAAAATATTTTTATTGTTATTGTTATTATTATTATTATTTTGAAATTATTATTATTTAAAAATTATTATTATTATTATTTGAAATTATTATTATTATTATTATTATTTCAAAATTATTATTATTACTATTATTATTATTTTGAAATTATTATTATTATTATTATTATTATTATTATTATTATTATTATTATTTAAAGATAATAAATTTTACTACTCCACTTTGTTTAAAAGGGATAATACTTTTTTTGGTTATTGTACTAAAGTCCAAATACAATTAATTTTATAAAATTAAAATTTTTATAAAATTAATTTTTATTATTATTATTTAAAAATTATTATTATTATTATTTTGAAATTATTATTAATACTATTATTATTAATATTAAAAATTGTTATTATTATTTTAAAATTATTGTTATACAATACTATTAATTTTACTCCGAAGTTCTACATATTATTAAAATTATTATTATTAATAGTATTTTATTATTATTATTATAATTATTATATTTATTATTATTATTTTAAAATTATTATTATTATTATTAGTATTTTATTATTTTAAAAAGAAAAAGCCCCCTTTCTTTTTTTGATTCTGATAAATCTGATCAACTCTTTTTTTTTTTTTAATCAGAGTTGTCAGAGAATCCAACAACCACTGCCAGCCACCAAGAGCGCAAGTGGCTAATAATAATAATAATAATAATTGTAAGACCCCAATTTTTTTTTTTAATAAAATAGAATGTTCTCTATTTATTATTTTGAAATATTAAGGGGTTGATTTGATTAATGTGGTTAGTTATGGGTAAAATGCGTAAATATTTTAAATAAGTAAGTGGTTATAAAATATTCATTATTGTCAGGGAATATTCGGTTGATCGTGGAATATTCTTGCAATCGGGGAATATTCGTACGACGGCACAGCCTTTTGTGGGCTCCATAACGAAAAGCGATTGGATGAAGAAAACGACAAGTATGAGTTTTTTATAAATAACGGCGTAGTTGTTACCGTTAACACTGTTAGAATACCCGGTGGTTAAATCACAGTAATACGCGGTGTTGCACAGTAGCACACAGTATTGCACCAATTATTGATTCTTATGTAAGAAGGCACTACTCAATAATTGTTACAGTAATTACTATTCAATATTTTATTTTATTGATTCAATAATTGCTTCGTTGATATTTTATATTGTTGATTCAATAATTGTCATTGCACAGTATTTCAAATTATCATATCAATAATTTATATTATTTGAATAATATTATTAGATAGCATTATTGGCAATGTCTAAGGAAGTTCTGTCTATGAGAGATTATTTAATTGCGCGCCAGTAAGGAGAAATCTTTACCGGAAGGCCCCCTCTTTCCTGGGAATGACCTGGTTGTCATTATTGTGATTCTGTAATATTATTTGTGAATAATTAATTATTGATATATATGATAAGGAAAATATTTATTTTATGTGTATATAAATGGAGTAATTTTTAGAAAAGTGACAATTATTGAAAATTAATATTTTATCTTTTCTGATAAAATAATTCATTCAAATATATTATTATATTACATTATAAATGTATAATACAATAATATAATAATATAATAATGGTGATATTTTTATAATGAATGTGTGATATATGAATAAATGAGGAGAAAGAGTATTTTTATTATAATAAATGCTAAAAACATGTTGGTGGACCCCGTTTTTGACTAAAATTTGATTATAGTCTGCAAAATCATCCGTATGTGGATTTTGGTCAATTTCTGTTTAAAATTTGAAAAAACTTAAAACTACAAAGTTGTGGAGAATTAAATTTCCTATTAAATAGACATAAGATTCGAATTTTTTTGATAAAAAGACTATTTATTATGATTTATTGAAGTTTCAGAATATTGGGTCTGAATTAATTTTGTTACAAAAAATATTTAAAACATATTTTTAATGTTTTTGGGCTGCACTTGCATGTGGTAAATGCTGAATTCAGATTGTAAGGTGTGCGTAGGAAATTAAAAATAAAATATTGATATTTTATTAAATTTTCTGCTTTGGTGCTCTAAGTATTTTCCTATAAATAGGGTGCTTAAGTTATAATTGAAAATCACACCAGAAACTGAAGTTTTCTCTTTTTATATTATCGAGCGTATTTTTGTGAATATTTAGATATCTTGAGTGTTGCTATACGGTGCACGTTTTTTTCAGCGTTATATCTGATATTTCAGCCATAAGTACTATTCTTTTGAGGTAAGGGATGTTATTTTCTTTGTAAATGATATTATTTCTTTCAATATCACTATACCGGAATATTGATATGAATTTTATTATGAAATTTTTACCTTTTCATGTCGGGGTTACTATTCATGAGTTACTATTTACGAGTTACTATTCATGAGTTACTATTGATGAGTTACTATTTACGAGTTACTATTTACGAGTACTATTCATGAAGTATGATGATTTTTCATGTAGAATTTTTACCTTTTAGTGTCGGAATTACTATTCACGTATACGACACTATTCACGAATACGGCACTATTCACAGAAAAAATAAATTTTCTTTCTTTGTCCAAGTTATCTATTGTGGTTACTATCTTTGATTGTATCCATATTTTGATCTTTATTTTTGAATTCTGCTCCACAATTGATTATTATGGAGTATTTTTGAACTTAGATAAACCGAAGTACGAATCCCTAATCTTTGTCTTTTTATCCCTCTGAATTCGTTTTTTTGAAAATATTTTTATTATACTTAGTCCTAAATGGTGATATAACTGAATATCTTTGGCCTATAGTGCAAAGATGAATGATTATTTGATGAATATCTTTGGCCCGTAGTGCAAAGATGAACAGGTGTTGAGACGAACATGACTAACTTGTGATACAAATGAATATCTTTGGCCTGTAGTGCAAAGATGAATATTTGATTCAAGATGTATATTGATTGATGTTATAAGGATAAAATATTGATGATGGACTTTTGAATCTTAGAAGATAGTAGAATTTATTCTCTACTTGACTTTTCTAATGGATTGTTGTTTCCGCTGTATTTGTTGATCTAAAACTTGTTGTCTATTGTATTTTATCAGATTTTTCCCTGTTGAGGACTAAGGATAATTTTTTCTACATTATCTTAGTCATAATATTCTTTATTGGGCTAGTTGAGCTCATCCTTTTCTTTTTTTGTTTCATTTTTCTTCTCAGGAAGCGAGAACATAGCGGGAACTAGTCGGGGTGTGGAGTGATATTTCAAGTCGGTTATTTTAGTAGTCCTCACTATTTTGTAAAATAGTGTATCAATAATTGTAATGAGGACTTAGTTGAGTGTGGATATTGTCTAGAAGATAATATTTATATTTAAATTTATAGTATATGTGTTGTCGTATTTTGCATGACAATTATAATAATGAAGTTGTACTTATTTTCTGTACCATGTATTTGACGACCCAAAATGGGTTGGGTGGAATGGATCTATTTTGGGGGTATCACAGTTGGTATCAGAGCTTAGGGATATAATCTCTGGCAGAGATCGGGGAATAGAACTAGGAGGGGAGGGACGAGTAAATTATTCGCTAGTGTGTCCTACCTAAGCTTATTTGTTTGGTCGGTCAGAATATAGGGATAATATGTGATATGTTAATGTGTTTAATTAACCTTTGTTTTGTGACAATATTTGAGAATGACATCTAAAAATTTTGAGATGAGCAATGGAGCAAAACAATATGACTGTGTCCCAGTACGAGGCTAAGTTCGCGAAGTTATCCAGGTTTACACCTCATTTAGTAGAGAATGAGGAACGTATAACGCGGATGTTTCTGAGAGGTTTGAAACTCAAAATTCGTCAATACCTCATTTCTCACAAATTTTCTCTATATTCAGATATTGTGAACAGGGCTCAATTATTAGAGCGAGATAATGAGTTTGGTCAACCGGGCAACCAACAACACGATAATAATCGTACCGGTGGCAACGGCCATCGGGACAATGATAATCATCGTGGAGGAAATTACCATACCAAAAATGGTAACCACTTCGGTGGTAATCGGTAACCACTTCGGTGGTAATCATGACCAAGATAATAGGAAAGGTGAGTCAAGTGAAAATTTCAAAAAGAAAAGATTCAACAATGACGGGAAAACGTCGGCACCAGCACCAGCACTAAATTCTAAGGGAGGAGAAAGACCGTCAGTTAGATAGTACAGATGCGGAGAGGAGAGACACATATAGCTCGAAATTGTCTTGTAGCGAAACCAAGTCTTCCAAGGTATGTTTTAGTTGTGGAAAAGACGGTCATATAGCTCGAAATTGTCTTGTAGAAACCAAGTCTAGCGGGGATGGTGACTCCAAAGGATGTCCCGGACAAGTCAAAGTCAGTGATTCCTGGAAGAGTGTTTGTCGTGACTGCCCAAAATGCGAGGAACCCGAACGAAGTTATCACGGGTTAGCTAATCATAAATGTAAGACCCCAATTTTTTTTTTTAATAAAATAGAATTTCCTTTATTTATTATTTTGAAATAGTAAGGGTTTATTTGATTAATGTGGTTAGTTATGGGTAAAATGCGCAAATATTTTTAAATAAGCAAGTGGTTACAAAATATTCATTGTTGTCGGGGAATATTCGTTTGGTCGTAGAATATTCTTGCAGTCGGGGAATATTCGTACGACGGCGCAACCTTTTGTGGGCCCCATAACGGAAAGCGATTAGATGAAGAAAATGACAAGTATAAGTTGTTTATAAATAACGACGTAGTTGTTACCGTTAATACTGTTGAAATACTCGGTGGTTAAAACACAGTAGCACACGGTATTGCACCAATTATTGATTCTTACGTAAGAAGGCACTACTCAATAATTGTTACAGTAATTACTGTTCAGTATTATATTTTATTGATTCAATAATTGCTACGTTGATATTTTATATTACTGTTGTTTCAATAATTGTCACTACACAGTATTTTCTATTATCGGAGCAATAATTCATATTATCTGAATAATATTATTAGATAACATTATTGGCAATGTCTAGAAAGTTCTTTCTAAGGAGAGGTTTGGTCACCTAATTACGCGTCAGTGAGGAGAGATCCTTATTGGAAAGCTCCCTCTTTCCTGGGAACTGCCTGGTTATTAGTATTGTGATTATGTAATATTATTTGTGAATAATTAATTATTGATTTATATGATGAGAAAAATATTAACTTTATGTGGACATAGATAGAGAAAATTTTTAATATGACAATTGTTAAAAATTAATATTTTATCTTTTTCTGATAAAATAATTCATTTAAATATATTATTCTATTATAATAATATAATAATGGTGATATTTTTACAATGAATGTGGGATATATGAATAAATGAGGAGGAAGAGTATTTTTGTTATAAAAAATATTTAACACATGTTTTGTGTTACAAAAAAATGTTTAACACATGTTTTGTGTGTTGATGGACCTCATTTTTGACTGAAATTTGATTATAGGCTGTAAAATTGTCCGTTTATAGATTTCGATCAATTTCTGTTTGGAATTTTAAAAAACTTTCTTCTGTAAAGTTGTACAGAATGGAATTTCCTATGAAAAAGATATAAGGTTCGAATTTTTCTGACAAAAGGGCTATTTATTATGAATTATTGAAACTCCGAAGTTTCGAAATAATTGATTTTTAGAAGTTTTAATTATTTTTAATATGAAAAACGTTTTTGGTCATTATTGTGGGTCTTGCATGTGATGTAAATGGCTGAAATCAGATTTTCAAAGTGGGCGTAGGAAAATTTTTATAAATATAATTATTTTATTAAATTTTCTACTTTGGTGTTCTAAACATTTTCCTATAAATAGGGTGCTTAGGTTAGAATTAAAATCACACCAGAAATTGAAATCTTCTCTCTCTATATTATCGAGTGTATTCTTGTGAGTATTTTGATATCTTGAGTGTTACTATACGGTACAAGTTTTTTTTAGCATTATATCTGATATTCCAGCCAGAAGTATTATTTTTTTGAGGTAAGGGATGTTATTTTTTTTATAAATGATATTATTTCTTTCAATATCATTATACCAAAATATTGGTAAGATTTTTCTTGTTAAATTCTTATCTTTTCATGTCGGGGTTACTATTCATGAGTTACTATTCACGAGTTACTATTCATGAGTTACTATTTACGAATTACTATTCATAAGTACTATTCACAAAGTATGATGATTTTTCTTGTAAAATTTTTACCTTTTGATGTCAGAGTTACTATTCACGTATACAGCACTATTCACGTATGCGGAACTATTTATGAATACGACACTATTCACAAAAAAAATTAAATTTTCTTTTCTGTGTCCAATTGTCTGTTATGATTCCTATCTTTGATTGGATCTATGTTTTGATCTTTATTTTTAAATTCTACTCCACAATAGTTATTATGGAGTATTTTTAAACATGGATAAACTGAAGTACGAATCCTTACTATTTGTTCTTTTGTTTCACTAGATTCATTTTCTTTAAAATATATTTTTCATCATCTTCAGTCCTAAATGATGATATTACTGAATATCTTTGGCTTGTAGTGCAAAGATGAATGATTTCTTGATGAATATCTTTGGCCCGTAGTGCAAAGATGAACAGGTGTTGAGATGAACATGACCGACTGATTAATATCTTTGGCCTGTAGTGCAAAGATGACTATTTAATTCAAGATGTATATTGATTGATGTTACAAGGATAAAATATCGATGATGGACTTTTAAATTCATAGATGATAGTAGATTTCATTCTCTACTTAACTCTTCTAATGAATTGTTATTTCCGCTGCAGTTGTTGATCTAAAACTTGTTGACTATTGTATTCTATCAAATTTTTCCCTGTTGAGGACTAACGATAATTTGTTCTATATTATCTTAGTCATAATATTCTTTACTGGGCTAGTTGAGCTCATCTTTTTCTTTTTTGTTCCATTTTTCTTCTCAGGAGACGAGAATGTAGCGGGTACTAGTCGGGGTATGAAATGATGGTTCAAGATAGTTATTTTAGTAGTCCTCACTATTTTGTAAAATAGTGGATCAATAATTATAATGAGGACTCCATTTGAGTTTGAATACTGTCTAGATGACAATATTTGTATTTAAACTCACAGTATATGTGTTGTCGTATTTTGCACGACAATTGTAATAATAAAATTGTAGTTATTTTTCGTACCATGTATTTGGCGACTTAGAATGGGTTGGGTGGAATGAACCTATTTTGGGGGCATCACAGTTGGTATCAGAGCTTAGGGATATGGTCTTTGGTGGAGATCGGGGAATAGAACTAGGAGGGGAGAGACGAGTAAATTCTTCACTAGTGTGTCCTACCTAAGGTTATTTGTTGGTTGGTCAGAATATAGGGATATTATGTGATATGTTAATTTCTTTAATTAACTCTTGTTTTGTGGCAGTATTTGAGAATGGTAGTGGAAAATGTTAACAATGGAGTGAATGAGATCGTGGAGACACTTCTAATCACCAACTAGGATAATGTGATGTCAGGCAAAGAAGGAATTAGAGATATCCATACGATAAGTGAAGAATTAATAGTTGCACCCGAGATAGTCGCAGAGGTAGCAGCTGAGAGTGAGGAAGAAGAGGAAGAAGAGGAACCTGAGGAGAATTTATTAGAAGAATTTTATGATCAAAATTTAGAACTACAAAATCGTATTCATGAGTTAGAAGAGCAGGCTGAAGAACGGCAGGCGGTCGTGAAACAAAGAGATGTAACAATTCAAAATTATGTTACCCGATGTGCGATGCTTGAATAGAAGCACTCTTTGGCACAGTATAAGATATTAGAGCTGGAATCTGAGAATGCTATGATCAAAGTTCTGATGAAAGAAGAAGAAACCGAACGAATGAGAATAGATGATGCATGGGTAAAAGCCACACGACGCGTTGATATTGTAAAAAAAGACGTTCGATCCAATAAGGCCAAAATAGATGAAATGGATTTCGCTTTTTGGACAGCAATTGGGAGAATCAAACATCGAGTTCGAAAATATCCTGTGAAGAGTGGTCAACCCCAATTCGATATGGATCAGAGAGTAATGATCCAAATCATGGATCAGGAATACGACAAACTAATGAAGGGTGGAATGTACTCTATTGCAAAGTTAAGTCCAGTTGGGACGGTGACACCAGAGGCGGATACGGACAAGTCAAAGTCAGCGGTTCCTGAAAGAGCGTTTGTCATGGCTGCTCAAAATGTGAGGAACCCGAACGAAGGTATCACGTGTTAGTTAATTATAAATTCTTGTGAAGTCTATACTTTATTAGATACCGGTTCTACCCATTCATTTATCTCTCCTACTTGTGCTCAACGTTTGAATTTGACTTTTGAGAAATTAAACTTTGACTTATCTGTTGAAACTCCGTTACATCCACTGTTTGTAAATCTTATTTGATCCAAGTTGGCCCCATCACATTACCTGTTGACCTTATTTCTTTAAAGATACTTGCTTTTGATGTGATTTTAGAGATTGATTGATTAACTACTCATCATGCCAAAATTGATTGCTTTCGTAAGGTTGTTAGTTTTCATATTCCTAAGCAACCTATTATTCGAATTCAAGCAACCAAACCATTGAAGTCAAACACTTTCATATCAAGCCATAAAGTCATTCATTTATTGAAAAACGGATGTCAAGTTTTCTTAGTCCATGTTATGGACTTGAACAAAAATACGTCAAATTTGAATGATATTTCTATTGTTAGTAAATTTCCTGATGTATTTCCCGAAGAATTTCTTGGCTTGCTCCCAAAGTGTGATATTGAATTTTGTATCGACTTTGAACCCGGTACAAAACTCATTTCTAAAATCACATATCAAATGGCTCCTACTGAACTTCAGGAGTTAAAAATTCAACTATAGAATTTGGTTCCCGAGCCTCTATCTGGTGACTTCCTTTGTGGAATGCACCGAAGCCAGACTCTCCATAGGGGACGCCATATTTGTGTGATAGGTACCATTGTGACGTGCTATCCAAGATTGGGATATGTGTCATAGTTGAGAGCAACCTAAGTCAGTAATCAAAATACGTAGCTTTCTAGGCTTAGCTGGTTATTATCAGAGATTTGTGTAAGAATTTTCTCGAATTGTTACTCCATTAACTCAGCTGACTCGTAAGGATACAAAATTTGAATGGAGCGAGGAATGTGAGAAGAGCTTCCAAGAACTCAACATGCGGCAACGACGTTGGCTCGAGCTGTTGAAAGATTACGATCATACCATCCAATACCATCTTGAAAAAGCAAACACGGTAGCTGACTGTAAGACCCTAACTTTTATAAATAAAGATGAATTTTCTATAAATATCATTTTTGAATATTATGGAGTGAAATTGATATAATGTTATAGTTATGGGTAATATTTATAAATTTTGCAAAGTACGCAAGTTGCTATATAATATTCGATTGGTCGAGGAATATTCATTTTAACAGAAAATATTCGTGCAACGACACAATCATTGGTGGACCCCACAACAGAATTATTGTCGGATTGAGAAAACGACAAAAATACTTTATGAAAATAACGGCGAAAGTTTTACCATTAATATAGTTGAAATACTCGGTAGTAAAAGTACAGTAATACGTATGGTTGCATAGTAGTACACGGTATTGATTATTGATGCTTACGTGATAAGTCACTCAGTTTTGTTTTATTGGTATTATTAATGTAATAAAACAGAAAAGCTTTTTATATAAAACAGAATACTTTCATAAAGTTATTCGTTTTATTAGGCTAATAGTAAAATCTTTTTATATAAAACAGAATACTTTTATAAAGTTATCTGTTTTATTAGACAATAATTAGAGTATATTATATTTTATTATGCATAGTATTTGCATAGTGCATGCATAGTGTTTGCATAGTAAAATCTTTTATAAAGTTATTCATTTTATTAGATTATAAATAGAATATATTTTATTTTATTTAAAAGATTCTGCTTTAAATATGGACCGTCAGATTAAAGTAAATCAATCTAGACCGTTCATGAGTTAGTTACTATGCAGTCCATTTTTCTATAAATAGAAGCTCATTCCTTCATTATTTTCTTACGAATTCACTGAAACTCTAGAGAGAGAAACTATAGAGAGAGAAGAAAAATATTATACTACTTCACTACTCCGATATCAAGTTTCTTTTAGGGTAAGGGATATTATTTGTTGTACTCGTAAAGGGTATTCTTTCTTTCTTATTCATGAAGAGAACTTCTGTTATTCCATTCTTTATTATTCTGTTGGAATAACTTGTATACGCGGGCTACCCTATACTTGGTAAAATTCTTCTGTTATTGCATTATTTATTATTCTATCGGAATATCATGTCTGTGCTTTACGCCGGACCTGGTACCATTATTTATTATTCTATCAGAATATCCTGTCTGTGCTTTACGCCGGACATGGTTCCATTATTTATTATTCTGTCGGAATATCATGTCTGTGCGTTTACGCCGGACCTGATTCTATTATTTATTATTCTGTCAGAATATCCTGTCGATGCATTTACGCATGACCTGGTTCCATTATTTATTTTTCTGTTGGAATAACCTGTCTGTGCGGTCTATCGCATGCTTGGTGAATTCTTTTGTTATTCTACTCTTTATTATACTCAGTTGGTTAAAGTTTTGGCTTTTATACTCCATGAAATTAGTGAAATATCTTTGATATTTGTGCTTCATCTAGTATCTTTTTATGAAAATATTCTTCTGAGCATTCTTGAATTTTACTCTACAAAGCAGTATCATGTTGACAATTTGGACGTTGTTGGTTCCTGGATAAATTAATTCTTGAATTTGTTTTATTGAATTCTTATATCATTGTCATCATCCTCATGTTTATATTCTGTTGAAAGTCATCTGTGGCCTGTAGTGCATAGATGGACTTGGTATGATTATGACCAAGAATTATTCGGTATAATCATGACCGTAATGTTACAAATGATGTGGTAAAAGTCCTCATTAGCCCGTAGTAGATTGATGGACAGTGATTGGCATGATCATGACCATTAATAAATACACAAATATTTTTGGCATGTAGTGCATGGATAATTGTGGTCGTGATACTAAAGAATATCATTGGCCGTAGTGCAGGGGTGATTCGATGATGTGGATTATTTATTAAGCTGAGTCACAGCGATAAAAGTCATGAAAAACCTTTTAAATCATAGAAGATAGTTAATTTTATTCTCTACTTGACTCTTCTAATGGGTTGCTTGTTCTGCTGCAGTTAAACTTGATGTTTGTTATATTGTATCAGTTTAACACTGTTTAAGGCTAATGATAATTTATTCTGCATTATTTTAGTCATAATAGTTCTTACTGGGCTAGTTGAACTCACCCTTTCTTTCACTGTTCTCTTCAGGAAATGAGAATATAGTTGGGACGAGTCGAGGAACGGAGTGATGGACCAAATGATAGCATTAGTAGGCCTCACTATTCTATATAATAGTGTGATAATAAATGTAATGAGGACCCCAGTGAGTTTGTATATTGTCTATCGGACAATATTTGTATTAAAACTCACAGCATATGTTTAGTCATATTTTACACGACTGTTGTATAATTAAGTTGTATTTAAATTTTGTACCATGTATTTGGCGACTTAGAATAGGTGATGTATACCTATTTTGGGGGCGTCACACTGACGTGTTGAGTAGAAGATCGCATGCGGGTACGAGTGCTATATTTTTAACAAAACGACCCATTTCGTATGACTTACAAATGATAGAGATAGAGTTAAAGATTCTATGGATCATGTGATGATATACGAGTAAAATCGACTTTAATCGATAAAGTTAAAACCGCTCAAGCTACACACCGGAGCTGATGAATATGAAGAAGGAGGTGCAAGAAGTTGTAATTCCAAAAGCGAGAATCGGCGATGTGAGGAAAGCTCAAACCTTCGATTTATTAGTCCATTTGAAATTCTCGATCGAATAGGAACTGTGGCCTACAGACTCGTTTTACCGCCAAGTATGTCGCGTGTTCATAACATTTTTCACGTACCGATGTTACGTAAATATGTGGACAACTCGAACCACGTTATTGAGTTAGAACCAGACGAAATAGCCGAAGATTTAACGTACGAGGAGGTACCTGTCAAGATCTTGGATAGGAAGGAGCATGTCATACGCATAAAGGTCATACCATAAGTTAAGGTTTTGTAGAGGAACCATGTTATTGAAGAAATGACCTGGGAGTTAGAAACAGAAATGAAAGCGAGGTATCCTCACCTTTTCGGAACACCAGGTACGTACGTCAATTTCGAGGACGAAATTTCACAAGGAGGGGAGGTTGTAAGACCCCAAATTTTTTTTTTTAACAAAATAGAATTTTCTTTATTTATTATTTTGAAATAGTAAATGTTTATTTGATTAATGTGGTTAGTTATGGGTAAAATGCGTAAATATTTTTAAATAAACAAGTGGTTATAAAATATTCATTGTTGTCGGGGAATATTCGTTTGGTCGTGGGATATTCTTGCTGTCGGGGAATATTCGTACGATGGCGCAGCCTTTTGTGGGCCCCATAACGGAAAGCGATTGGATGAAGAAAACGACAAGTATAAGTTATTTATAAATAACGGCGTAGTTGTTACAGTTAATACTGTTGAAATACTCGGTGGTTAAAACACAGTAGCACACGGTATTGCACCAATTATTGATTCTCATGTAAGAAGGCATTACTCAATAATTATTACAGTAATTACTGTTCAGTATTGTATTTTATTGATTCAATAATTGCTACGTTGATATTTTATATTACTGTTGTTTCAATAATTGTCACTACACAGTATTTTCCATTATCGGAGCAATAATTCATATTATCTGAATAATATTATTAGATAATATTATCGGCAATGTCTAGAAAGTTCTGTCTAAGAAGAGGTTTGGTCACCTAATTACGCGCCAGTGAGGAGAGATCCTTATTGGAAAGCCCTCTCTTTTCTGGGAACTGTCTGGTTGTCAGTATTGTGATTCTGTAATATTATTTGTGAATAATTAATTATTGATTTATATGATCAGGAAAATATTTATTTTATGTGAATATAGATGGAAAAAAATTTTAATGTGACAATTGTTGAAATTTAATATTTTATCTTTTTCTGATAAAATATTTTATTCAAATACATTATTATATTATAATAATATAATAATGGTGATATTTTTACAATAAATGTGGGATATATGAATAAATGAGGAGGAAGAGTATTTTTGTTACAAAAAATATTTAACACATGTTTAGTGTTACAAAAAAATGTTTAACACATGTTTTGTGTGTTGATGGACCCCATTTTTGACTGAAATTTGATTATATCCTGTAAAATTATCCGTTTGTGGATTTTGGTCAATTTCTGTTTAGAATTTAGAAAAATTTTATTCTGCAAAGTTATAGAGAATGGAATTTCCTATTAAAAAGACATAAGGTTCGAATTTTTCTGACAAAAGGGCTATTTATTATGAATTATTGAAGCTCCGAAGTTCTGAAATAATTAATTTTTGGAAGTTTTAATTATTTTTAATATGAAAAACATTTTTGGTCATTATTGTGGGTCTTGTATGTGATGTAAATGGTTGAAATCAGATTTTCAAAGTGGGCGTAGGAAATTTTTTATAAATATTGTTATTTTATTAAATTTTCTGCTTTGGTGTTCTAAACATTTTCCTATAAATAGGGTGCTTAAGTTAGAATTGAAAATCACACCAGAAACTGAAATCTTCTCTCTCTATATTATCGAGCGTATTCTTGTGAGTATTTTGATATCTTGAGTGTTACTATACGGTGCACGTTTCTTTCAGTATTATATCTGATATTCCAGCCAGAAGTATTATTCTTTTGAGGTAAGGGATGTTATTTTTTTTATAAATGATATTATTTCTTTCAATATCATTATACCGAAATATTGATAAGATTTTTCTTGTGAAATTCTTATCTTTTTATGTCGGGGTTACTATTCATGAGTTACTATTCACGATGTACTATTCATGAGTTAATATTTATGAGTTACTATTCACGAATTACTATTTACAAGTACTATTCACAAAGCATGATGATTTTTCTTGTAGAATTTCTACCTTTTGATGTCGGAGTTACTATTCACGTATACGACACTATTCACGTATGCGACACTATTCATGAATACGACACTATTCACAGAAAAAATTAAATTTTCTTTTCTGTGTCCAAGATTGTCTGTTATGGTTCCTATCTTTGATTGAATCTATGTTTTGATCTTCATTTTTAAATTCTGCTCCACAATAGTTATTATGGAGTATTTTTAAGCATGGATAAACTGAAGTATGAATCCTTACTATTTGTTCTTTTGTCTCACTAGATTCGTTTTCTTTAAAATATATTTTTCATCATCCTCAGTCCTAAATGATGATATTACTGAATATCTTTGGCCTGTAGTGCAAAGATGAATTATTTCTTGATGAATATCTTTGGCCCGTATTGCAAAGATGAACATGTGTTGAGATGAACATGACAAAGGTTATACCACAAGTCAAGATTTTGTGGGGAACCGTGCTATTGAGGAAATGACCTGAGAGTTAGAGTCGAAAATAAAAGCGAGGTACCCTCACCTTTTCGAAACACCAGGTACGTACGTCAATTTCGAGGACAAAATTTCATAAGGAGGGGAGGTTGTAAGACCCCAAAATTATTATTTTTTTTAATAAAATGGAATTTCGTCTATTTATTATTTTGAAATAGTAAGGGGTTGATTTGATTAATGTGGTTAGTTATGGATAAAATGCGCAAATATTTTACATAAGTAAGTGGTTATAAAATATTCATTGTTATCGGGAAATATTCGGTTGGTCGTGAAATATTCTTGCAGTCGGGGAATATTCGTACGACGATGCAGCCTTTTATGGGCCCCATAACGGAAAGCGATTAGATGAAGAAAACGACAAGTATGAGTTTTTTTATAAATAACGGCATAGTTGTTACCGTTAACACTGTTGGAATACCAGTGGTTAAAACACAGTAATACGCGGTATTGCATAGTAGCACACGGTATTGCACCAAATATTAATTCTTATGTAAGAAGGCACTACTCAATAATTGTTACAGTAATTACTGCTCAATATTTTATTTTATTGATTCAATAATTGCTTCGTTTATATTTTATATTATTGATTCAATAATTGTCACTGTACAATATTTCAAATTATCATATCAATAATTTATATTATTTGAATAATATTATTAGATAGTATTATTGGCAATGTCTAAGGAAGTTCTATCTATGAGAGGTTATTTAATTGCGTGTCAATAAGAAAAAATCTTTACCGGGAGGCCCCCTCTTTCCTGGGAACGACCTGGTTGTCATTATTGTGATTCTGTAATATTATTTGTGAATAATTAATTATTGATATATATGATAAGAAAAATATTTATTTTATGTGGATATAAATGGATGAATTTTTAGAAAAGTAACAATTGTTGAAAATTGATATTTTATCTTTTTTGATAAAATAATTTATTCAAATATATTATTATATTACATTATAAATGTATAATGCGATAATATAATAATATAATAATGGTGATATTTTTACAATGAATGTGTGATATATGAATAAATGAGTAGAAAGGGTATTTTTGTTACAATAAATGCTAAAAATATGTTAAACATGTTGGTGGACCCCGTTTTTGACTAAAATTTGATTATAGCCTGCAAAATCGTCCGTATGTGGATTTCGGTCAATTTCTGTTTAAAATTTGGAAAAACTTAAAGCTACAAAGTTGTAGAAAATTAAATTTCCTATAGAATGGACATAAGATTTGAATTTTTCTGATAAAAGGGCTATGTATTATGATTTATTGAAGTTCTGGAATATTGGGTATGAATTGATTTTGTTACAAAAAATATTTAAAACATGTTTTTCATGTTGGTGGGCCCCACTTGCATGTGGTAAATGCTAAATTCAGATTGTAAGGTGTGCGTAGGAAATTAAAAATAAAATATTGATATTTTATTAAATTTTCTACTTTGGTGTTCTAAGTATTTTCCTATAAATAGGGTGCTTAGGTTATAATTGAAAATCACACCAGAAATTGAAGTTTTCTCTCTTTATATTATCGAGCGTATATTTGTGAGTATTTAGATATCTTGAGTGTTGCTATACGGTGCAAGTTTCCTTCAACGTTATATCTGATATTTCAGCCAGAAGTACTATTCTTTTGAAGTAAAGAATGTTATTTTCTTTGTAAATGATATTATTTCTTTCAATATCACTATACCGGAATATTGGTATAAATTTTATTATAAAATTTTTACCTTTTCATGTCGGTGTTACTATTCATGAGTTACTATTCACGAGTTACTATTCATGAGTTACTATTCATGAATACTATTCACGAAGTATGATGATTTTTCTTGTGAAATTTCTACCTTTTCATGTCGGGGTTACTATTCACGTATACGGTACTATTCACGAATACGACACTATTCACAGAAAAAAAAAATCTTTGTCCAAAGTTGTTTATTGTGGTTACTATTCTTAATTATATCCATATTTTGATCTTTAATTTTGAATTCTGCACCACTATTGATTATTATAGAGTATTTTTAAACTTGGATAAAATGTAGTATAAATCCCTAATATTTGTCCTTTTGTTTCACTGGATTCGTTTTCTTTAAGATATTTTCCATCATCCTTAGTCTTAAATGATGATATTACTGAATATCTTTGGCCTGTAGTGCAAAGATGAATGATTAACTGATAAATATCTTTGGCCCGTAGTGCAAAGATGAACAGGTGTTGAGATGAACATGATCAACTGGTGATACAAATGAATATCTTTGGTCTGTAGTGCAAAGATGAATATTTGATTCAAGATGTATATTGATTGATGTTACAGGGATAAAATATTGATGATGGACTTTTAAATCTTAGAAGATAGTAGAATTTATTCTCTACTTGACTCTTCTAATGGATTGTTATTTCCGCTGCAGTTGTTGATCTAAAACTTATTGTCTATTATATTCTATCAGATTTTTTTCTGTTGAAGACTATTGATAATTTATTGTATATTATTTTAGTCATAATATTCTTTACTGGGCTAGTTGAGCTTACCCTTTTCCTTTTTGTTCTATTTTTCTTCTCAGGAGGCGAAAATATAGCGGGAACTAGTCGGGGTGTGGAGTAATGTTTTCAATTAGTTGTTTTAGCAGTCCTCACTATTTTGTAAAATAGTATTTCAATAATTATAATGAGGACTTATTTGAGTGTGGATATTGTATAAAAGATAATATTTGTATTTAAACTCACAGTATATGTGTTGTCGTAATTTGCACGACAATTGTAGTAATGATGTTGTATTTATTTCTGTACCATGTACTTGGCGACTCAGAATGGGTGATGTATACCTATTTTGGGGGCGTCACATGTGAAGACACTAGGAATATCATATTCATCCCACCAAGATCGTCTCTATTTAGTTCTAGAAGATTGTCTGGTCATTGGTTGATTAGAAATTGGAACAATATTTGTCAATGACTCAAGTAATGAATGAACTTCAGTGTTACTATTTGTCACTCTCTTTATGATTAAAAACAGAAGATGTAGGAGAAAAAATTGATAAGTTGGGATCAAGACAACTAGCATCAAGAATTGAAATAGTATCATATTGGTCCTTAGAAGAACAACTGGGTTCATATTAAGTATGATAAAGCCAATGTAAAAAATAGTGTGGATCCTAGGAATTATATATTAGATGTTTGTTCTAAAAGTGGAAAACAAGTTTCATGGAAAACTACATTTCTGGAGACAAAAATCTGTTTGATTTGAAGATTTAAAACCTTATAACCCTTTTGACCATGAGGATACCCAAGAAAAACACACCTAATGACTCTGGGTGCAATTTTTTTTCCAAAATGAATTGAGGCATAAGATAAGCATCCAAAAACCTGTAAGTAATCATAAGTGGGTTGTTTAAGAAACAAGGTTTCATGAGGAGTTTTATACTTTAACACAGATGTGGGTAATCTGTTTAAGATATAAGTGGCATTGAGTAAGCATTCCCCCCAATACTTGATAGGTAAACATGCATGGAACCTCAAAGTTGTAACTATCTCTAAAAGTTGTTTATGTTTTCTTTCCATTTTTCCATTTTTTTGAGGATTATCTACACAATTACTTTGATTAATAACACCATGAGATGCCAGAAAGGGTGATATATGCTTATTAAAAAATTCACTTCCATTATCAGTTCTGATAATTTTAACTGTGGTATGAAACGTGTGTTGTTTGAGGATTATGTGTACTTTGAGGATTATGTGTACTTCCATTATCAGTACTTTGAGGATTATGTGTTGTTTTATGGACATTAGAAAAGTTCATGTGGCCCTAAAATGATCATTTACTATAGTTGTTGAAACTTGTAGCTCATAACTGAGAAGCTTTTGAAACAAGCCAGGTTAACGGTCTTGTTGGAATTTACAACCTCTTGTTGTCTCAAAAGCTTATGGTCCCCAAACATCAATGTGTAACAATTGAAAAACGGCAAAACTATGTTTTTCACCACTAAACTTGGCACGTTTTACTTAATACATCATTGAACTTTTAATTTTTTGAATTACATCACTGAACTAATAATTATTTTACAATTAAGTCATTCCGTTAAAAAATATTGACAGACGTTAAATAATTGCTGACATGGCGCTGACTTGGCAAAAAAATAAAAAAAATAATGCTGACGTGGCAAAAAAAACATAATACTCATTTTAAAGTTTTAAAAATAACAAAAACACAATAAAATAAAACAGATTTTTAAAAAAAATATATTTTTTAATATAAAACCGATTTTTTTAATAAACATAGTTTTTAAAAAAAACATATTTTTTTAAAAAAATATAATTTTTTTTAAAAAAACGTAACTTTTTTAAAAAATATAATTCTTTTAAAAAAACAGATTTTTTTTTTTAAAAAAAAAAGATTTTTAAAAAACATAATTTTTTTTACAAAACATAAATTTTTTTAAAAACGTAATTTTTTTAAACAACGTAATTTTTTAAAAAAAACATAAATTTTTTTAAAAAACGGAACTTTTTAAAAATAAACTTTTTTTAAAAAAAACAGATTTTTTTTCAAAAAACAGATTTTTTTTCAAAACGTATTTTTTTTAAAATACGTAAATTTATTAAAAAATGTCATTTTTTTCAAAAAACAGATTTTTTTTTAAAAACATAAATTTTTTAAAAAAACATAATTTTAACATAAAATTTTAAAATCCGTTTTTTTAAAAATTATGTTTTAAAAAAATCTGTTATTTTTTTAAAAATCTGTTTTTAAAAAAAATTATGTTTTTTTAAAAAAGTTCTATTTTTTTAAAAAAATTATGTTTTAAAAAAATACGTTTTTTAAAAAATTTACGTTTTTTTTAAAAAAATTATGTTTTAAAAAAAAAACCCTTTTTTTTATCAAGTTGATATTAAATTTGCTTTATTTTGTTATATGAATTTGATGCACAATTCATTTTAAAATTTAATATCATTCCTTTTAAAAAGCACAATTCATAATTTTTTTAAAAAATCAGATTTTTATTAAAAAATCAGATTTTTATTAAAAAAAATAGATTTTTAAAAAGCATAATTTTTTTTAAAAAACACAATTTTTTTAAGAAAACATAATTTTTTTAAAAAAATAAATTTAAAAAACATTTTTTTTTAAAAA
This sequence comes from Panax notoginseng, assembly GCA_016801055.1. Classification (NCBI taxonomy): domain Eukaryota; kingdom Viridiplantae; phylum Streptophyta; class Magnoliopsida; order Apiales; family Araliaceae; genus Panax; species Panax notoginseng. The sequence goes on from CM029014.1 coordinate 23,628,416, forward strand.
AACAGATTTTTTAATAAAACGGATTTTAAACGTAATTTTAAAAAAAGAACAGGTTTTTTAAATTTATGTAAAAATTATGCTTTTTTTAAAAAAATCAATTTTTTGAAAAAAATGACGCTTTTTAATAAATCTACTTATTTTTAAAAAATTACGTTTTGAAAAAAAATCTGTTTTTTGAAAAAAAATCTATTTTTTTAAAAAAAATTGTTTTTTTTTAAAAGTTTCATTTTTTTAAAAAAAATATGTTTTTTTAAAAAAAATACTTTGTTTTAAAAATTATGTTTTTAAAAAATTTTATGTTTTTTTAAAAAAAATCTATTTTTTTTAAAAATTATGTTTTTTTAAAAATCTGCTTTTTTTAAAAAGAATTATATTTTTTTAAAAAAGTTCCGTCTTTGAAAAAAATTATTTTTTTAAAAAAATTATTTTTATAAAAAAAATCGGTTTTTTTATTAAAAAATTATATTTTTTTAAAAAAACTGTTTTATTTTATTATGTTTTTGTTATTTTTAAAACTTTAAAATGAGTATTATGTTTTTTTTGCCACGTCAGCATTATTTTTTTATTTTTTTGCCAAGTCAGCGCCATGTCAGCAATTATTTAACGTCTGTCATTATTTTTTAACGGAATGGCTTAATTGTAAAATAATAATTAGTTCAGTAATGTAATTCAAAAAATTAAAAGTTCAATGATGTATTAAGTAAAACGTGCCAAGTTTGGTGGTGAAAAACATAGTTTTGCCATTGAAAAACTAAATTTGCATTCTTGTACTAGATTTAGGAAATGATAGTTTAAATTGTTTAGAAACATAACCTATGGGATAGGTCTTGTTACAAGTTTAAGACACAAAAGATGTGATACATGGAATTTTATGAAGAACTATAATAGAGGCATGCCCAAGCCTCGTGTGTCATAAGGCACTGACTTTATTTGTGATACTAGAATTAACAGAAGGTTGAACAAAAGTAGGGTTGTCAACTGCATCAGTGGTCACAGTAAACTGGGGAATATACAGACGATATAAACCACCACACTCCTTACCAATGGCCAGAATTGTCATCTGATTATGGGCCTGAAAAACACATCGATGAGAATGGAATTGAACTTAACAACTTGAATCTTTTGTTAACTTGGTTACAAACAACAAGTTATAGTTGAAATTAGGAACAAAAAGAACATTGTGTAAGGTTAAGAGATGCGTCAAAATAACAGAGTCAATCTTAGTTATAGTAATGGTATTACCATTTGTCAAGGCAATGTGAATTGGTTGTAATAAGGTTTTAACATCATGCATAATTTCTAACTGTGCAAACATATGATCTGTTGCCCCTGTATCAATAATCCAAGAAAACTTGTTATATGTGCTGGAAGAAAACATGGAATAAATCATACCTGTAACATAAATTATCACCTTTATTTATCATGACCATATTCATCATATGATTCATTTGAGTCAGCTGATTACGCATATGCTCTATTTACATATGAGTATCCATAAACGGATAACCAGACATCACCTAAGCTCCTGGTACAGTGCCCATGTTAGCTTGAAAAGAAAACCCAGAATAAAGACCCATGTTAGGCTAGAAAGTTTGAAAATTGGGTTGAAAAAGTGGATGTCATGTTTGCACTTCCTGCATATTGTTTTCCTTTAGGAAAAGGCCTAAAATTCTAAACATTATTGCCATTAAATTTCCCTTACTTCTTCTTTAAAGGATATCCATTCAATTTGAAACAAGTTTCTTTGACATGATTGACTCCATCACTGTAACGACCCCAAAATAGGTTCAATCCAACCAACCTATTCTGAGTCGCCAAAAATATGGTACAGAAAACAACTATAACTTTATTACTACAATTGTCGTGAAAAATACAACAACACATATGTTGTGAGTTTTGATACAAACATCTACCAACTGTGACTCATGTCCCAACCTTGGATAGTACGTCACAATGGCGCCTTACATAAAGGTACAATCAATAACTGTTTTAGAATTTAAAATCTTTGGGAAGTGCTCAAGAAAACCTTCGTACATGGGAGGCCATGCATCTAGGTTATGATAAATATCATATGCCCACAGAATTATCCTTGGTTGACCCAATAGACCCAAAAGAAAAATGAGAAGATTACTATCATATTCTTTCCAATGGTGAGTCTTCTCTTGACATATCATCATCTCCACCGTCTCTAATTGAGAATTATACTTCAAACAAACACCAAGATTATATAGGTAGTGCTCGTAGATATACTCAGCAAGTGGATGTGCACAACCCTGTCTAATGATCACACGAGGTTATATGTCATTAGACATCTTTTATGATAGTGGCAAAACACCCTTCCAACATTGGGTTCGCCTCACCCTATTTGATTCACCAAATATAACGACTAAATGATGTATAAAATACAACACACTTTTCTATACTGCTTAGGCAGAACTCCACAGCTAGAGACCATTGTTCTATTCCCTTGTTACCCCCGCTCGACCCAGCTACACTCATATTACCTGAAAGGAATTGTGAAGCAAAAGGGTGAGCTTAACTAGCCCAATAAAGAATATCATAACTAAAGATAAATAAATTATCAATAGCCTTCAACAGTAATAAATCAGAGATTTAGAACATATGGTAGATGATAAAAAATTTCAACCATAGTTGCAGCGGAACGAGCAATCCATTAGAAGAGTCAAATAGACCATAAAGTCTATTATCTTTTCCATATTAAAAATCCACCAACAATGTTTTATCCCTGTAACATCAATCAACAGTTCTGGTCCACAATCATATGAATAACTCATAATCATAATTGTGATTCTAAATTCTTCTTCACATCCAGGACGAAGATAATTTTCATCACATGTCCTTACCTGAAACATCAAAGATCATGGTTATACCAAATCACAGTTCCTATTCATAATCATACCAATAAATTCATCTTTGCACTACAGGCCAAAGATATTCGTCAACCGTTTATCTTTGCACTACTAGCCAAAGATATTTAATAACAGATCATCTTTACACTACAGGCCAAAGATATTCAACAACAGGTCATCTTTGCACTACGGGCCAAAGATATTCATATCTCAAAGAAAAACATATAATCATTTCAGAATTTTTATAAACATTAATTATAACCATGTTGATCAATTCACCTTTGCACTTAAGCTAAAGATATTCAATTATAACTTCAATGGTCACGAACATACTAGTCAACAATTCATCTTTGCACTACTGGACAAAGAGAACCCATAGTCACGATCATACCAATAATCTACCCATCATTATACTCAAGTCAAAGAGAAATTTCATCACCAAGATTATAAAAAATGTTATATATGATAATAAAAATAATATGATCAACAACTACATTTAATTTCTAGAGTAAGATTCATAAATCAACGATAATTTAGTCAGTAAAAGAAACTAATTTTGTCATGAATAGTACTCGTGAATAGTAACTCCTGAATAGTAACTCATGAATAGTAACCCCGACATAAAAAAGGTAGAAATTTTACAATAAAATCCATACCAATATTTCGGTATAATGATATTGAAGGAATAACATTTCTTAAACTTATAAATAATTTATTTTAATTGTTTACACTTTACTAAATAATGCATTTAATCATCCTAAAATGTCATACTCATAAGATTTCATCACCAATAACCAAAACCCTCATCAAAAAAATTTGCATATACCTCATATAGGATTCTCAAGCCATAAAATCCTATTTTCTAATTTTCTTACTTCACATAACATATTTAATTTATTTATTCATAACTAGTCTATTTTCATGAAAAATACCAAATCAGTACAAACAAATTTTCTTTTCTGAGATTTAGCAGAATATAGTTCCATATTGAACATATATTTTTTTCAGAATTTTTAAAATTCATTTACTATTTTTCATATGGCCAAAACAGCCGAATATTTAGACAATTATCATAAACTGTACTTTTATCCAAAAATTCCAAAATTTATAGAGTATACTTCTGTTATATACATGTACTACCAATAACATTTTCACCAATTTTGGAGTTAACCACAAGGAGTTATAAGGGTTTACTTTTAAAATAGTCTTTTCCCATAAAATTCATAACTCTTAATCTATACATCCAAAAATCACCATTTTAGGACACAATTTAGAAAACTTATCAAATTATCATTCCAAATTTTTCCAAAATTTTTGAAGGTCAAAAATATTACGAAACTGAAAAACATAATAACCCTTAAAATCTCTTACCTCGAAAAGATAGTACTTCTGACTGGAATACTGGATATAGAGCTGAACGGAACTTGCATCGTATAACACCACTCAAAGTCTTAAAATACTCACAAGATTACGCTCAATAATATAGAGAGAGAAAACTTCAGTTTCTGGTGTGATTTTCAATTCTAACTTAAGCACCCTATTTATAGGAAATTGCTTAGAACACTAAAGCAGAAAATTTAAAAAAATATTAATATATATTATAAATTCCTACGCACACCTCCACTGATCCAAAACATCAGCCACACATGTGCCAACTCACCAAAAACATTTTTCATATAAAAATCATTTAAAACTCCAAAAAAAATAAAATCAATTATTCCGGGGCTTCAATAATTCACAATAAATAGTCCTTTTATGAGAAAAATTCGAACCTTATATATTCTTTATAGGAAATTTCATTCTCTACAACTTTACAGAAGAAAGTTTTTTCAAATTCCAAACAAAAATTGACCGAAATTCACAAACGGACAATTTTACAAGCTATAATCAAATTTCAGTCAAGAAATGGGGTCCACCGATACACAAAATATGTGTTAATCATTTAATGCAATAAAAATATTATTCCTCCTCATATACTCATATATCTCACATTCATTGTAAAAATATCACTATTATTATATTATTAAAATATAATAATATATTTAAATTAATTATTTATCAGAAAAGATAAAATATCAATTTTTTAACAATTGTCACTTTAAAATTTTCTCCATCTATATCCACATAAAATGAATATTTTTCTTATCATATAAATCAATAATTAATTATTCACAAATAATATTATAGAATCACAATACTGACAACCAGGCAGTTCCTAGGAAAGGAGGGGCTTTCCAATAAGGATTTCTACCTACTGGCGCGCAATTAGGTAATCAAACCTCTCTTTAGACAGAACTTTCTAGACATTGCCAATAATGCTATCTAATAATATTATTCAAATAATATGAATTATTGTTCTGATAATGGAAAATACTGTGTAGTGACAATTATTGAAACAACAATAATATAAAATATCAACGTAGCAATTATTGAATCAATAAAATAAAATATTAAACAGTAATTACTGTAACAATTATTGAGTAGTGCCTTCTTACATAAGAATCAATAATTGATGCAATACAGTGTGCTACTGTGTTTTAACCACCGAGTATTTCAACAGTATTAACGGTAACAACTACGCCGTTATTTATAAATAATTTATACTTGTCGTTTTCTTCATCCAATCATTTTCTGTTATGGGGCCCACATAAGACTGCGCCGTCGTACGAATATTCCCCGACAGTAAGAATATTCCACGACCAAACGAATATTTTTTGACAACAATGAATATTTTATAACCACTTGATTACTTGAAATATTTGTGCATTTCACTCATAACTAACCACATTAATCAAATCAACCCTTACTATTTCAAAATAATAAATAGAGAAAATTAAATTTTATTTATAATAAGTTGGAGTCTTACAACCTCCCCTCCTTATGAAATTTCATCCTCGAAATTGACGTACCTAGTATTTCAAAAAGTTGAGAATACCTTTCTTTCATCTCAGATTCCATCTTCCCTGTCCTCATGATTTTTCTATTGCTTATCTCCTGTATTTCAGATATCATTCTAGAATACAGCTTCAAAATAAAGGTTAATTGACATATTAACATATCACATAATATCCCGATATTATGACTGACCAACAAATAAGCTTAGGTAGAACATACTAGCGAAGGATTTACTCATCTCTCCCCTCCTAGTTCGATTCCCCGATCTCAGCCAGAGACCATTTCCCTAAGCTCTGATACCAAATGTAACGACCCCAAAATAGGTTCAATCCAACCAAGTTATTCTGAGTCGCCAAAAATATGGTACAGAAAATAACTACAACTTTATTACTATAATTGTCGTGCAAAATACAACAACAAATATGTTGTGAGTTTTAATACAAATATCTACCAACTGTGACTCATGTCCCAACCTTGGATAGTACGTCACTTTGGCACCTTACATAAAGGTACAGTCAATAACTATTTTAGAATTTAAAATCTTTGGAAAGTACTCAAGGAAACCTTCGTACATGGAAGGTCATGCATCTAGGTTATGATAGATATCATATGCCCACAGAATTATCCTCGGTTGACCCAGTAGACCCCAAGAAAAATAAAAAGATTACTATCATAGCCTTTCCAATGATGAGTTTTTTCTTGACATGTCATTATCTCCACCGTCTCTAATTGAGAATTATACTTCAAACAAACACCAAGATTATATAGGTAGTGCTTGTAGATATACTCAGCAAGTGGATGTGCACAACCCTGTCTTATGATCACACGAGGTTATATGTCATTAGACATCTTTTATGATAGTGGCAAAATACCCTTCTAACGTTGGGTTCGCCTCACTCTATTTGATTCACCAAATATAACTACTAAATGATGTATAAAATACAACACACTTTTTTATACTGCTTAGAGAGAACTCCACAGCTAGAGACCACCGTTCTATTCTTTTGTTACCCCCGCTCGACCCAGCTACCTACTTATTACCTGAAAGAAATTGTGAAGCAAAAGGGTGAGCTCAACTAGCCCAGTAAAGAAAATCATGACTAAAGATAAATAAATTATCAATAGCCTTCAATAGTAATAAATCAGAGATTTAGAACATATGGTAGATGATAAAATTTTTCAACCATAGTTGCAGCGGAACGAGCAATCTATTAGAAGAGTCAAATAGATCATAAAGTCTATTATCTTCTCCATGTTAAAAATCCACCAACAATATTTTATCCCTGCAACATCAATCAACAGTTCAAGTCCACAATCATATAAATAACTCATAATCATAATTGTGATTCTAAATTCTTCTTCACATCCAGGACGAAGATAATTTTTATCACATGTCCTTACCTGAAACATCAAAGATCATGGTTATACCAAATCACAGTTCATGTTCATAATCATACCAATAAATTCATCTTTGCACTACGGGCCAAAGATATTCGTCAACTGTTTATCTTTGCACTACTGGTCAAAGATATTTAACAACAGATCATCTTTGCACTACAGGCCAAAGATATTCAACAACAGGTCATCTTTGCACTACGGGCCAAAGATATTCATATCTCAAAGAAACACATAATTATTTTAGAATTTATATAAACATTACTTATAACTATGTTGATCAATTCACCTTTGCACTTAAGCTAAAGATATTCAATTATAACTTCAATGGTCATGATCATACCAGTCAATAATTCATCTTTGCACTACTGGACAAAGAGAACACATAGTCACGATCATACCAATAATCTACCTATCATTATACTCAAGTCAAAGAGAAATTTCATCACCAAGATTATAAAAAATATTATATATGATAATAAAAATAATATGATCAACAACTGTATTTTATTTCAAGAGTAAGATTTATAAATCAACGATAATTTGGTCAGTAAAAGAAACCAATTTTGTCGTAAATAGTACCCATAAATAGTAACTCATGAATAGTAACTCATGAATAGTAACCCCGACATAAAAAAGGTAGAAATTTTATAATAAAATCAATACCACTATTTTGGTATAATGATATTGAAGGAAAAACATTTTTTAAACTTATAAATAATTTATTTTAATTGTTTACACTTTACTAAATAATGCATTTAATCATCCTAAAATGCCATACTCATAAGATTTCATCACTAATAACCAAAACCCTCATAAAAAAATCTACATATACCTCATATAAGATTCTCAAGCCATAAAATCTTTTTTTTTAATTTTCTTACTTCACATAACATATTTAATTTATTTATTCATAACTAGTCTATTTTCATGAAAAATACCAAATCAGTACAAACAAATTTTATTTTCTGGGGTTTAACAGAATATAGTTCCATATTGAACATATATTTTTCTCAAAATTTTTAAAATTTATTTACTATTTTTCATATGGCCAAAACAGCCGAATATTTAGATATTTATCATAAACTGTACTTTTATCAAAAAATTCCGAAATTTACAGAGTATACTTCTGTTATATACATGTACTTTCAATAAAAATTTCACCAATTTTGGAGTTAAACACAAGGAGTTATAAGGGTTTACTTTTAAAATAGTCTTTTCCCATAAAATTCATAACTCTTAATCTATACCTCCAAAAATCACCATTTTTGGACACAATCTAGAAAACTCATCAAATTATCATTTCAAATTTTTCTAATATTTTTGAAGGTCAGAAAAATTACGAAACTGAAAAACATAATAACCCTTAAAATCCCGTACCTCGAAAAGACAGTACTTCTGACTGGAATACTGGATATAGACCTGAAGGGAACTTGCACCGTATAGCAACATTCAAAGTCTTAAAATACTCATAAGAATTCGCTCGATAATATAGAAAGAGAAAACTTCAGTTTCTGGTGTGATTTTCAATTCTAACTTAAGCACTCTATTTATAGGAAATTGCTTAGAATACCAAAGCAGAAAATTTAATAAAATAATAATATATATATTATAAATTCCTACGCACACCTCCACTGATCCAAAACATCAGCCACACATGTGCCAACTCACCAAAAACATTTTTCATATAAAAATCATTTAAAACTCCAAAAAAATAAAATTAATTATTTCGGGACTTCAATAATTCACAATAAATAGCCCTTTTATCAGAAAAATTCAAATCTTATCTCTTTTTCATAGGAAATTCCATTCTCTACAACTTTGCAGAAGAAAGTTTTTTCAAATTCCAAATAAAAATTGACCGAAATCCACAAACGGGCGATTTTACAAGCTATAATCAAATTTCAGTCAAGAAATGGGGTCCACCGATACACAAAACATATGTTAATCATTTAATACAACAAAAATACTCTTCCTCCTTATATACTCATATATCCCACATTCATTGTAAAAATATCACTATTATTATATTATTAAAATATAATAATATATTTAAATGAATTATTTATCAAAAAAGATAAAATATCAATTTTTAAACAATTGTCACTTTAAAATTTTCTCCATCTATATCCACATAAAATGAATATTTTTCTTATCATATAAATCAATATTTATTATTCACAAATAATATTACAGAATCACAATACTGACAACCAAGCAGTTCTCACGAAAGAGGGGGTTTTCCAATAGGGATTTCTCCCTACTGGCGCGTAATTAGGTGATCAAACATCTTCTTAGACAGAACTTTCTAGACATTGTCAATAATGCTATCTAATAATATTATTCAAATAATATGAATTATTGATCTGATAATGGAAAATACTGTGTAGTGACAATTATTGAAACAACAATAATATAAAATATCAATGTAGCAATTATTGAATCAATAAAATAAAATATTAAACAGTAATTACTGTAACAATTATTGAGTAGTGCCTTCTTACGTAAGAATTAATAATTGGTGCAATACCGTGTGCTACTATGTTTTAACCACTGAGTATTTCAACAGTATTAACGGTAACAACAACGATGTTATTTCTAAACAACTTATACTTGTCGTTTTCTTCATCTAATCATTTTTCGTTATGGGGCCCACATAAGATTGTGCCGTCGTACAAATATTCTCCGACAGTAAGAATATTCCACGACCAAACGAATATTTCCCAACAACAATGAATATTTTATAACCACTTGCTTACTTGAAATATTTGTGCATTTCACCCATAACTAACCACATTAATCAAATCAACCCTTACTATTTCAAAATAATAAATAGAGAAAATTAAATTTCATTTATATTAAGTTGGGGTCTTACAACCTCCCCTCCTTATGAAATTTCGTCCTCGAAATTGACGTACCTGGTATTTCAAAGAGTTGAGAATACCTTGCTTTCATCTCAGATTCCATCTTCCATGTCCTCGTGATTTTTTCATTGCTCATCTCCTGTATTTCAGATATCATTCTAGAATACAGATTCAAAATAAAGGTTAATTGACATATTAACATATCACATAGTATCCCGATATTATGACTGACCAACAAATAAGCTTAGGTAGGACACACTAACGAAGGATTTATTCACCTCTCCCCTCCTAGTTCTATTCCCCGATCTCAGTCAGAGACCATATCACTAAGCTCTGATACCAAATGTAACGACTCCAAAATAGGTTCAATCCAACCAACCTATTCTGAGTCGCCAAAAATATTGTACAAAAAATAACTACAACTTTATTACTACAATTGTAGTGCAAAATACAACAACACATATGTTGTGAGTTTTAATACAAATATCTACCAACTGTGACTCATGTCCCAACCTTGGATAGTACGTCACATTGGCACCTTACATAAAGGTACAGTCAATAACTTTTTTAGAATTTAAAATCTTTGGAAAGTACTCAAGGAAACCTTTGTACATGGGAGGCCATGCATCTAGGTCATGATAGATATCATATACCCACAGAATTATCCTCGATTAACCCAATAGACCCTAAAGAAAAACGAGAAGATTACTATCATATTATTTCCAATGATGAGTCTTCTCTTGACATATCATTATCTTCACCGTCTCTAATTGAGAATTATACTTCAAACAAACACCAAGATTATATAGGTAGTGCTCGTAGTATACTCAGCAAGTAGATGTGCACAACCCTGTCTTATGATCACACGAGGTTATATGTCATTAGACATCTTTTATGATAGTGGCAAAATACCCTTCTAACGTTGGGTTCGCCTCACCCTTTTTGATTCACCAAATATAACTACTAAATGATGTATAAAATATAACACACTTTTTTATACTGCTTAGGGAGAACTCCACAGCTAGAGACCACCATTTTATTCCTTTGTTATCCCCGCTCGACCCAGCTACCTACTTATTACCTGAAAGGAATTGTGAAGCAAAAGGGTGAGTTCAACTAGCCCAGTAAAGAATATCATGACTAAAGATAAATAAATTATCAATAGCCTTCAATAGTAATAAATCAGAGATTTAGAACATATGGTAGATGATAAAAATTTTCAACCATAGTTGCAGCGGAACGAGCAATCCATTAGAAGAGTCAAACAGACCATAAAGTCTATTATCCTCTCCATGTTAAAAATCCACCAACAATGTTTTATCTTCTTCACATCCAGGACGAAGATAATTTTCATCACATGTCCTTACCTGAAACATCAAAGATCATTGTTATACCAAATCACAGTTCCTATTCATAATCATACCAATAAATTCATCTTTGCACTACGGGCCAAAGATATTCGTCAATCGTTTATCTTTGCACTACTGGCCAAAGATATTTAACAACAGATCATCTTTGCACTACAGATCAAAGATATTCAACAACAAGTCATCTTTGCACTACGGGCCAAAGATATTCATATCTCAAAGAAACACATAATTATTTTAGAATTTATATAAACATTAATTATAACCATGTTGATCAATTCACCTTTACACTTAAGCTAAAGATATTCAATTATAACTTCAATGGTCATGATCATACCAGTCAACAATTCGTCTTTGCACTACTGGACAAAGAGAACTCATAATCACGATCATACCAATAATCTACCCATCATTATACTCAAGTCAAAGAGAAATTTCATCACCAAGATTATAAAAAAATGTTATATATGATAATAAAAATAATATGATCAACAACTGCATTTAATTTCAAGAGTAAGATTCATAAATCAACGATAATTTGGTCAGTAAAAGAAACCAATTTTGTCGTGAATAGTACCCGTGAATAATAACTCATGAATAGTAACTCCGACATAAAAAAGGTAGAAATTCTACAATAAAATTCATATCAATATTTTGATATAATGATATTGAAGGAATAACATTTCTTAAATTTATAAATAATTTATTTTAATTGTTTACACTTTACTAAATAATGCATTTAATCATCCTAAAATGCCATACTCATAAGATTTCATCACTAATAACCAAAACCCTCATCAAAAAAATCTCCATATACCTCATATAGGATTCTCAAGCCATAAAATCTTATTTTTTTAATTTTCTTACTTCACATAACATATTTAATTTATTTATTCATAACTAGTCTATTTTCATGAAAAATACCAAATCAGTAAAAATAAATTTTCTTTTCTGGGATTTAACAGAATATAGTTCCATATTGAATGTAACGTCCCCAAAATAGGTCCATTCCATCCAACCCATTCTGAGTCGCCAAATACATGGTACAGAAAATAACTACAACTTTATTACAACAATTGTCGTATTAAATACAACAACACATATGCTGTGAGTTTGGATACAAATATATATAAAATGTGACACATGTCCCAACCGTGGACATCACCTCACAGTGACACCTTACATAAAGGTATAGTCAAAGACTGTTTTAGAAATTAGAATATTTGAGAAGTGCTCAAGAAAACCTTCGTACATGGGACGCCATGCATCTAGGTTATGATATATATCATCTGGCCACAGAATTATCCTTAGTTGACCGAATAGACCCTATGTGACGCCCCCAAAATTAGGTATACATCACCCATCTTGGGTCGTCAGATACATAGTACAGAATACAAATACAACTTACTAATACAACTGTCGTGTACAATACGACAAAACATAAACTGTGAGTTTGAATACAAATATTATCTTCTAGAGAGTATTCATACTCAAAAGGAGTCCTCATTACATTTATTAACACACCATTACATAGAATAGTGAGGACTACTAACTAATACTATCATTCGGACCATCACTCCTTTCCCTGACTCGTCCCAGCTATATTCTCATTTCCTGAAGAGAACATTGAAAGAAAGGGTGAGCTCAACTAGCCTAGTAAGAAATATTATGACTAAGATAATGAAGAATAAATTATCAATAGTCTTCAACAATGTTAAACTGATAAAATACAATAGACATCAAGTTTAACTGCAGCGGAATAAGCAATCCATTAGAAGAGTCAAGTAGAGAATAAAACCTACTATTTTCTATGATTTAAAAATATTTACATCAACTTTTATCACTGAGACTCAGCTTAATAAATAAACCACATCTTCTAATCATCCTTGTATTACGGGCCAAGGATATTCATTAAATCATCAATGATCATGACTATACCGAAAAATCCCTGGTCATAATCATACCACAAACTGTCTATCAATGCATTACAAGCCACTGAGGACTTTTACCACACCACTTATAACATCACAGTTCATGATTATACCGAATGATCCCTAGTCATAATCATACTAAGTCCATCTATGCACGTAAGCTAAAGATGACTTTTAACATAAAATAAACATGAGGATGATGACAATGTTATAGGAATTCAATTAAACAAGTTCAAGAATTAGTTTATCCATGAACTAATAATATCCAAATTGTCAACATGATACTTCTTTGTAAAGTAACAGTCAAGAATGCTCAGAAGAATATTTTCATAAAAAGATACTGGATAAAGCGCAAATATCAAGGATATTCCACTAATTTCATGGAGTATAGAAATCAAAACTTTAACCAAATGAGTATAATAAAGAATATATGAAACTGCAAATGGATTTTCACCAGCCATGCGGTAATCCACGTATACAGATCATTTCAACAATTTAATAAGGAATGAATATAAAGGATCATTCACCATGCATGTGGCAATCCACATAGACAGGTTATTCCAACAAAATAATAAAGAATGGAATAACAGAAGGATTCACCATGCATGCGATAGAGACCGCACAGACAGGTTATTCCCAACAGAACGGAATAATAAATATGGAACCAGGTCAGGTGAAATTCACACCGACAGGATATTCCGACAGAATAATAAATGCGGAATAATAAATGATGGAACCAGGTCAGGTGAAATTCACACCGACAGGATATTCCGACAGAATCGTAAAGAACGGAATAATAAAAGAATTTCACCAAGTATGCGGTACTTCGCATAAACAGGTTATTCCAGCATAATAATAAAGAATGGAATAACAGAAGAAGATCACCAAGTATTGGGTAAACCGCATATACAGGTCATTCCACCAAGTATAGGGTAAACCACGCATACAGGTTATTCCAACAGAATAATAAAGAATGGAATAACATAAGTTCTCTTCATGAATAAAAAAGAATAACACCCCTTACCATTTTAAAGAAGAACTGAAATAAAGAAGTAGTTAAGTGGCAGAATACTCTTCTTCTTTCTCTCTATAGTTTCTCTCTCTAGAGTTCAGTGAATTCGTAAGAAAATAATGAAGGAATGAGCTTCTATTTATAGGAAAATAGAATGCATAGTAACTAATCCATGAACGGTCCAGATTGATTTACTTTAATCTGACGGTCCATATTTAAAGAAAAATCTTTTAAATAAAATATAATATATTCTATTTATAGAATAACTTTAATAAAGTATTCTATTTTATATAAAAAGATTTTACTATGCAAAACACTATGCACAATAGAATATAATATATTCTATTTATAGAATAACTTTAATAAAGTATTCTGTTTTATATAAAAAGATGTTTCTGTTTTATTATGTTAATAATACGAATAAAACAAAACTTCATTATCGCTAAATAATTCATATTATTAATTGACAATAATTGAATCAAACTGAGTGACTTCTCACATAAGCATCAATACCGTGTGCTACTATGCAACCACACGTATTACTGTACTTTTACTACCGAGTAGTTCAACAGTATAAACGGTAAAACTTCCGCCGTTATTTTTAATAAAATATTTTTGTCGTTTTCTCAATCTGATAATAATTCTGTTGTGGGGTCCACCAATGATTGTACCGTCGTACGAATATACCCCGTAAATAGTAACTCGTGAATAGTACTTCGACACAAAAAGTGTCTCAAATACTCGAGTGAACAATACTAGAGTGAATAGTAATTTGGGTGAATAGTAACCCGTGAATAGTAACTCGTGAATAGTAACTCATGAATAGTAACTCCTGAATAGTAACTCCGACACAAAAAGTGTCTCAAATACTCGAGTGAATAATACTAGAGTGAATAGTAATTTAGATGAATAGTAACTCGTGAATAGTAACTCATGAATAGTAACTCCGACACAAAAAGTGTCATAAATACTCGAGTGAACAATACTAGAGTGAATAGTAATTTGGGTGAATAGTAACCTGTGAATAGTAATTCGTGAATAGTAACTCATGAATAGTACTCCGACACAAAAAGTGTCCCAAATACTCGAGTGAACGATACTAGGGTGAATAGTAATTTGGGTGAATAGTAACCCGTGAATAGTAACTCGTGAATAGTAACCATGTATTTTATGACAACTTGTTTACTTTAAAAAAAAAATTCACATATCACCCTTAGCTTTAACCTTTTATCAATTTAACCATTTACCAAAATAGAAAAACTGAATACTTTTATTTCATAAAATTCGGGGTCTCACAATCTCCCCTCCTTATGGAATTTCGCCCTCGAAATTAACGTACGTACCTGATATTCGAAGAGATGAGAATACCTTACTTTCTTTTCGGATTGTACCTTTCCAGATAATTCTGCTCTATCATGGTTTTTCCATTTCTCATCTCCTGTATTTCGAATATCATTCTAGAATATACCTTCAAAACAAAGGTTAATCGACATACCACAATTTATCCACTTATTAAGTAAACAATTTCAGCTTAGGTAAGTCACACCCTAGCGAAGTATATTACTCGTCTTCTAGACTAATATCTCCGTCAGTGACCATATCCCTGTAACATCAATCAACAATTTCTGTCCACAATCATATGAATAACTCATAATCATAATTGTGATTCTGAATTACTTTTCGCACCCAAGAAGAAGAAAATTTACATCACCTATCTTCACCTGAAACATCAAAAATTATGGTTATACCAAATCACAATTCCTGCTCATAATCATACTAATAAATTCATCTTTGCACTACGGCTAAAGATTTACAACTGTATAACCAATAATCAACAGTTAATCTTCGCACTACAGGCCAAGGATATACAACTGTAAAATTAATAATGCTGAGACCCAGCTACACTCTTAGTACCTGAAAGTAATTGTGAAACAGAAGGGTGAGCACAACTAGCCTAGTAAAGAATATCATGACTAAAGATAATTAAATTATCAATAGCCTTCTACAGTAATAAATCAGAGATTTAGAACATATGGTAGATGATAAAAAATTTCAACCATAGTTACAGCGGAACGAGCAATCCATTAGAAGAGTCAAATAGACCATAAAGTCTATTATCTTCTCCATGTTAAAAATTCACCAATAATGTTTTATCCCTGTAACATTAATCAACAGTTCCTTTTCACAATTATATGAATAACCCATAATCATAATTGTAATTCTAAATTTCTCTTCGCATCCAGGATGAAGATAATTTTCCTCACATGTCTTTACCTGAAACATCAATGATCATGGTTTATCAAATCACAGTTCCTGTTTATAATCATGCTGACAATTTCATCTTTGCACTACGGCCAAATATATTCATCAACAGACCATCTTTGCACTACATGCCAAAGATATTCAACAACAGGTCATCTTTGCACTACGGGCCAAAGATATTTATCAACAATTCATCTTTGCACTACAGGCCAAAGATATTCCTCAACAGTTCATATTTGCACTACAGGCCAAATATATTAATATCTCAAAAAAATATATAATCATTTCAAAATTTATATAAACAATAATTATAACTATGTTGATCAATTCACCTTTGCACTTAAGCCAAAAATATTCAATTATAAATTCAATGGTCATGATCATACCAGTCAACCATTCAACTTTGCACTACTAGCCAAAGAGAACCCATATTCATGATCATATCAAAAATCTACCCATCTTTACGCTCAAGTCAAAGAGAAATATCATCATTAGGGTTATAAAAATATTATATATGATAATAAAATCAATATAATCAACATATAAATTTAATCTCAAGAGTAATATTCATAACTCAACTATAATTTGGTCAGAAAAAGAAACCAATTTTGTCATGAATAGTAACTCATGAATAGTAACCCATGAATAGTAACTCGTGAATAGTAACTCATGAATAGTAAACCCGACACAAAAAAGTAGAAATTCTACAATAAAATTCATACCAATATTTCGGTATAATGATATTGAAATAATAACATTTCTTACATTTATAAACAATTTATTTTATTTGTTTACACTTTACTAAATAATGCATTTAATCATCCTAAAATGTCAAACTCATAAGATTTCATTACCAATAACCAAAACCCTCATCAAAAATCTGCATATACCTCATATAGGATTCTCAAGCCATAAAATCCTATTTTCTAAATTTCTTACTTCACATAACATATTTAATTCATTTACTCATAACTAGTCTATTTTTATGAAAAATACCAAATCAGTTCCAAAAATATTTCTTTTCTGGGATTTAGCAGTATATAGTCCCATATTGAACATATATTTTTCTCAGAATTTTTAAAACTCATTTACTATTTTTCATATGGCCAAAACAGCCGAATATTTAGACATTTATCATAAATTGTACTTTTATCCAAAAATTTCGAAATTCACAGAGTACACTGATATTATATAGATATACTTTCAATAAAAAATTTATCAATTTTGAAGTTAACCACAAAGAGTTATAAGCGGTTACTTTTAAAATAGTCTTTTCCCGTAAAATTCATAACTCTTAATCTATACATCCAAAAATCACTATTTTTGGACACAATCAATAAAACTCATCAAAATATCATTTCAAATTTTTTCAGAATTTTTTGAAGTTCAGAAGAAGTACGAACAGAAAAACATAATAACCCTTAAAATCCCTTACTATCGCTTACCTCAAAAGTACAGTATTTCTGACTGGAATGCAAAGCCGAAGGAAACTTTCACTGAATAGTAACTCTCAAAGTATCTAAATACTCACAAAATATGCTTCATAATATAGAGAGAGAAAGAGAGAAAGCTTATGTTTCTGGTGTGATTTTCAATTCTAACTTAGCCCTCTATTTATAGGAAAATGTTAGCACACCGAAGCAGACTTAACCTGCAACCTGATGGCTTTACTAGCTACTATTCCCACCCACCATATTTGAATAAAAATCTCAGCACATTTCTTCACTAACCAAGAGTGGAGCCCACCAATTCTAGAATTTTTCACCAAAATGATAAACTCCGAAAATTCAACAATTTCTGAACCAGTCGTCTTGTAAAATTCATAATAAATCATACGTTCATTTTTAACGGTTCAAAATTTGTGAACATATACTCAACTTATATATGTATAACATATCCAAAAATTACCACGATTCAACGGTCGGATTAAAAATCATAACCCTCGCAAAATATCTCAAAAATCCTAATTTAATTTTCAATATCTCCGTTCCGATAAAAATACAGATAAAACACCTCAACATTAACTCCTTCATTTTTAACCACAAAAATATATCCCTCATTTATATCCACATAAAATAAATATTTCCTTATCATACGAATCAATAATTAATTATTCACAAATAATATTACAGAATCACATTTATGACAACCAGGCCGTTCCCAGGAAAGAGGGGGCTTTCTAAAAAGAATTTCTCCTTACTGGCGCGCAATTAGGTGACCAAACCTCTCCTTAGACAGAACTTTCTAGACATTGCCAATAATGTTATCTAATAATATTATTCAAATAATATGAATTATTGATCTGATAATAGAAAATACTGTGCAGTGACAATTATTAAAACAATAATAATATAAAATATAAACGCAGCAATTATTGAATAAATAAAATAAAATATTGAACAGTAATTACTGTGACAATTATTCAGTTGTGCCTTTTTACGTAAGAATCAATAATTTTAAAAATACTGTGCAATACTGTGTGCTACTGTGCAATAACGTGTATTACTGTATTTTAACCACCGGTTATTCAAACAGTGTTAACGGTAACAACTACGCCGTTAATTATAAAAACTCAATTTTTTGTTGTTATCTTCATCCGACAGTTATTCTATTATGGGGCCCACAAATGTCTGCGCCGTCGTATGAATATTCTCCGACAGAAAGAATATTCCACGACCAAACGAATATTCCCCGATAATAATGAATATTTTATAACCACTTGCGTATTTTGAAAAGTTTTCACATTTCACCCATAACTTTAACTTTTATCAATTTAATCATTTACTGAATAATAATTATAAGAAAAATTGAATACTTTTATTTCATAAAATTCGGGATCTTACATTGAACATATATTTTTCTCAAAATTTTTAAAATTCATTTACTATTTTTCATATGGCCAAAACAGCCGAATATTTAGATATTTATCATAAACTGTATTTTTATCCAAAAATTTTGAAATTTACAGAGTATACTTCTGTTATATACATGTACTTCCAATAAAAATTTCACCAATTTTAGAGTTAACCACAAGGAGTTATAAGGGTTTACTTTTAAAATAGTATTTTCCCATAAAATTCATAACTCTTAATCAATAAATTAAAAAATTACCATTTTTGGACACAATCTAGAAAACTCATTAAATTATCATTTCAAATTTTTCCAAAATTTTTGAAGGTCAAAAAAATTACGAAACTGAAAAACATAATAAACCTTAAAATCCCTTACCTCGAAAAGACAGTACTTCTGACTGGAATACTGGATATAGAGCTGAAGGGAACTTGCACCGTATAGCAACATTCAAAGTCTTAAAATACTCACAAGAATACGCTCGATAATATAGAGAGAGAAAATTTCAGTTTTTGGTGTGATTTTCAATTCTAACTTAAGCACCCTATTTATAGGAAATTGCTTAGAACATCATAGCTGAAAATTTAATAAAATATTAATATATATATATATATATATTATAAATTCCTACGCACACCTCCACTGATCCAAAACATCAGCCATACATGTGCCAACTCACCAAAAACATTTTTCATATAAAAATCATTTAAAACTCCAAAAAAAATAAAATTAATTATTTCGGGACTTCAATAATTCACAATAAATAGCTTTTTTATCAGAAAAATTCAAAGCTTATGTCTTTTCCATAGGAAATTCCATTCTCTACAACTTTGTAGAAGAAAGTTTTTTCAAATTCCAAACAAAAATTGACCGAAATCCACAAACGGACGATTTTACAAGCTATAATCAAATTTCAGTCAAGAAATGGGGTCCACCGATACACAAAACATGTGTTAATCATTTAATACAACAAAAATACTCTTCCTCCTTATATACTCATATATTCCACATTCATTGTAAAAATATCACTATTATTATATTATTAAAATATAATAATATATTTAAATGAATTATTTATCAAAAAAGATAAAATATCAATTTTTCAACAATTGTCACTTTAAAATTTTCTCCATCCATATCCACATAAAAAGAATATTTTTCTTATCATATAAATTAATAATTAATTATTCACAAATAATATTACAGAATCACAATAATGACAACCAGGCAATTCCCAGGAAAGAGGGGGCTTTCCAATAAGGATTTCTCCCTACTGGCGCGCAATTAGGTGACCAAACCTCTCCTTAGACAGAACTTTCTATACATTGCCAATAATACTGTCTAATAATATTATTCAAATAATATGAATTATTGATCTGATAATGGAAAATACTGTGTAGTGACAATTATTGAAACAATAATAATATAAAATATCAACGTAGCAATTATTGAATCAATAAAATAAAATATTAAACAGTAATTACTGTAACAATTATTGAGTAGTGCCTTCTTACATAAGAATCAATAATTGGTGCAATACCGTGTGCTACTGTGTTTTAACCACCGAGTATTTCAACAGTATTAACGGTAACAACTACGCCGTTATTTATAAACAACTTATACTTGTCGTTTTCTTCATCCAATCATTTTCCGTTATGGGGCCTACATAAGACTGCGCCGTCGTATGAATATTCCCCGACAGTAAGAATATTCCACGACCAAACGAATATTTCTCGACAACAATGAATATTTTATAACCACTTGCTTACTTGAAATATTTGTGCATTTCACCCATAACTAACCACATTAATCAAATCAACCCTTACTATTTCAAAATAATAAATAGAGAAAATTAAATTTCATTTATAATAAGTGGGGTCTTACAACCTCCCCTCCTTATGAAATTTCGTCCTCGAAATTGACGTACTTGGTATTTCAAAGAGTTGAGAATTCCTTGCTTTCATCTCAGATTCCATCTTCCCTGTCCTCATGATTTTCCACTGCTCATCTCCTGTATTTCAGATATCATTCTAGAATACAGCTTCAAAATAAAGGTTAATTGACATTTTAACATATCACATAATATCCTGATATTATGACTAACCAACAAATAAGCTTAGGTAGGACACACTAACGAAAGATTTACTCATCTCTCCCCTCCTAGTTTTATTCCCCAATCTCAGCCAGAGACCATATCCCTAAGCTCTGATACCAAATGTAACGACCCCAAAATAGGTTCAATCCAACCAACCAATTCTGAGTCGCCAAAAACATGGTACAGAAAACAACTACAATTTTATTACTACAATTGTTGTGCAAAATACAACAACACATATGTTGTGAGTTTTAATAGAAATATCTACCAACTGTGACTCATGTCCTAACCTTGGATAGTACGTCACATTGGCACCTTACATAAAGGTACAATCAATAACTGTTTTAGAATTTAAAATCTTTGGGAAGTGCTCAAGGAAACTTTCGTACATGGGAGGCCATGTATCTAAGTTATGATAGATATCATATGCCCACAGAATTATCCTCGGTTGACCCAATAGACCCCAAAGAAAAACGAGAAGATTACTATCATATTCTTTCCAATGATGAGTCTTCTCGTGACATATCATTATCTCCACCGTCTCTAATTGAGAATTATACTTCAAACAAACACCAAGATTATATAAGTAGTGCTCGTAGATATACTCAGCAAGTGAATGTGCACAACCCTGTCTTATGATCACACGAGGTTATATGCCGTTAGACATCTTGTATGATAGTGGCAAAACACCCTTCCAACGTCGGGTTCGCCTCACCCTATTTGATTCACCAAATATAACTACTAAATGATGTATAAAATATAACACACTTTTCTATACTGCTTAGGGAGAACTCCACAGCTAGAGACCACCGTTCTATTCCTTTGTTACCCACGCTCGACCCAGCTACACTCTTATTACCTGAAAGGAATTGTGAAGCAAAAGGGTGAGCTCAACTAGCCCAGTAAAGAATATCATGACTAAAGATAAATAAATTATCAAATGCCTTCAATAGTAATAAATCAGAGATTTAGAACATATGGTAGATGATAAAAATTTTCAACCATAGTTGCAACGGAACGAGCAATCCATTAGAAGAGTCAAATAGACCATAAAGTCTGTTATCTTCTCCATGTTAAAAATCCACCAACAATGTTTTATCTCTGTAACATCAATCAACAGTTCTGGTCCACAATCATATAAATAACTTATAATCATAATTGTGATTCTAAATTCTTCTTCACATCTAGGACGAAGATAATTTTCATCACATGTCCTTACCTGAAACATCAAAGATCATGGTTATACCAAATCACAGTTCCTGTTCATAAACATACCAATAAATTCATCTTTGCACTACGGGCTAAAGATATTCGTCAACCGTTTATCTTTGTACTACTGGCCAAAGATATTTAACAACAGATCATCTTTACACTACAGGCCAAAGATATTCAATAACAGGTCATCTTTGCACTACGGGCCAAAGATATTCATATCTCAAAGAAACACATAATCATTTCAGAATTTATATAAACATTATTTATAACCATGTTGATCAATTCACCTTTGCACTTAAGCTAAAGATATTCAATTATAACTTCAATGGTCATGATCATACCAGTTAACAATTCATCTTTGCACTACTGGACAAAGAGAACACATAGTCACGATCATACCAATAATCTACCCATCATTATGTAAGAGAAATTTCATTACCAAGATTATAAAAAATGTTATATATGATAATAAAAATAATATGATCAACAACTGCATTTAATTTCAAGAGTAAGATTCATAAATCAACGATAATTTGGTCAGTAAAAAAATTAATTTTGTCGTGAATAGTACCCGTGAATAGTAACTCGTGAATAGTAACTCGTGAATAGTAACTCATGAATAATAACTCCGGCATAAAAAAGGTAAAAATTTCACAATAAAATCCATACCAATATTTCTATATAATGATATTGAAGGAATAACATTTCTTAAACTTATAAATAATTTGTTTTAATTGTTTACACTTTACTAAATAATGTATTTAATCATCCTAAAATGTCATACTCATAAAATTTCATCACCAATAACCAAAACTCTCATCAAAAAAATCTACATATACCTCATATAGGATTCTCAAGCCATAAAATCCTATTTTCCAATTTTCTTACTTCACATAACATATTTAATTTATTTATTCATAACTAGTCTATTTTCATAAAAAATACCAAATCAGTACAAAAAAATTTTCTTTTCTGGGATTTAGCAGAATATAGTTCCATATTGAACATATATTTTTCCCAGAATTTTTAAAATTCATTTACTATTTTTCATATGGCCAAAACAGCCGAATATTTAGACATTTATCATAAACTGTACTTTTATCCAAAAATTCCGAAATTTACAGAGTATACTTCTGTTATATACATGTACTTCCAATAAAAAATTTACCAATTTTGGAGTTAACCACAAGGAGTTATAAAGGTTTACTTTTAAAATAGTTTTTTCCCATAAAATTCATAACTCTTAATTTATACATCCAAAAATCACCATTTTTGGACACAATCTAGAAAACTCATCAAATTAGCATTTCAAATTTTTCCAAAATTTTTGAAGGTCAGAAAAATTACGAAACTGAAAAACATAATAACCCTTAAAATCCCATACCTCGAAAAGACAGTACTTCTGACTAGAATACTGGATATAGAGCTGAAGGGAACTTGTGACGCCCCCAAAAATAGGTATACATCACTCATCTTGGGTCGCCAGATACATGGTACAGAATTCAAATACAACTTACTAATACAACTGTCGTGCACAATACAACAAAATATAAAGTGTGAGTTTGAATACAAATATTATCTTCTAGAGAGTATCCATACTCAAAAGGAGTCCTCATTACAATTATTATCACACTATTACATAGAATAGTGAGGACTACTAATACTATCATCTGGTCCATCACTCCGTCCCCCGACTCGTCCCAGCTATATTCTCATGTCCTGAAGAGAACAGTGAAAGAAAGGGTGAGCTCAACTAGCCCAGTAAGAAATATTATGACTAAGATAATGCAGAATAAATTATCATTAGCCTTCAACAATGTTAAACTGATAAAATATAATAGACATCAAGTTTAACTGTAGCGAAACAAGTAATCCATTAAAAGAGTCAAGTAGAAAATAAACTCTACTATCTTTTATGATTTAAAAGGTTTTTCAATACTGTGTTCGCTGGGAGTCAGCTTAATAAAATAATCTAAATCATCGAATCACCCCTGCACTACGACCAAGGATATTCGTGTATTCATTAATGGTCATGATCATGCCAACAACTGTCCATCAACGCACTACGGGCCAATGAGGACTTTTACAACATCATTTGTAACATTACGGTCATGATTATACCGAATAATCCCTGGTCATAATCATACCAAGTCCATCTATGCACTACAGGCCACAGATGACTTTCAATATTTTATAAACATGAGGATGACGACAATGATATAAGAATTCAATAAAACAAGTTCAAGAATTAATTTATCCAAGAATTAACAACGTCCAAATTGTCAACATGATACTGCTTTGTGGAGTAAAATTCAAGAATACTTAGAAGAATATTTTCATGAAAAGATACTGGATGAACCGCAATTATCAAGGATATTCCACTAATTTCATGGAGTATAGAAGTCAAAACTTAACCAACTGAGTATAATAAAGAATGGAATAACAAAAGAAATCACCCAGCATGCGATAGACCGCGCAGACAGGTTATTCTAACAGAATAATAAATAATGGAACCAGGTCCGGCATAAACGTACAGACAGGATATTCCGACAGAATAATAAATAATGGAACCAGGTCCGATGTAAAACACACAGACAGGATGTTCCAACAGAATAATAACAAGACAGAACCAGGTCCGGTGTAAAATACACAGACAGGATGTTTCAACAAAATAATAATAAAAACAGAACCAGGTCCGGTGTAAAACACACAGACAGGATGTTCCAACAGAATAATAATAAAAACTGAACCAGGTCCGGTGTAAAACACACAGACAGGATGTTCCAACAGAATAATAGAAGAATGTCACCAAGTATAGGGTAGACTGCGTATACAGGTTATTCCAACAGAATAATAAAAAATTGAATAATAACAGTTCTCTTCATGAATAAGAAAGAATAACACCCCTTACCGTTTTAAAGAAGAGCTGAAATAAGGAAGTAGTTAAGTAGCAGAATACTCTTCTTCTTTCTCTCTATAGTTTCTCTCTATAATTTCTCTCTCTAGAGTTTAGTGAATTCGTAAGAAATAATGAAGGAATGAGCTGCTATTTATAGAAAAATAGAATGCATAGTAACTAATCCATGAACGGTCCAGATTGATTACTTTAATCTGACGGTCCATATTTAAAGAAAAATCTTTTAAATAAAATATAATATATTATATTTATAGAATAACTTTAATAAAGTATTCTGTTTTATATAAAAAGATGTTTCTGTTTTATTACGTTAATAATACGAATAAAACAAAACGTTATTATCGCTAAATAATTTATATTATTAACTGACAATAATTGAATCAAACTGAGTGACTTCTCACATAAGCATTAATAATCAATACTGTGTGCTACTATGCAACCACACGTATTACTGTACTTTTACTACTGAGTAGTTCAACAGTAACAATGGTAAAACTTTCGCCGTTATTTTTAATAAAATATTTTTGTCGTTTTCTCAATCCGACAATAATTCCGTTGTGGGGTCCACCAATGATTGTGCCGTTGTACGAATATTCCCTGTTAAAACGAATATTTTCCGACCAATCGAATATTATATAACAACTTACGTACTTTGTAAAATTTATAAATATTACCCACAACTATAACATTATGTCAAATTAACTCCATAATATTCAAAAATGATATTTATAGAAAATTCATCTTTATTTATAAAAGTTGAGGTCTTACAACCTCCCCTTCTTATGAAATTTCGCCCTCGAAATTAGGGTGCGTACCTGGTATGTCGAAGAGATAAGGATACCTTGATTTCATTTTAGAATCTAACTCCCAAGTCATTTCCTCAACATCGTGGTTTCTCCACAAAACTTTGACTTGAGGTATAACCTTGGAGCGTAGAATATGTTCCTTCTTATCCAAGATTTGAACAGGAACTTCTTCATACGTCAAATCCTCCGCTATTTCGTACGGTTCTAACTCAATAATGTGGTTCGGGTCTTCCACATATTTGCGTAACATGGATATGTGAAAAATATTATGAACACGAGACATACTTGGCGGTAAAGCGAGTCTATAAGCCAAAGTTCCTACTTGATCGAAGATTAAAAATGGACCGATAAATCGAGGATTGAGCTTTCCTCTCTTTCCAAATCTCATAACTCCTTTCCATGGAGCAACACGTAAGAACACATGATCTCCTACATCAAATTCCACGTCCTTTCGATGAAGATCAGCATAACTCTTTTGTCGATCTTGTGAGATTTTTATACGTTGTCGGATCATTTAAATCTTTTCTGTAGTCATACGTACCAACTCCGGTCCCAACAACGTTGCTTCACCCACCTCATCCCAGTATACTGGAGAACGATATTTTCTTCCATACAATATTTCGAATGGAGCCATGCCAATACTTGCTTGATAACTGTTGTTGTAGGAAAACTCCATTAATGGTAAGAACTTGTCCCAACTTCCCTTGAAGTCAAGGACACAGAGTCTTAATAAATCTTCTAGAGTTTGAATAGTCCTCTCTGATTGTCCGTCCATCTGAGGATGATATGCCGAACTAAATCGTAAATCTGTGTCCATAGCTTTTTGTAAACTATGGATACTGGCATACCATGCAATCTTATAATCTTGTTTATGTACATACGAGCAAGACGTTCAAGTGTATAATTTTCTCGTATCGGTAAGAAATGAGCATACTTGGTCAATCTATCAACAATGACCCAAATAGCATTTATACCTTGAGAAACCTTAGGAAGACCGGTAACGAAATCCATGGTAATGTGCTCCCACTTCCATTCTGGAATTTCAAGTGGTTGTAATGGACCTTTTGGTACTTGATGCTCCGCTTTGACTCGTTGACAAGTTAGACACCTTGAGATAAACAGCGCTATCTCTCTCTTCATATTGCTCCACCAAAATGTATGACGAAGATCATGATACATTTTGGTACTTCCAGGATGGATTGCAAACGGTGTGTTGTGCGCCTCCATCATGATTTCATACTTTAAATCAGAGTTGCTAGGAACACAAAGTCTGGAGTTGACTCGAAGTATTCCTTCTTCATCGATTTTTGCTTCCAGCATAGCAAATTCTTGCACTTTCTTCCTCATACGCATCAGCTCCAAGTCTGTAGCTTGAGCAGCTTTAACTTTATCGATTAAAGTTGGTTCTACTCGTATATTCGTTATCATCACATGGGTCCCTGGAGTCTTTAACTCTATATCCATCCTTTGCAAGTCACACAAAATGGGCCTTTGTGTTGACAATATTGCACTCGTACTTGCATATGATCTTCTACTCAATGCGTCAGCTACCACGTTCGCTTTTCCAGGATGGTATTGAATGGTATGATCATAATCTTTCAACAGTTCAAGCCAACGTCGTTGTCGCATGTTGAGTTCCTTTTGAGTGAAGAAATATTTGAGGCTTTTATGATCCGTGAAGATCTCCACCTTCTCCCTATACAAGTAATGCCTCCAAATTTTAAGTGCAAAGACAACAACTGCCAACTCTAGATCATGAGTAGGATAATTCCTCTCATATTCCTTGAGTTGTCTTAATGCATAGGCTATGACTTTTCCATGTTGCATGAGAACACATCCCAACCCTTTGCTCGAAGCATCACTGTAGATGACAAATCCCTCCGAGCCAGATGGTATTGTTAGAACAGGTGCTGAAATGAGTCTCCTCTTGAGTTCTTGAAAACTCTTCTCACATTCTTCGCTCCAACCGAACTTTGTATCTTTCCGAGTCAGCTGAGTTAATGGAGTAGCGATTCGAGAAAATCCTTCCACGAATCTCCGATAATAACCAGCTAAACCAAGAAAGCTACGTACTTCGGTCACTGATTTAGGTTGCTCACAGCTTTGAATAGCTTCAATCTTTGTCGGGTCAACCGATATTCCACGACTTGATACTACGTGCCCAAGGAATGCTACCTCCTCCAACCAGAACACGCATTTCTTCAACTTGGCATAAAGCTTGTATTCACGAAGCTTTTGGAGTACCAACCTCAAGTGTTGCTCATGATCTTCACGGCTTTTGGAATATATAAGGATGTCATCAATAAAGACGACCACAAAGTGATCCAAATATTCCTTGAATACCCGGTTCATCAAATTCATGAAGGCAGCAGGAGCATTTGTCAATCCAAAGGACATGACTAGAAATTCATAATGCCCGTACCGAGTTCTGAAAGTCGTCTTTGGAATATCCTCAGTTCTAACCTTCAACTGATGATATCCAGAACGAAGATCGATCTTTGAAAAGAATTGTGCTCCTTGCAACTGGTCAAACAGGTCATCAATACGTGGTAATGGGTACCCGTGATGACCTCATTCGGGTTCCTTACTTTCTGGGAGGTCACAACAAACGCTCTCCCTTGCACTACCGGTTTTGACTTTTTTGGGACGGCCTTTGGTGTCTCCATCTTGGCTGAACTTATTTTTGGTAAACGACAAAATCGAGCTAAATGACATTCTCTTCCACAATTATAACATGCTTTAGACGGCATCGCGCAGTTTGGACTGATGTTCCCCTCCCCTCCGCATTTAAAACATATGATAGATGGTCGTTCCCCTTCCTTAACAACGGGTGCTGGTGCTGACGTCTTTTCATCATTGTTGAATCTCCTCTTCTTAAAATGACCATTCTTATTATTTTGGCCCTGATTACCACCGAAGTGGTTACCATTTCTGGCCTGTTGATTCCCTCCACGCTTGTTGTCACCGCTTCGATGACTGCTCTCACTGGTATTATCATTTTGCCGACTGCTCTCTTTTGGTTGCGCTGACTCGTTATCGCGCTCCACTAACTGAGCCCTATTCACAACATCTGAATACAAACACAGTTTATGAGAAATAAGAGGTTGACGTATCTCAGGTTTCAAACCTCGCAAAAACATTCGCGTCATTCGCTCTTCATTATCCACCAAGTGGGACGCAAACCGGGACAACTCAGCATATTTAGCCTCATACTGCGACACGGTCATATTATTCTGCTCCAATTTGATGAACTCCACCTCCTTCATGTGACGAACACTTTCGGGAAATTATTTGTCATTGAACAGCTCTTGGAACTTCTCCCAAGACATCTTCAGTGCGGCAGGTTGAGTACGCTTAATCGATTCTCACCAGTAATCTGCCTCTCCTCGCAACATAAAGGCGGCAAAGGGAACCTTTTGCTCCTCGGAGCATCCCAAGACATCAAATATCTTGGTAATCTGCTTTATCCATGTTTCCGCTATAAGTGGTTTTGGCTCTCCCTTAAACTCCGGTGGTCCCAGCTCCTTGAACTGTTTAGCGGTGACCGTCCGAGAGTTTTCAGTGTTTCCACCTATATTTTGGACAGGAGCCGCTCTCGCCTGTTGTTGCATGAACTGCATAAAGTTTCTGAACATTCCATCATTCATCATCTGGTCAGTGTTGTTGTTTGCATGAGGATTGTCACCTTCCTGATGCACATTATCCTGATTATTGATATGTGGTGAATCAACAGTCAACTAATAATAATAATAAAAACGGAACCAAGTCCGGTGTAAAACGCACAGACAGGATGTTCCAACAGAATAATAATAAAAACGGAACCAGGTCCGGTGTAAAACACACAGACAGGATGTTCCAACAGAATAATAGAAGAATGTCACCAAGTATAGGGTAGACCGCGTATACAGGTTATTCCAACAGAATAATAAAAAATGGAATAACAACAGTTCTCTTCATGAATAAGAAAGAATAACACCCCTTACCATTTTAAAGAAGAGCTGAAATAAGGAAGTAGTTAAGTAGCAAAATACTCTTCTTCTTTCTCTCTATAGTTTCTCTCTAGAGTTCAGTGAATTCGTAAGAAATAATGAAGGAATGAGCTGCTATTTATAGAAAAATAGAATGCATAGTAACTAATCTATGAACGGTCCAGATTGATTACTTTAATCTGACGGTCCATATTTAAAGAAAAATCTTTTAAATAAAATATAATATATTCTATTTATAGAATAACTTTAATAAAGTATTCTGTTTTATATAAAAAGATGTTTCTGTTTTATTACGTTAATAATACGAATAAAACAAAACGTCATTATCGCTAAATAATTCATATTATTAACTGACAATAATTGAATCAAACTGAGTGACTTCTCACATAAGCATTAATAATCAATACCGTGTGCTACTATGCAACCACACGTATTACTGTACTTTTACTACCGAGTAGTTCAACAGTATCAATGGTAAAACTTCTGCCGTTATTTTTAATAAAATATTTTTGTCATTTTCTCAATTTGACAATAATTCCGTTGTGTGGTCCACCAATGATTTTGTCGTTGTACGAATATTCCCTGTTAAAACGAATATTCCCCGACCAATCGAATATTATATAACAACTTGCGTACTTTGCAAAATTTATAAATATTACCCACAACTATAACATTATATCAAATTAACTCCATAATATTCAAAAATAATATTTATAGAAAATTCGTCTTTATTTATAAAAGTTGGGGTCTTACATGCATTGTCCTATTGCTTGAGAATTGTGGAGCTCTCTTTAGAGTGCTAGAAGACTAGTGGGTGTGTCCTGTCTTACAGAACTTGCACCGTATAACAACACTCAAAGTCTTAAAATACTCACAAGAATACGCTCGATAATATAGAGAAAGAAAACTTCAGTTTCTGGTGTGATTTTTAATTCTAACTTAAGCACCCTATTTATAGGAAATTGCTTAGAACACCAAAGCAGAAAATTTAATAAAATATTAATATATATTATAAATTCCTACGCACACCTCCACTGATCCAAAACATCAGCTACACATGTGCCAACTCACCAAAAATATTTTTCATATAAAAATCATTTAAAACTCCAAAAAAAATAAAATCAATTATTCCGGGACTTCAATAATTCACAATAAATAGCTCTTTTATCAAAAAAATTTAAACCTTATGTCTTTTTCATAAAAAATTCTATTCTCTACAACTTTGCAGAAGAAAATTTTCTCGAATTCCAAACAAAAATTGACCGAAATCTACAAACGGGCGATTTTACAGGCTATAATTAAATTTCAGTCAAGAAATAGGATCCACCGATACACAAAACATGTGTTAATCATTTAATGCAATAAAAATATTTTTCCTCCTCATACACTCATATATCCCACATTCATTGTAAAAATATCACTATTATTATATTATTAAAATATAATAATATATTTAAATGAATTATTTATCAGAAAAGATAAAATATCAATTTTTTAACAATTATCACTTTAAAATTTTCTCCATCTATATCCACATAAAATAAATATTTTTCTTATCATATAAATCAATAATTAATTATTCACAAATAATATTATAGAATCACAATACTGACAACCAGGCAGTTCCCAGGAAAGAGGGGGCTTTCCAATAAGGATTTCTCCCTACTGGCGCGCAATTAGGTGACCAAACCTCTCCTTAGACAGAACTTTCTAGACATTGCCAATAATACTATCTAATAATATTATTCAAATAATATGAATTATTGATCTGATAATAGAAAATACTGTGTAGTGATAATTATTGAAACAACAATAATATAAAATATCAACGTAGCAATTATTGAATCAATAAAATAAAATATTGAACAGTAATTACTGTAACAATTATTGAGTAGTGCCTTCTTACATAAGAATCAATAATTGGTGCAATACCGTGTGCTACTATGTTTTAATCACCGAGTATTTCAATAGTATTAACGGTAACAACTACGCCGTTATTTATAAACAACTTATACTTGTCGTTTTTTTCATCCAATCGTTTTCCGTTATAGGGCCCACATAAGACTGCGCCGTCGTACGAATATTCCCCGACAGTAAGAATATTCCACGACCAAACGAATATTTCCCGACAACAATGAATATTTTATAACCACTTGCTTACATGAAATATTTATGCATTTCACCCATAACTAACCACATTAATCAAATCAACCCTTACAATTTCAAAATAGCAAATAGAGAAAATTAAATTTTATTTATAATAAGTTGGGGTCTTACAACCTCCCCTCCTTATGAAATTTCGTCCTCGAAATTGACGTACCTGGTATTTCAAAGAGTTGAGAATACATTGCTTTCATCTCAGTTTCCATCTTCCCTGTCCTCATGATTTTTTCATTGCTCATCTCCTGTATTTTAGATATCATTGTAGAATACAGCTTCAAAATAAAGGTTAATTAACATATTAACATATCATATAATATCCCAATATTATGACTGACCGACAAATAAGCTTAGGTAGGACACACTAGCGAAGGATTTACTCATCTCTCCCCTCCTAGTTGTATTCTCCAATCTCAGCCAGAGACCATATTCCTAAGCTATGATACCAAATGTAACAACCCCAAAATAGGTTCAATCCAACCAACCTATTCTAAGTAGCTAAAAATATGGTACAGAAAACAACTACAACTTTATTACTATAATTATCGTGCAAAATACAACAACACATATGTTGTGAGTTTTAATGTAAATATCTACCAACTATGACTCATGTCCCAACCTTGGATAGTACGTCACATTGACACCTTACATAAACGTACAGTCAATAACTGTTTTAGAATTTAAAATCTTTGGGAAGTGCTCAAGAAAACCTTCGTACATGGGAGGCCATGCATCTAGGTTATGATAGATATCATATGCTCACAGAATTATCCTCGGTTGACCCAATAGACCCCAAAGAAAAACGAGAAGATTACTATGAAATTCTTTCCAATGATGAGTCTTTTCTTGACATATCATTATCTCCACCGTCTCTAATTGAGAATTATACTTCAAACAAATACCAAGATTATATAGGTAGTGCTCGTAGATATACTCAGCAAGTGGATGTGCACAACCCTGTCTAATGATCACACGAGGTTGTATGTCATTAGACATCTTGTATAATAGTGGCAAAACACCCTTCCAACGTTGGGTTCACCTCACCCTATTTGATTCACCAAATATAACTACTAAATGATGTATAAAATACAACACACTTTTTTATACTGCTTAGGGAGAACTCCACAGCTAGAGACTACCGTTCTATTCCTTTGTTACCCCCGCTCGACCCAACTACACTCTTATTACCTGAAAGGAATTGTGAAGCAAAAGGGTGAGCTCAACTAGCCAGTAAAGAATATCATGACTAAAGATAAATAAATTATCAATAGCCTTCAACAGTAATAAATCAGAGATTTAGAACATATGGTAGATTATAAAAATTTTCAACCATAGTTGCAGCGGAACGAGCAATCCATTAGAAGAGTCAAATAGACCATAAAATCTATTATCTTCTCCATGTTAAAAATCCACCAATATTATTGTATCCCTGTAATATCAATCAATAGTTCTGGTCCATAATCATATAAATAACTCATAATCATAATTGTGATTCTAAATTCTTCTTCACATCCAGGACGAAGATAATTTTCATCACATGTCCTTACCTGAAACATCAAAGATCATGGTTATACCAAATCACAGTTCCTGTTCATAATCATACCAATAAATTTTTCTTTGCACTATGGGCCAAAGATATTCGTCAACCGTTTATCTTTGCACTACTGGCCAAAGATATTTAACAACAGATCATCTTTACACTACAGGCCAAAAATATTCAACAACAGGTCATCTTTGCACTACGGGCCAAAGATATTCATATCTCAAAGAAACACATAATCATTTCAGAATTTATATAAACATTAATTATAACCATGTTGATCAATTCACCTTTGTACTTAAGCTAAAGATATTCAATTATAACTTCAATGGTCATGATCATACCAGTCAACAATTTACCTTTGTACTACTGGACAAAGAGAACCCATAGTCACGATCATACCAATAATCTACCCATCATTATACTGAAGTCAAAGAGAAATTTCATCACCAAGATTATAAAAAAATGTTATATATGATAATAAAAATAATATAATCAATAACTGCATTTAATTTCAAGAGTAAGATTCATAAATCAACGATAATTTGGTCAGTAAAAGAAACCAATTTTGTCGTGAATAGTACCCTTGAATAGTAACTCGTGAATAGTAACTCATGAATAGTAACCCCGGCATGAAAAAGGTAGAAATTCTACAATAAAATTCATACCAATATTTCGATATAATGATATTGAAGGAATAACATTTCTTAAACTTATAAATAATTTATTTTAATTATTTACACTTTACTAAATAATGCATTTAATCATCCTAAAATGTCATACTCATAAGATTTCATCACCAATAACCAAAACCCTCATCAAAAAAATCTGCATATACCTCATATAGGATTCTCAAACCATAAAATCCTATTTTCTAATTTTCTTACCTCACGCAACATATTTAATTCATTTATTCATAACTAGTCTATTTTCATGAAAAATATCAAATCAGTACAAACAAATTTTCTTTTCTGAGATTTAGCATAATATAGTTCCATATTGAACATATATTTTTCTCAGAATTTTTAAAATTCATTTACTATTTTTCATATGGCCAAAACAGCCGAATATTTAGACATTTATCATAAATTGTACTTTTATCCAAAAATTCCAAAATTTACAGAGTATACTTCTGTTATACACATGTACTTCCAATAAAAATTTCACTAATTTTGGAGTTAACTACAATGAGTTATAAGGGTTTACTTTTAAAATAGTATTTTCCCATAAAATTCATAACTCTTAATCTATACATCCAAAAATCACCATTTTTTGACACAATTTAGAAAACTCATCAAAAATTATGACCCTCAAAAATTCTGAAAAAATTTGAAATGATAATTTGATGAATTTTCTAGATTGTGTCCAAAAATGGCGATTTTTGGATGTATAGATTAAGAGTTATAAATTTTATTGGAAAAGACTATTTTAAAAGTAAACCCTTATAATTCCTTGTGGTTAATTCCAAAATTAGTGAAATTTTTATTGGGAGTACATGTATATAACAGAAGTATACTCTGTAAATTTCGGAATTTTTGGATAAAAGTACAGTTTATTATAAATGTCTAAATATTCGGTTGTTTTGGCCATATAAAAAATAGTAAATGAATTTTAAAAATTCTGAGAAAAATATATGTTCAATATGGAACTATATTCTGCTAAATCTCAGAAAAGAAAATTTGTTTGTACTGATTTGGTATTTTTCATGAAAATAGACTAGTTATGAGTAAATGAATTAAATATGTTATATGAAGTAAGAAAATTGGAAAATAGGATTTTATGGCTTGAGAATCCTATATGAGGTATATGCAGATTTTTGATGAGGGTTTTGATTATTGGTGATGAAATCTTATGAGTTTGGCATTTTAGGATGATTAAATGCATTATTTAGTAAAGTGTAAACAATTAAAATAAATTGTTTATAAGTTTAAAAAATGTTATTCCTTCAATATCATTATACCGAAATATTGGTATGGATTTTATTATAGAATTTCTATCTTTTTCATGTCGGGATTACTATTCACGAGTTACTATTCATGAGTTACTATTTGTGAGTTACTATTCACGAGTTACTATTCACAGGTACTATTCACGATAAAATTGATTTCTTTTACTGACCAAATTATCGTTGATTTATGAATCTTACTCTTGAGATTAAATCTATATGTTGATTATATTATTTTTATTATCATATATAACATTTTTATAATTCTGGTGATGAAATTTCTCTTTGACTTGAGTGTAAAGATGGGTGGATTATTGGTATGATCGTGACTATGGGTTCTCTTTGGCCAGTAGTGCAAAGTTGAATCGTTGACTGGTATGATTATGACTATTGAATTTATAATTGAATATTTTTA
This sequence comes from Panax notoginseng, assembly GCA_016801055.1. Taxonomy (NCBI): domain Eukaryota; kingdom Viridiplantae; phylum Streptophyta; class Magnoliopsida; order Apiales; family Araliaceae; genus Panax; species Panax notoginseng. The sequence goes on from CM029014.1 coordinate 23,664,944, forward strand.
GCTTAAGTGCAAAGGTGAATTGATCAACATGGTTATAATTATGGTTTATATAAATTCTAAAATGATTATGTGTTTCTTTGAGATATGAATATCTCTGGCCCGTAGTGCAAAAATGACATGTTGTTGAATATCTTTGCCTTGTAGTGCAAAAATGATCTGTTGTTAAATATCTTTAGCCAGTAGTGCAAAGATAAACGGTTGACGAATATCTTTAGCCCGTAGTGTAAAGATGAATTTATTGGTATGATTATGAACAGGAACTGTGATTTGGTATAACCATGATCTTTGATGTTTCAGGTAAAGACATGTGATGAAAATTATCTCCGTCCTGGATGCGAAGAGGAATTTAGAATCATAATTATGATTATGAGTTATTTATATGATTGTGGACCAGAACGGTTGATTGATGTTACAGGGATAAAACATTGTTGGTAGATTTTTAACATGGAGAAGATAATAGACTTTATGGTCTATTTGGCTCTTCTAATGGATTGATCGTTCCGCTGCAACTATGGTTGAAAAATTTTATCATCTACCATATGTTCTAAATCTCTGATTTATTACTGTTGAAGGCTATTGATAATTTAATTATCTTTACTCATGATATTCTTTACTGGGCTACTTGAGCTCACCCTTTTGCTTCGCAATTCCTTTCAGGTAATAAGAGTGTAGCTGGATCGAGGTGGGGTAACAAGGAGAATAGAACGGTGGTCTCTAGCTGTGGAGTTTTTCCTAAACAGTATAGAAAAGTGTGTTATATTTTATACATCATTTAGTAGTTATATTTGGTGAATCAAATAGGGTGAGGCGAACCCAACGTTGGAAGGGTGTTTCGCCACTATCATACAAGATGTCTAATGATATGCAACCTCGTGTTATCATAAGACCGTGCACATCCACTTGCTGAGTATATATACGAGCACTACCTATATAATCTTGGAGTTTGGTTGAAATATAATTCTCAATTACAGACAGTGGAGATAGTTATATGTCAAGAGAAAACTTACCATTGGAAAGAACATGATAGTAATCTTCTCATTTTTCTTTGGGGTATATTGGGTCAACCGAGGATAATTCTGTGGGCATATGATATCTATCATAACCTAGATGCATGGCCTCCCATGTACGAAGGTTTCCTTGAGCACTTCCCAAAGATTTTAAATTCTAAAACAGTTATTGACTGTACCTTTATGTAAGGTGTCATTGTGACGTATTATCCAAGGTTGGGACATGAGTCACAGTTGATAGATATTTGTATCAAAACTCACAACATATGTGTTGTTGTATTTTGCACGACAATTGTAGTAATAAAGTTGTAGTTATTTTCTATACCATGTTTTTGGCGACTCAAAATAGATTGGTTGGATTGGACCTATTTTGGGGGCGTTACATCTTAAGTTTGTGATAATAGATTTCAACATATTTATGGCATTGTTCTTAAAATATAAGCATGGGCGGAACTAGGGGGGTCGAGGGGGGTCATATGACCCCCCAACCCTGGAATCTGAAGCATGTTAATATTAGTTAAATTTGATCTTTATTATGATATGGTATTAATTTATTTATTTTTTTCATGTCTTTTCACCTATAATAAATTAACAATATTACTATAAGATAAAATAATATTAAATAAATTTGATAATTAATTAATTAATATTACACTCATTTGTCTTACTGACATAATCATACCATTGGTATCAATTTTTTTGTAAATGAGAATAACTTAATTCATTTTCTTGCTTTGAGTGGCTGCTCTCAGTTGTCTCTAAAGAAGATGACCAGAAGATGACCAGAACCACAATATAAAGAGTTTTGAATATATAATATTATAATTTATAATTTATCTATAAAATTAGCTAATCAGTTCACGAAAAAATTCAAAGTCTGATTAATAATCTCATAGTTAGGGGAAAATTATTATTAATATATATATATATATATATATATATATATATATATATATATATAAAGTTATTAGACTCACAACTCATAGGTTTACAATGGTTGAAATAGGATGTTGTGAAATACTATAATTGGGAAAAATAAATTTGAAAGAAGCACTGCAAGCGTCAATAAATAATATTTTTTATTAATATATTTTGACCCCCCCTCTAAAAATGTTCTGGTTCCGCCACTGAATATAATTATCTTTTAGAATTTGGTAAATTTGTGTTCATTAATTCTTGAAAAACTTTCATTGAGTTCATTTCAAACCTCATAAGCCGAGTTCACAAAACTCATGCCACCACTAATATCATCATTCACGGTATTCAAAATCCAGGTTATTGAGCAAATAAAGGAGAATCCATAACAAGTTTTGGATAACTTCCATTAACCAAAACAAATTTATTTCTAACACTTAAAACTATTTGCATGGTTTGTTTCCAAGGAGCAAAAGTATTTTCTCCTATAAGCCTTTCAAATATCAAAACTAGTGTCGGATAATCATTGTTGTGTAAAAACAAATTATAAGTATTCGAATCTACTGGAATAGAATTAACATCGTGACCTGTTTCTGTTTAATTGTTGTTGTTTGAACCTTGTCCATGATGTTGATTAGTTGGAATATTTGACTGAACCACATTTACATAGCTCAAATTCACCAAAGTTGAAAGAAAATAAAATTGGATCTAGAACCAGATTTGAACGAGAATTTATATATAAAAAAAAAATTAAAATCAAAACTGCTTAAGAATTCTAATTCAAAAAGTAAATTTGATTCAAAGGATTCGAATCCCATGTATTAATCTTACGAAAACAGCGTGAACAGATCATGATCTGCTCTAATACCATGTTAGGTTTATTCAACCTTGAAACTGAGAGCAAAAGATGAAATGAAAAATAAAAGATAAAGGTGTAAACTGAATAACATTCATTACCAAAAATTATGTAGTACATCAGTACCTAGTGTATATACACTAGTACAATGGTCTTTCTATTAATCCGTGTCACTCCTTATTTCTAGGAAAGTCGGTAACATCTGTTACATATACAAAAACTAAAATGCATGAAGGTAATATAATTTAGTCCATATACCCTTGTTATTAGTGTTGAGTAAGTCAGAGTATGTTACGTTCTTCTCCTAGTCTCTAGGAATAAGTTTATTTATTGGACATGGATTTACCAAGTCATTAGGAGTTTGTTTTATAGTTGTTTCTATTCCTATTTCTTAGTTTGTATTGGCTAGTTTATAGGTGATAGTTGTTTATGTATCATCTATTTAAATAGGCTTACTTGATTCAGTAAAATAATCTGCAGTAGCAGTTTCCAGCCCCACATATTTTTCTATTCCCTTAATTTCTTAACAGTGGTATCAGAGCTAGAGTTAACAAAAAGGGAAGTGTTGAAAAAAAATCAAAAGGTTAATTTGCGGGAAACACAGGGAAGTGAGGTAGAGAGTATTATTTATTTTTGCAATAGTTGCAGTGAACGATAACCGCCGAAAATTATGTTCAACCAGCTATTCCTCGTCTCGATGGTCATTATGATCATTGGAGTATGCTGATGGAGAACTTCTTGAGGTCCAAGGAGTATTGGCATGTTGTCTCGGAAGGGATTTCAGAACCGAAAGTTGACGCAGCAGTGTCAGAAGCAATGAGAGTGGAGTTAGAAGGGCAACGTTTGAAGGATCTCAAAGCAAAGAACTATTTGTTCCAATCCATTGATCGTGCAGTCTTGGAAATAATTCTTTGTAAAGATACTTCCAAGCAGATATGGGATTCAATAAAGAAAAAAATATCAGGGCTCAACAAAAACGAAAAGGCAACAGCTTCAAGCACTTCGTTCAGAATTTGAGCTGCTTCGAATGAAGACAGGAGAGCCCGTATCTGATTTCTTCTCACGAACAATGGCGACCATTAACAAGATACGTGTTCATGGTGAAAAAAATTCAAGATGTGACTATTGTAAAGAAAATACTTCGCTTAATGACACCAAAATTCAACTATGTGGTATGTTCTATTGAAGAATCAAAGAATCTTGATAATCTTTCAATTAATGAATTGCAGGGATCTTTATTGGTTCATGAGCAGAAGGTCAATCACCAAGAAAAGGAGGAGAAGGATTTAAAAGCCTCAACTGAAATTCAATCAAGTAGAGCTGATAGAGGCCGAGGCCGAGGCCGAGGCCGAGGCCGGGGTCGAGGCCGAGGAGGCAGAGAAAATAATGATCGTGGTAATCATCAGCAATATCATCATGATCAATCTCAAGGAAGGGGCAGAGGAAGAGGTGGTCAACATTCCACTTTCTTCAAACCAAAAGCTACAGATAAGTCTACTGTCCAATGTTTTAGATGTCATCAGTATGGGCATTTTCAATCTGAATGTCGAGTTAATTTACCCTATGGACATGGTGAGAGTTCTAATTTTGTAAAAAACAAAGAAGAGGCAGTTTCACTTTTGATGGTTTGTTATGAAAAAGAAGAGGCCAAGAAAAATTTATGGTATTTAGACACTGGTTGCAGCAATCATATGTGTGGAGACAAGTCAGCATTTTATACCTTGGATGAATCTTGTAGTCCACACCGAATTCTTGCTTATAGCCTTTTACCACCAAGCGCGCCTTGTACTTGTCTACTTCACCATTTTCCTTCAACTTTGTCTTGTATACCCACTTAACACCAATCGTCTTGTGCCCTTGCGGAAGATAAGTAAACTCCCATGTATTATTTCTCTCAATAGATGCTATTTCTTCATCCATCGCTTTTCTCCATTTGGATTCTTTCACCGCCTCTTTAAAATATGTAGGATCGCAATTTGAAAACAAGACAAAGTGTGTGAACGGATCCTCAGATTGGTCAATTCCAGTTACCCTATAATCCTTCATCCACCCAGGCCTTCTTCTAACGCATTGAGGTCTTATGTAAGACCCCAACTTATTAATAAATAAAATTAAATTTCCTCTATTTATTATTTTGAAATAGAAAGGGTTGATTTGATTAATGTGGTTATGTAAGACCCCAAATTATTAATAAATAAAATTTAAATTCCCTCTATTTATTATTTTGAAATAGTAAGTGTTAAATTGATTAATGAGGTTAGTTATGGGTAAAATGCGTAAATATTTCAAATAAGCAGGTGGTTATAAAATATTCATTGTTGTCGGGGAATATTCGTTTGGTCGTGGAATATTCTTCCTGTCGGGGAATATTCGTACGACGGCGCAGTCTTTTGTGGGCCCCATAACGGAAAGCGATTGGATGAAGAAAACGACAAGTATATGTTGTTTATTAATAACGGCGTAGTTGTTACCGTTAATACTGTTGGAATACCCGGTGGTTAAAACACAGTAATACGCGTTGTTACACAGTAGCACACTGTATTACACCAATTATTGATTCTTACGTAAGAAGGCACTACTCAATAATGGTTACAGCAATTACTGTTCAGTATTTTATTTTATTGATTCAATAATTGCTGCGTTGATATTTTATATTACTGTTGTTTCAATAATTGTCACTACACAGTATTTCCCATTATCAGATCAATAATTCATATTATTTGAATAATATGATTAGATAACATTATTGGCAATGTCTAGAAAGTTCTGTCTAAGGAGAGGTTTGGTCATCTAATTGCGCGCCAGTAAGGAGAAATCCTTATTGGAAAGCCCCCTCTTTCCTAGGAACGGCCTGGTTGTCATAAATGTGATTCTGTAATATTATTTGTGAATAATTAATTATTGATTCATATGATAAGGAAATATTTATTTTTGTGGATATAAATGAGGGAAATATTTTTGTGGTTAAAAATGAAGGAGTTAATGTTGAGGTTTTTATCAGTATTTTTGTCGGAATTGAGATATTAAAAATCAGGGTTTTTGAGATATTTTGCGGGGGTTATAATTTTTAATCCGACCGTTGGATCGTGGTAATTTTTAGATATGTTATACGTATATAAGTTGAGTATATGTCCACAAATTTTGAACCGTTAAAAATGAATGTATGATTTATTATGAATTTTACGAGATGACTGGTTCAGAAATTGTTGAATTTTCGGAGTTAATCATTTTGGTAGAAAATTCTAGAATTGGTGGGCCCCACTCTTGGTTGGTGAAGAAATGTGCTGAGATTTTTATTCAAATGTGGTGGGTGGGAATAGTAACAGGTAAAGCCATCAGGTTGCAGGTTAAGTCTGCTTCGGCGTGCTAACATTTTCCTATAAATAGAGGGCTATGTTAGAATTGAAAATCACACCAGAAACAAGTTTTCTCTCTTTCTCTCTCTAGATTATTGAGTGTATTTTGTGAGTAGTTAGATACTTTGAGAGTTTCTATTCATCAGAGCAAGTGTCTTTCAGCCTCATACCAGTATTCCGACCAGAAGTACAGTCTTTACGAGGTAAGGGATGTTATTTTATTCAAAAATGATATTATTTCTTCAATATCATTATGCCGAAATATAGATTGGAAATTTTTATCAAATTTGGAACTTTTCACGTCGGGGTTACTATTCATGAGTTACTATTCACGAGTTACTATTCACGAGTTACTATTCACCGAAAAATAAAATTTTCTTCTTTTCGTCCAAAATATCTATTCTGGGTACTAGCTTTGATTGTATCCATGTTTTGATCATTCTTGAATTCTACTTCACTATGAATAATTATAAGGTATTTTTGGACATGGATAAATCGAAATACGAATCCTTAATATTTGTTATTTTGTTTCACTGGATTCGTTTTCTTTAAGATATTTTTCATGATCCTCAGTTCTAAATGATGATATTACTGAATATCTTTGGCCCGTAGTGCAAGGATGAATGATTAACTGATGAATATCTTTGGTCGTAGTGCAAAGATGAACAGGTGTTGAGATGAACATGACCGACTGGTGATACAAATGAATATCTTTGGCCTGTAGTGAAAAGATGAATATTTGATTAAAGATGATTATTGATTGTTGTTACAAGGATAAAGTATTGATGATGGACTTTTAAATCTTAGAAGATAGTAGAACTCATTCTCTACTTGACTCTTCTAATGGTTTGCTGTTTCCGCTGCAGTTATTGATTTAAAACTTGTTGTCTATTGTATTCTATTAGATTTTTCCCTGTTGAAGACTAACGATAATTTGTTCTGTATTATCTTAGTCATAATGTTCTTTACTGGGCTAGTTGAGCTCACCCTTTTCCTTTTTGTTCCATTTTTCTCAGGAGGCGAGAATGTAGCGAGTACTAGTCGGGGTATGGAATGATGGTTCTAGAAGTTACTTTAGTAGTCCTCACCATTTTTGTGAAATAATGTATCAATAATTGTAATGAGGACTTATTTGAGTGTGGATATTGTCTAAATAACAATATTTATATTTAAACTCACAGTTCTTGTGTTGTAATAATAAAGATGTAGTTGTTTCTGTACCATGTATTTTGGCGACTCAGAATGGGTGTTGTATACCTATTTTGGGGGCGTCACACAAGCTGCCAAAAGAATTTTTCATTACCTGCAGGGAACTATTAGTTTTGGGATTTCCTACAAGAAAGGAGAAAAGTCAGAGCTAGTTTGCTTTACTGGAGAAAAGTCAGATTTAATTGGATTTACTAATAGTGATTTTGCAGGAGATCAAGATGATAGAAGGAGTACATCAGGCTATTTATGATGGCTTCAGGAGCTATCTCATGGTCCTCAAAAAAGCAACCAATAGTCACTTTATCAACTACAGAAGCTGAGTTTGTGGCTGCCACAGGTTGTGCTTGTCACGCCATTTGGTTGAGAAAGATTCTTCAAGAGATTAATTTCAAGCAACAGGGACCAACTCCAATTTTTTTGTGATAATAGTTCAGCTATCAAACTCTCCAAAAATCCTGTACTCCATGGAAGATGCAAGCATATAGATGTGAAGTATCATTTTTTGAGAGATCTTTCGAAGGATGGAGCAATTGATCTTATCTTTTGTAGAAGTGAAGACCAGGTTGCGGATCTGTTTACTAAACCCCTCAAATTGCCTTTGTTTCAAAAGCTAAGAGAGTTACTTGGTGTCTGCAAATTGTCGTGATATTATGTTTTGTATCTTAAACTAAGTATTTGATAATACTAGTTTAAGGGAGGGTGTTGAGTAAGTCAGAGTATGTTACGTTCTTCTCCTAGTCTCTAGGCATAAGTTTATTTATTGGACTTGGATTTACCAAGTCATTAGGAGTTTGTTTTATAGTTGTTTCTACTCCTATTTCTTAGTTTGTATTGGCTAGTTTATAGCTGATAGTTGTTTATGTATCGCCTATTTAAATAGGCTTGCTTGATTCAGTAAAATAATCTGCAGTAGCAGTTTCGAGCCCCACATATTTTTCTATTCCCTTAATTTCTTAACAGTTTGTCACTGTCAAGACATCAACCACTTTGTTACCGAACACCAATGCAAGTAATACTGCAGCTGTATGTAATGCTTATTTATTAAGTTATGACCTTAAACTCTAGTTAACTACACTTGATCGATCGAACAATCTAAGAAACAACTAACAGTAACTAATTAAGCCTATCTATCTTTTTCAGATGTCTGTAATAGTTGGAGCAGTTAGCTTAAGACCGTTCTTAAACTGCAATTGGTTTGGATATATGTTGTTTAATTATTATATACAGAAGCTACATCAATTGCCTGAATCTTGAGCTAAATCAGTTGTTGAGTGCTTTATGTTCAATATTCTCCCACAAGTTGGAGGGGCAACTTGGATAAAAGAAACCAAGTAAGGGGCTTGGTAATTATATGAGCCGGTTGGAACTAGGTAGAAATATGGGTAGGCAGTATAAAATCATCTTGAACAATCTAACTTATTTTGTTTGGGTCGTGAATGATTAACTGGATCAGAGCTATATATGTTGATGGTAACTTAATTATCACAGAGCAGTTAATTCCCATGTAGTAGTAGCAATACAATACTCCATTTATAGTTCTAGAAAAAATCGATTGACTTTTAGAAGAGAATAAGAATTCTTTGGATATCCATAGAATTACATCTACTACTACCATAAGTACAAAAGATTTAGAGAAAACTTGATATACATATAAATACTAATCCGATTTTGTTCTCTAACTATTACAAGCAATCATAAGCTTCCCTCCTATGTGCCTTTGCGAAGAAAATCTCGAGATCAGGTGGTTGACAATACCCATTTTTCGGCTCCCTCCTCTGTTTCCGGTAAGCAGCTGCTTTCTTCCTCGGCGCCGGTGGACAAGCCATGGCTGCTTGAATTTGACAACTACCGCGTTCCGGCGTTCTGCAGCCCTCTTCCGCCGTACCATAATCATAATTATAGCCACCCACCTCCATTTTTTCAACTATCTATAATTAGAACAAGAATATTGAACAGAAAATTAAGTCAGAGAATTTTCTACTACTATAGCTCTATTTTTTTTTCAATGGGGATTGAACTATTGGAATGTGCTTATATATATCTATATATATATATATATATATATACTTGTAAAGTTTAATTTAGTAGTAAGTACTTGTTTTTGATGGATGTGGCTTCTTCGGGAAGCTCCTAATTGACTTGATCAAATCGCGTATAGTGGAAGCCATAATCCCACGTGGATCCTACGTGGATTGTGGTTTTGCTGAGGTGGAGCTACACGTGTACGAAAAAGGCCCCGAAAAAGTTGGGGGAAAAAGGGCGGAGAAAAGCGCGGGAAATTTCTGAGAAGAGACTGGAAAAGGCTTTTGTTTAGATGTGGACCGCTAAAATGATGAGATTGAGAGTCCGCCAATGATTTTTCAGCTTTTTTTCAGAGCGGGCTTTATTCGATGCTTATTCTCTTTAGTGGGCCCATTGGGCTTGTGGGTCGGTCTGTGTGGTGAGCGAATAGTAGACGTGGAAAGATGGGCTGACTGCGTCGTTTTCGTTATGGACATCACCGTCTGTCATTATGCCAACCTTTGCTGACCCCACGTGCAGCAATTTAGTGGGACCCCCCAAATGTGTAACTTGAATGCATGGCATGGGTCAAAAACATAAAAATAATTAATAATTAATTGGTTTGGGCGATTTCGGATTGTAACTGCCTTAAATGATTTGTTTTTTTTTAATACAATATTATTAATCCCCTGATCCATTTCAAAATAACATTCTATATTGATTTAATCAATATATATATATATATATATATATATATATATGTAAATACCATGCCACCGCGTATTTATAAAAATGTCACCGCGTCTTATCAAAACTACGTCGTTTTGATAAAATTATGCTATTTAAGGCGTTATGCTATTTAAGAATTATGCTCTTGATCTTTTCCGTATATATATATAATTGGTTTTTAGTTTATTATTGCAAATGAATAACTGTGAAAACAATGTGATCTCATTTGTTTGTTCTTGAAACAGTAGACTTATACCTCATGTGAACATAAATTGATGCAGGATATATTTGAGACGGTAGAAATTGATGAAATTAAAAATCAAAAACTATTGAAGAATAATATTGAAACAAATTGAAAATTAATTCATGAGATTCCGCACTTCACTCTCACTATTTAATAATCGATGTTTATTATAATGGGATTACATTACTATTTAAAGATGATAATAAAATTTTAATTTTAATTGGAAAAAGAAAAAAAATACTAATTTACTAGAATGCCCCAACTAATTGATGATATTTCTTAAATTATATAAAATATTTAAAGCTATAAAATGAACAAACAATTCGAGCTCGCTCGACTCGAATGTTGGATTAATTTTTATTAATCTTAATTGGGACCACACATGTATATTATTAATGTGTATTATCATGTATAAGTCCAAATTTAAGTGATTTAATTAAGTTTTAAGTAGGCTTAAGGGTATGTTTGTCATGGAATTAATGTGTAGAGATCGGACTTGTATTTTTAAATTGATGAGGGGCCAATTTAAAAATACTAAAAGATAGAAACAGCCATTTAACAGTTTCTTCACACGGCAGTCTTCTTTATAAGGGATCATGGTCCCCAATTGAGCGTATGTTCTTTTCTCTTCATTGTTTTTTCTGTATCCCCGTCAACAGAGAAATTCAAGTCTAAAATACGCATCAATTGGAAGATCTCAACCCGTTTGATCAAACAATATCATGGAATCTGGTACGCTTCCGTTATGTTCTTTCTTCTTCTTCTGTTTCAACATGGGTTATATTTATAAACATATTTAATTTCAGTAATTAATTTTCATCAATTGGTATCAGAGCCACCCATGTTTGATTCATATAGAATTTATGAATTTTGGAGATTTTATAAAAAACAGTAGCGCCATAGTTGGTGACCTTAAGAGAAAAGCCTCCCCTTTTCAACTCATATATACCGATTCCTTTTGCATCTGCTTTGCATAATAGCAACAAAGTAGTTATATAAACAAACCAATAAAATAATTTTGATAGTTTAGCCGCCATTGGATTGCAGTGTTGCCGCAGAACAAATATCACAAATTATTAATTATTAATTATATATTGACTTATATAGTAACGGATGGGATTTTGTTGATTTTACAAAATCTGATGATAAAAGGATAAAGATATACTTACCCCACATGAGAGAGAATCCTTAGAGATTTAGAACTGCATGGAGACTATGACTCATAAATCATAAAATTTTGGTTCAGTTATGACTTTGAAATTTTATAATTTCACTAAATCAAACAAATATTTTTATTTTATTTTTTTTATGCGTTTAAAATGTCTGTCACAATTCTTTCCAATATGACTCCATCTTTTTGCTTAATTTGATATTGAATCCTAGACATTTTCAAGTGCGTATGCTACAAAAAAAAACAAACAAATTTGATGATTTAGTGAATAATTACATGTCACTATTATTATGTTTAACATGTCAGTTGTTATCTAAGTCATGAATTGTGGTGTGAATAGTATAAATTTTCACTGTTTCTGGCTATATAATAATAATAAATATATATATTTTAAATAATAATCAATTAAAACAAGATGTCACTAAAGTGACCTCTCTTGTCTAGATTGTTTTGTATGGATTGTTTAAATGTTCGTATATGTGTAATTCATGCAAATATTAACCAATCCAAAGATGGTTTCATATTTGATCGAATTTCATATATATTTGTGATGATAAACATGTGATACTTATCAAGGTAACTTAATATGAATAATGAATTCATGCAAACATGGATTTATTATTTGACATTATTATTGTCAATGTTTATTTATTTTAATAAGAGTACCAATTACAATTAATATCACTGTCCAAAGGCATGATATTAATGTTGTGCTAGGTATCTTAAAATGTTGTCATAAATTTAATCAATTTAAAAAAAAATAAAAAATATATATATTTGTTTGATTATTTAATGTGAACATGGTAGTTTATTAATTTTTATATTTGTTCTCTATTCAGCTTTAATGTCTACTACTGCAATATCTGCTAACATGAATAATGTTCCAATGTTAAATGGAACAAACTTTAAGGACTGGAAAGAGAACATATTAATTGTTATTGGCTGCATGGACATAGACTTGGCATTAAGAATGCCGAAACCGAATGACCTCACTGAAGAAAGTACTCCCGAGGAAATTGGGTATTTTGAAAAGTGGGACCGTTCGAACAGGCTAAGTCTTATGATCATGAAGCGTGGTATTCCAGAAGCCTTTAGAGGTGCAATTACAAATGACAATATCACAGCCATTGAGTTTCTTTCGGAAATTCAGAACCGTTTTGTCAAAAACGATAAGGCTGAAACAAGCACGCTTTTAGCAAGCTTGATTTCAATGAAGTACAAGGGCAAGGGTAATGTCAGGGAGTACATCATGGAGATGTCTCATCTTGCTTCAAAGCTTAAGGCACTAAAGCTTGATTTATCGGATGATATGCTCGTACATTTGATCCTAATTTCTCTTCCTGCACAATTCAGTCAGTTTAAAGTTAGTTACAACTGCCAGAAGGAGAAATGGACTCTCAATGAGCTTATTTCATTTTGTGTACAAGAGGAAGAAAGACTGAAGCAAGATAAGACCGAAAGTGCTCATTTTGCAAGCACCTCTAAAGGCAAGGGCAAGAGGAAAGATAGGGGAAAAGAAGTTGATGTTACTAAGGGTCCGGGGCAAAAGAAACAAAAGACTGAAAATGGTTGTTTCTTTTGTGGCAAGCCCGGACATAAAAAGAAGGATTGTACCAAATTTGCTGCCTGGCGTGAAAAGAAAGGTACATTTCGTGTTTTGGTCTGTTCTGAAATCAATTTAACTTCAGTACCAAGAAACACTTGGTGGGTAGATTCTGGTGCTACTACTCATATTTCAGTTTCTATGCAGGGTTGCCTGCACTCCCGAATGCCAACTGATGCTGAAAGACGTATCTATGTGGGTGATGGTAAATCAGTTGAGGTGGAAGCAATAGGGCATTTTAGATTATTGTTAAGTACTGGTTACTATTTAGATTTAAAAGACACTTTTGTTGTACCGTCATTTAGACGAAATTTAGTTTCTATTTCTGCATTGGACAAATTCGGTTATTATTGTTCTTTTGGAAATAAGAATTTCAATTTGTCTATTAATTCGAATATAGTTGGTACCGGTTTACTTAATTTTTTTAATAATCTATATTTGCTGGAAACCATTTCTTCTTATAATGAAACCTTGCATGTGGAAACACGTGGTACTAAAAGAAAACTAGATAAAGAAAATTCAGCCTCATTATGGCACAAACGCCTAGGTCACATCTCTAAATCAAGAGTTGAGCGTCTTGTGTCTGATGGGATTTTGGACTCCCTTGATTTTTCTGACTATGATGTCTGTGTTCAGTGTATCAAGGGAAAACAGACTAAAACGAAGAAAATAGGTGCCAATCGAACTACAGATGTCTTAGAATTAATACATACAGATATTTGTGGTCCATTCCCTACAGCTTCTTGGAATGGTCAACAATACTTTATAACATTCATAGACGACTATTCTAGATATTGTTACCTATTTCTTATACATGAAAAATTGCAGTCTTTGGATGTGTTCAAAACATTTAAGGCCGAAGTTGAGTTACAACTCAATAAACGGATTAAAAAAGGTCAGATCTGATCGTGGTGGTGAATATTACGGCAGATATGACGGCTCAGGTGAACAATGTCCAGGACCGTTTGCTAAATACCTAGAGGAATGTGGAATCGTCCCACAGTACACTATGCCAGGGTCGCCTAGTATGAATGGTGTATCTGAGAAACGAAACCGGACTCTTAAGGATATGATAAGAAGTATGATTAGTCAATCTACTTTACCAGAGTCACTCTGGGGTGAGGCTTTAAAGACAGCAACTTATATCCTCAATCGGGTGCCAACAAAGGCAACAGCAAAAACACCGTATGAACTTTGGGTTGGGCGAAAGCCTAGTCTAAAGCACTTACGTGTTTGGGGATGTCCTGCTGAAGCGAGGCCTTACAAGCCTCATGAAAGGAAATTGGACTCCAAAACTGTTAGCAGCTACTTTATTGGCTATGCAGAACGATCACGGGGTTACAAGTTTTATGATCCCACTAGTAAGTCAATTTTTGAGACGGGAACTGCAACATTTTTTGAGGATGTTGAGTTTGGGGGAAGAAATCAAATCAGGAACATTGTCTTTCAGGAGGAAGAAGCAGAAAACTCAATTCCTACTACTATTTTTGACAATGTGCAAGTTTCTATACCTGTAACTCAACAACCTCAAGAATCTGAGCAATTAAGGCGATCCACGAGAGAAAGAAAATTTGCAATTTCAAATGATTATATCGTATATCTTCAAGAACAGGAGGTAGAAAATGGAATGTCGGAAGATGATCCAATTAATTTCTGGCAAGCCATACAAAGTTCTAACTCTCAAAAATGGATTGAAGCAATGAATGAAGAGTACAAGTCTATGCAAGACAATAAAGTTTGGGAACTTGTTCCATTACCGTGTGGTGCGAAACCCGTAGGTTGCAAATGGATATTTAAAACCAAAAGGGATTCAAATGGTAATGTGGAAAGGTATAAGGCACGTCTTGTGGCTAAAGGCTTTACTCAAAAGGAAGGAATTGACTTTAAAGAGACTTTCTCTCCGGTTTCTTCGAAAGACTCTTTTAGGACAATTATGGCGCTTGTTGCACATTTTGACCTTGAGTTACATCAAATGGATGTCAAAACAGCATTTCTCAATGGTGACATTGAAGAAACAATTTATATGGTGCAGCCAGAAAACTTTGTGTCTGGAGACCCAAAGAATATAGTTTGCAAATTGACAAAATCCATCTATGGACTCAAGCAGGCATCTCGTCAGTGGTACTTCAAATTTTATCAAGTCATTGTTTCATATGGTTTTGAAACAAACATTGTTGATAATTGTGTATATCACAAATTCAGTGGGAGTAAACATATTTTCCTGATTTTATATGTCGATGACATATTACTTGCCACAAATGACATAGACATGTTGCATGACACCAAGAGATTTCTATCAAAGAACTTTGAAATGAAAGATCTTGGTAATGCTTCTTTTGTGTTAGGGATTGAGACACACGGAGAACGTTCTCGGCGTATATTGGGATTGTCACAAAGGAACTATATTGAGAAAGTTCTCAATAGGTTTAACATGCAAAATTGCAAATCAGGTAAAACCCCAGTTGCTAAAGGAGACAAGTTTAGTCTTAGTCAATGCCCAAAGAATAGCATTGAAATTAAAGAAATGCAAAAGATTCCCTATGCATCGGCTGTAGGGAGTCTAATGTATGCTCAAGTATGTACGCGTCCGGATATTGCGTTCATAGTTGGCATGTTAGGCAGATATTTAAGTAATCCTGGCATGGATCATTGGAAGGCAGTCAAACGGGTTATGAGATATTTACAGAGAACAAAGGATTATATGCTCACATATAAGAGATCGGATCGGTTAGAGATCATTGGGTATTCCGATTCTGATTTTGCTGGGTGCCAAGATAGCTGGAGATCCACTTCAGGCTATGTTTATTTGTTGGCTGGTGGAGCGATTTCATGGAGGTCTGCAAAACAGACGCTCGTTACTTCGTCTACCATGGCTGCAGAGTTTGTAGCATGTTATGAGGCATCAAATCATGGAATATGGTTGCGAAATTTTGTCACTGGGCTGCGAATTTTGGAGGATGTTGAAAGACCATTAAAATTATATTGTGACAATAAATCAGCAGTATTATATTCAAACAACAACAGAAGCTCGACAAAGTCAAAACACATTGAAATCAAGTTTCTCGTTGTACAAGAAAGAGTGCAGAATGGACAGATTTCTATAGAGCACATTGGTACAAACTCCATGATAGCGGATCCGCTCACAAAAGGATTATCACCAAATGTCTTTCACGAGCACACTGCTCATATGGGTGTTATTCTATTTGAGGGTACTTTAGTTTAGTGGGAGTTTGTATTTGGATTATTACTCTATGTTAAAACTACAGATTTCATTTATGTATTTTCTGCAAAATTAAAATATTCATTTTACTACACTCTATTAAGTTTATTGAAGTATTGATCTCACAACAGTTAATTAAGTAGGACCAGTTGGAAATAGGCATGTGTAAATCACATTACATGTAATTTCCATGCTATACATCCATGATTGATCTATGTTATTTAGCTATGTTGGCATACGAGACCATTGATAGGTCCAATTATGGTTATTTTAATAAAGACCGCTTTGATCCTATATTGATGTAGCTAATGGACGAGATTGTTTGGATACCCTTTAGAACATGAAAACAAATTTCAGGAGCTCACTAAAGTTAAACACATTTCTTAGAATACATATGTGGTCCAGTGGGAGATTGTTGGATTAATTTTTATTAATCTTAATTGGGACCACACATGTATATTATTAATGTGTATTATCATGTATAAGTCCAAATTTAAGTGATTTAATTAAGTTTTAAGTAGGCTTAAGGGTATGTTTGTCATGGAATTAATGTGTAGAGATCGGACTTGTATTTTTAAATTGATGAGGGGCCAATTTAAAAATACTAAAAGATAGAAACTGCCATTTAACAGTTTCTTCACACGGCAGTCTTCTTTATAAGGGATCATGGTCCCCAATTGAGCGTATGTTCTTTTCTCTTCATTATTTTTTCTGTATCCCCATCAACAGAGAAATTCAAGTCTAAAATACGCATCAATTGGAAGATCTCAACCCGTTTGATCAAACAATATCATGGAATCTGGTACGCTTCCGTTATGTTCTTTCTTCTTCTTCTGTTTCAACATGGGTTATATTTATAAACATATTTAATTTCAGTAATTAATTTCCATCATCGAAATATAAATAAGTTAAATATGAGCAAATTTTAGAGTTCAATAAATTATTCGAACCTTCTCAAATTATAATTTTTTATTGATATTCGAATTATATTCGTTCGAATAGTTCAAACTGCTCGGGCTCGATTCGGGCTCGGGCTCGACTCGGTAGCTAAATGAGCCTCAATCAAACCTTATTTTATACTCGATATATTTTGTTAACCAAATATGAGCAACTCAATACTGGACTCGATTTATTTACACCCTTAAAAATATTAATGTGATGATTCATTTTGAATAGTAATAAGAAGGGACTTATCTTTCCTTCCTATTATTTCAAATATTAATGTGCATGCCAAAAAGACTACATGCAGGCATAACTTAATTTTTTATTTTATTTTTTATTTTAGTTACGAGCTTCTATACTCACACGGATCCTTAAAAAATTTAAACAATGATTTTTATTTAAAAAAAATGTAGTGAAAATTACGTTTTAGTTTCAAAAATTACACAGATCCTTAATAAAATTTATACAATGTAAACTTGAAAAGTTTTAGTTTTAAAAATGTAATGAATAATTTTTTTTTATTTTCAACAAACTCTAGTATTCGGTACAAAAAACACATGAGATTTTAATTTTTAAATAAGCCGGACATAGAGGGTAGCTTCTTGACTAGGTTTTTTTTTTTCTAAGGTATCTTCGTACTCACACTTTTAACTTGTCTAAAACTATTCTTCTGAGATACGGCCGCGTGCCGAAACAAAAGTCTGTCCCAAAAAAATTTATTACATCCACAAGGGACTCGAAACTAATACCATTTACTTAAGCAAGCAGAGTCCATTCTACTCAGGCGAACCTTGGTTGGTTCTTGACTAACTTCTTATGGCAGGATGGGAGAGCCTTTTCCCGTAACCGAAAGTGTTTCCTTCTTCTGTTCTGCTTCTCAACTCAATTTGGGTTGGGCCAATTAAAGGGAATGTGGTCTGTCGCCTGTCGGCCTTATAGGTTAGCAATTGGAATATATAAAGAGATAATGCCTTTTGTGGAATGGAATATAGACTTTGTGTGGCTCATTTTTTTTATCTGTTTGAGTTAAAAAAAGAGAGGGAGAAAGAAATTTAGGAAAAAATTATTAATATTTTGACAGAAAAATATAAAAACGGTTCAGATTCATTTTAATTTTAATTAATTTAGACGGAAAAGTACAAGAACGGTTCAAATCTATTCTAATTGATTTGGGCGGAAAAAGGTGGTGGAAGAGAAAGAAGAGAGAGAGGAAATGAAAGTGAGATTATTGAAACAGAGGGAGAGAGGGAGAATTTCGTTACGTCGTACCTTCATGTGCGAATAATTACTAGTATTCAATATTTTTTATCTGGGGAATTTTTTGTGAGATAAATTTATAATAAAATATTTGCATCCGAAAGATCTTTCATATTGGTCCAAGATCGAAGTTAGTTAGTAAAATTTATCCCAAACGTGAAAAGATTTGTGAAGAAACAAAAAATATAAATAGCATATGAAAATATCAAAAATATCTTTATAATAGTACTCAAATATAATATCATAAAAGTCAAATAGTAATACATTTTTTTAAAATTAAAAATTTCTTTCAAAAATCACAAATTCAAGAAAAGAAAATAAATTTGTTGAATTTTTGACTTCAAAAATATAAAGGAAAAAAAGTAAATTTCTTTTCTCTCGTAATTTTTTATTTCAAACACAGTGTTACTCACTGTGTCCCATATAAAAGTAAGAGATATAATATAAATAGAGAATTGATATTTTCACAAGGGAAATTGATATTTTTATAAAGGCTCACTCACATAAATGGTATGAGGATAGTCTTGTGATATTTTCATTGTAAAAATATCAATTCCTTATAAATATGTTCCTATTGTATTCACAATGGAGTAATGGACATTGTATAAATACACTAAAAATCTCTTTAAAAAATTTAGAAGTAATTGACCCTACTTAATTAGTTTCAAAGATAAATATTTGACGAAATTGAATTGCGACCAACGTAAAAATATATACGATAAGATAAAATAAAATAAGTGAAATTATTTTTAATTCATACCCTATCATATGTATGCACATACGTTGTAATCATAATTCGGCTGAAAATTTTAGCAAGTATAACAAGTTTTATAATAAATATTATAATTTGTAATACTTTTAATTATAGTTCATATTAAATTTATGTCTAAAAATATCTTAATTTAATTTTAAAAAATTAATATTAATCTTATTTTTGAAGACAAAGGGAATATAAATTCCTTAAACTAGATACCCTATTCGATATTTCACCAAATTAAATTTTACTCCTTTGTTGGAATACTATTACTAATAACATCTTTAATCGTAGTAGTAGTAACCTATGTGACAATTTAATGATCATTATTTGTTATTTTCATATTTTGTGCCTCCTTAGTCTCTACAATTCAATGAGTTATATATCAAACACATCAAGCAAAATAAATGTTTTAGCCTTTTTCATATGATTTTGATTTTCCAAAAATAAAATTAATATTTTGAAGAGAGAATGATTTTGCAGACTTGAAGAGAAAGAATGATTGCAAATTTGATAACTAAAATTGAAAAAACTGTTGGATAATTTTTTTGATGAAACTTACAAAATGATTGAAGAGGCTGTTGGAGATGTTGAAAAACGTTAATCAGTGGTAGCCTGGCAGGGATGCAGTAGCCGGTTTGCCCAACCTGAAGAAGCAGAGCCCGCCCGCCCGCCCGCCCGCCCGCCCGTCCATAACCCTTCTAAGACTGCGGGTCAAAATTACTACCCGTTCCCTGCTTGATCAACCATTACAGGCGTCTTTGAGCTTCATTCATAGCATCTGGGGCACAACTCCACGATTCTCTTCTTTATCGTCCTGCTGCTATACTGAAGAGAGAGAAGGAAGAGAAAAATGCCATTTATATCCCAAATACAGAGGCAAACAGATTACAAGCTTTTCCCTCCAAGTGTCCCCATCGTTATCGATAATGGCTCCTCCTACTTCCGAATTGGGTACTCTCAAAATTTGCCCTAATTTATTATATAAGCATTTATACATATATATTTACATTGATTTTATTATTGATTTTCTGTCAGATGGGCTGGAGAGACTGAGCCTCGCATTATCTTCCGCAACATTGTTCAGAGACCCCGTCACAAAACCACCGGTAAAGTAGATAATTTTTCCAAAGAAAGTTAGAATTTGGCCAGTTGGGATTTACTTAATGTTTGTAGTTTACAGAATAAAGCATGAAAGGGTTGAAATTTTATTTACTGTTCTATTATTCTCATGAATATTGAGCACTATCCAATATTCCAATTTTACCTGCTGCTCAAAATAATCATAGAAAACCTCATTGAGCAGTTTGGGTTTGATTCTCACACTTCCTTGGTTTTTGTGGACTTATTATTATTTTTTATTTTTTGAAACTTGGTTAAAGTTTGCATAGGACATATATAGTTTTTCCCCCCCCCCTTTCTTTCTAATAGTTAACGCAACAGAATACTGTAAGACTGTAACGCTAACACAAACGTGAATAGTTAGTTATCGTACTAATCTGAAGGACATAATTTTCCAGCCTATCTAATTTTACCCTTACCTTCTGATTAAAAATCAGCAAAGAAGTAGGCTTCTCTTTTTCTAAACAGGGTTAGAGCGAGTATTATATAACACCCTTTGCTAATTCCTTCAAAAAGGATTCCCTGCCAATATCACTTATCTTCTGGTAACCTCAACCAGATCTTCAATCTTGACTTCTGGTGTAGCTCAACTTGCTTTGTTATGAAATTGTTATAGCTTGTATTTTCCGTTTTGCCTTTTTGTAAAATGCTTTACAATCAAATGAAGAATATATACATAGCATTTTTCCTTGGATTTGCATTCCCTATTTCCAATTGTTTCTCTACCTTGCACTTTCCATGCAGGTGAAACAGTAACAATTGTTGGCGACCATGATCCAGCACTGTTGAAATACTTTGATTGCACTCGTTCAGGACCTCGTTCGGCATTTGATAGTGATGTTGTCTTTCAGTTTGAGATAATGGAATATGTGAGCTTATTTTAGTTTTATTTAGATAACTAGCCTGATTACTATCTTTGAGCGATCACTTCTCAAGTATGTTACTTCAATATCCCATCTGTTTTTCTTATATTCTTCGCCATCTAAACTAACTTACAATTTCCTATCATAGAAAAGGAAAAACTGACTTAATTATATAGCTTGATTGGTTACTTGAACTAGTAATGATCTTACAGATCTATGGAGGGAGTGCATGCTAATTGGTACATAATTTCTCCTCCACAACCTTACACTTGTTTTTTTTGCATGTGTTAGATTCTTGACTTTGCATTCGATAGATTGGGTGCAGATGGATCACAGGTACATCTTCATATCCTTTTCAATATCGTGAGAGTATATGATTTTGTGCTGCCAATAATGTTTTAAAAGGCGGTAGGCGGGTGGCTGCGGGGGGGCTAGCGCCTAGGGCCTAGGCGGGATATTTTTTATTTTAAATTAATTTTAATATTTTATCTTACATTTATCATAACAAAACAATAATATAAAGCAAAACAATCTATAATAAAGATAATAAAGGCTTTTGCTTAAAATTCAAACACATATCCATATTGTTAATGTCAAAATTCAAACACAAATATGCAATTGTTCAAAGTTCAAACATGTTTTTAACGTATTAATTTTATTCATAAACAAGATTGCTATTAAATAATAAAATTTAAAATTTCAAGAATTTAATTTAATATTAAAACTTAAGAAACTAAACATAAATTTAAGAATTATATTGAATTAAACTAAATATTATCAATGTATTATCATTTATATAATTTGAATGTAGTACAAGTTCAAAAAATTACAACCATAATAAAATTATTCATTTTGACTTGATATTGTTCACTTCTTGTTGTAATTTGATATGTTACAACCTGTATTATGAATATGGTAAATCATTAAAAAATAAATATATCAAGATCTGGTTTGAGTAGTTATTAAAATTAAAAAAAATCTCACCGCTTAGACCTCGCTTAATTTCTTGGAGGGATTTTTTTGCCGCCTTAGGCCTAGGTGAGGCGGGGGGGCCTAGCGTCTAGGCGGGGCGCCAAGGGGGACTTAGCACCTAGGCGGGCCCTAACACCTAGGCGGGGATTTTTAGAACACTGGCTGCCAATGAACAGAAAAGTCAGAAAGAAAATGATAAACCTAAGTTTTATTTGCATGAAGTGTTGTCCGTGAAGCAGTATACTGTTTCTCTTACGCTGGTCTGTAAAAATGAGAGTACGAGACCCCCCTTAATTTTATAGTTGAAACTCATTGGTTGCAGTTTGTTGTTGGCTGCGAGAGTGCTAGAGTGTGGGACAAAATCACTAATTTATTAATTTAGAACAATCATGTTAGTTTATTTTTTCAAGTTAGTCTTTCTGCATTCCATAGTTGGCAGTGCGACAATATCTATTTACTTTGTGCTACACATCCGAAACATTTTATGATTTGAGTGATTGAATGTTATGATCTTAAGGCTTATAACTTGTCGCTCATTCACAAAACCATTTGTTGTTCAATTTGATGGCAGAACAGATTAACCATCCTGTGCTGATTACTGAATGTGCATGCAACCCTGTTCAATCGCGAAGTAAAATGGCCGAGCTTCTTTTTGAGACTTATGGAGTTCCTTCAGTAGGTATGAGCACTGACTGATACTTATTTATTTATAGCTGTTGCAACGTCTTTATGAACCTGAATAGCCATGCCTGAAGATCTGCCTCATTAATCATTTTGTGAATCATTATCTACCATGTTTCTATAGGCTATTAGCCGTCTACTTTTCATTGTCTTAACTAATTTTTAGCATTTAAAGTTGTTATCTGTGGTTTTACACCCCTCAGAGTTGTTTTATTTTAGCTATATTTTTGGCTCGATTCCAGTGTCTATTGTTGTTTTTATTATGCCTTATTAACCTGTCCATCCATTATTTTTCACAGCATTTGGTGTTGCTGCTGCATTCAGTTATAAATATAATCAACAACATGGGCTATGTGATAGAGATGGTCTTGCAATCTGCTCCGGATTCACCACAAGTCATGTTATCCCAGTATGCATTACTAATCCCGTATTTATTGAATTTAACTTCTTTTTCATCGGACATGCAGCATAAATTATATGCTTATGATTATTTTTTATGTAAATAGAGAGGGTCAAGCTGCAATTGTAAGTTTCTTTTTTTGAAGTTTAGCTCTGCTTTAATAATGCTTGAAATACTTTCAGCAATCACCAATGTTGAACTTATTACTATTAGTGGTGAAGGAGAATGTTTTGTGACATGGTCATTCTATGGCATAATGACCGTTCTATGCGTGTTTGCGCGTATGTGTGTGTGCGTACCTTTGTCATGCTTGCCTGTTTTTTGGGTTAGGCTTTGGCTGGTTTTCTCTAAAAAAAAACCACCAAAAGAAACCACCTCGGGTTGGAGAACTAAAGTGACTTTATCTAGATCTTTTAACAAAATCCAATCAAACAAATGGAAAGAATATGCCAAGAGATAGCATAAATTTTTATTTGATTTGAGGTTGTGGAGGACCATTAATAACTGTAAAATAAGTACGTTTTTCGATGGTTTGAATTTGTTTATTTTTCATTACTTTAAAGCTGTTG
This sequence comes from Panax notoginseng, assembly GCA_016801055.1. Taxonomy (NCBI): domain Eukaryota; kingdom Viridiplantae; phylum Streptophyta; class Magnoliopsida; order Apiales; family Araliaceae; genus Panax; species Panax notoginseng. The sequence continues at coordinate 23,688,815 of CM029014.1, forward strand.
ATACAAATCACCGAATCATCTGAAAATTAACATACTCATACTTCTGCACATTCTTTGTATATTTACAATTGGATATTTTTCAAAAAAAAAAAAAGGTTCATTTAGTCCTATACTCTGTAAGGAATCTAGTAGCATAGCGAAAAGCTTCACCTGTCCTTTTTTGTCATGGAAGTGATTATAATTGTGTCTGTTTAATATGAATTCAGTTTGTCAATGGAGAGCCTGTTTATGAAGCATGCTGTCGAACAAATGTTGGTGGCTACCATGTTACTGATTACTTGAAGCAGCTTCTTTCACTCAAATACCCCCATCATATGTGAGACTAATCTCTTTTTTTTTCCTACTCTTCTAATAGGAACGTACTGCCAATCAATTTCTGATCTTATTTTTGAAATTATCAAACAGGTCTAGACTTACATGGGAAAAGGTTGAAGACTTGAAAATGGAACATTGTTATATTGCACAGGATTATTCTTCAGAAGTTCGATTGTTTCAGGTAAGAAGCTATTTTCTCCTTTATCAGCAACTCTATTCTTCATCATCTGAAGTTTAAGCTCTATAATTATCATACAGAAAGGGGAGAAAGAAGCTGAAGAGAAAACTAGGTGTTGGCAACTCCCATGGACGCCAGCACCAGTTGAAGTGCCACCATCAGAAGAGGAACTTGCTAGAAAAGCAGCTCTAAGGGAAAGACAAGGCCAAAGATTGCGGGAAATGGCTGAGGCGAAAAGGTCTTCTAAAATAAATGAACTAGAAAATGAATTGAAGGGCTTGGAATTCCTTCTACAGCAGCTCAGGCATGTGGGAGAAAGAGACATTTCATCCTTCTTGTCAGAGACTGGCTATGTTTCTAAGCCGGAAATAGAATCTGCAGTTGCGAAAGTAACACATTCCTTGCGAAAGGCCAAAGGTGAACAATTTGAAAGTGAGGAGAAGGCAGATCCTTCCAACGCTGAAAAGTATACTCTTATTAATATCGACGACAGCATGCTAACACCAGAGCAGGTATGCTTAACCAACAATTAGCTCATGACAGTTTTCCATTTTTGGGTTAATGTTGGTTTCTGAATTTATGCTTTAACCCAAACTTCTAGGGGAGTACTGATGTGTTATAACACATCTAATGTCGACATATTAATTGATAGATTAGACATAATACATGGGCTAAGAGAGGAAAAAAATTTACAGTTGAGATTTGCCACTGTCAATTTGTCTTGAATTGTTTCTCACTGAAATAGAGGGTCTACTACTAATATTCCTATCTACCTTTAGCTGCAGTGCACCATTACTTTCAAACTGCAGTCAATTCCATAGCATTTTTGTCTTTTTGTTGTCCTTTTATGTCATCATATATGTGAGTTTATGTATGTATGTATGAATGATGTATTATGTGCGTGTATCTATGTTATTGATTTTTGATTATATCGACTATTTTATGTTTGTGGTATGCTTTAAAGGTGAAGGAAAAGAAGAGGCAGCTATTTCTCAAGACCACATCTGAGGGCCGTCAGCGAGCTAAACAGAAACGCTTTGAAGAGGAGCTACAACGAGAAAGGCAAAACAAGCAAGAAGAAGAAAAACGTTTGTATGTTGTTTAGTGTATCAAGTTTTATCATGTAATGTTTAATCAATTCCTTTATAAATAACTAGTAAGTTGGTTAAAAAAGAAAATCATCCTCTTTTTTATCCCTGTATGTAGTTGGTGCAACACCTTTTGACTTCAGTATGAGAAACAGTTTAGTGTCATACATGATCTGTCTTTTCTGAGAAAGACATGAGTTAATGTGTTAGCACAGTCATCCATCTATTTTTCAGTAATGTCCTCTTTCTTTTTAATGTAGAGAGAACCCAGAGGTTTATTTGGAGCAGTTGCATGCTAAATACACAGATCTCTCTGAGAAAATTGAACAGAGAAAGCGACTCAAGACCAATGGCGGCAATGCAAATGGAAATAATGTCTCTGGAGGTGTTGGCCGTGGGGAGAGATTAAATGCTGCCCAGAAGGAAAGAATGCGCCTCTTGACAACGGCAGCATTTGATCGAGGGAAGGGTGAGGATACTTTTGGTGTCAGGGATGAAGATTGGCAACTCTACAAATTGATGAGCAAAGATAACGATGATGAAGATGAGAAGCCCGATGGGGATGAAGCAGAGCTATCTCGCATCTCTTCTAGACTGCGGGTCTGTTACTTTTTCTAGTCATGACATGGCACCTTCTATTTTTCTATTCCGCTTATATACTTGCTCTATCTAGTCATTTCAGATGTGGGTGACGTCTAAATTCCTCGATTAAATTTGTGACAGGATATAGACCCAACATTTATTCCCAAGTCAGAAGCAGGGTTATCTGTTTTTGAAACCCCAAGTCTCCGCCCTCTCACCAAGGAAGATTTCCAGATTGTACTTGGAGTGGAGAGATTTCGTTGCCCTGAAATTCTATTTAATCCCAACATAATTGGTATAGACCAAGCGGGGTTGGATGAGATGACTGGGGTCTCAACAAATAGGCTACCAACAAAGGGTGAAGGCTTGGAGGAGAGAATAACCAACTCGATTCTTATGACCGGTGGGAGCTGTCTTTACCCTGGTATGGGTGAGCGACTTGAAGCTGGAATCCGCATGATTCGGCCATGTGGGACATCTATACGTATCCTCCTGGCATCAGATCCAATTCTTGATGCGTGGCGTGGGGCTGCTGCTTATGCTGCTGCCATTCAATTCCCACAGCAGACATTCAGTAGAATGGATTATTACGAAAAGGGTGAAGATTGGCTCCGCAGATACCAATTTAGGTATAATCACCGATTGTTTTAGTGACTTTGCAAATTATCTCTTAAATCCTATAGAAGAGTCTTAGCTAAGAAAAAAGATTATACACTTGGTAGGGGAGTTGAGCCGCTGGCTTTCTCTGCATAGACAGCTGCTATTTGCATAATTTGTTTGTAGCCATCAACTCAGATAATGTATGGTCTCAATTTAAAATTTGCAAATGAAAATTTCCGGGAATTGCTATTAGTTGTGGTACAAAATTTTTTTAACCATCCATTGTATTATATTTAACATCATTCTTGATATTAGATTTTTAAATGTTCATAAATTTTTCAATTTTTTTGAATTTATTTTTCTTCCCCTTTTTTCTAGTTCTAAAAGTGTATGGGTTGCAAGAATATAAAATAAATATAATTTCTGACAAAAAGAGAGATGAGTCACTATAATTACAACTTTCTACTCAAGGTCAAGGAACATATTATATTATTTAAACAACTATACACAGCTATAATGAAAAAACTAATTATTTTAAGAAAAATAAATGATAAACTTTTTAATAGTTATATACAGATATATTTTTCAAATAAATTTTTGTTCTCATAAAAAAAACTTTTTTACTCAAAATATATACTATTATTAGCCATAAACTTTAAATATTATTTTAAAGCTTATAAAATTTTTAGAATCACTTACCTCAAAAATCCTCAAAGTCATATAAAAAAAATAAAATTAATAAATAAATAAAATAAAATTCATAATTAAATCAACTGGGATCCTCTCAAATTTATTTGAAAGTTGTAAAAAATAAATTAATCATTACATTCCACTAAATTATAAAATGTGGTGACAACAATCTATTGTAATCATTACTAGATGCAAGTCTTAATTATTTTTACACTAAATTATAAAATATATGTGGCCCTCCAGTAACTGTAGCTAAAAAATATGTGATGTACTAAAAAATAACTATAAAATAATCAACCGGCATACACTAGTCATATTAAAAGAAATTAAATTTTACATCACACATGATGAAATTATAATATCTAGCTAAATATGGTATTAAATAATCCCCTATCTTTAGTCAAGACACTTGGAATGTCATATCTAGTGTAATCCTTGCAACTAAACATATCAACATATCTTAGGAGTGATGAATAAATTCTCTCCCATCATCAAACCAACAATATTTTCAGAAGCTAAAGATTCTGGGAAACTTTAGACAGTCTATAAACTTTAACCTACAAGAACAAGAACAGGGATGAAAATACCACTGTAAGCCAAAATCTTCGGTCATCAGTGGATGTGGAACAAAATTTCTATAGTAATATTCAATGCAAATTCATCTTCCATTTTCCCCATTTTTGTAATTTTTGGTCCATACCAACCTTGAGATGAGCCCAACTTTTGCACCTCGGACACTACCGCAGCCCCTGGCAAATCAGATAGATCTCTCTCGAAGCTGATCGTGTAGCTTTAGGCCGCAACCATGATGCCTTTTTAAAGAGCGGTTTGCAAATCTGGCTGAACTCTGAAGAAAAAAACAACCAAAAGTAAGAAATACTGAAGTAGCACCAATAATTACAGAATGTTCCCCAGAATAATTACTCACCCTTTATATCTTCACTCTCTAGAAGCTTAATGATTAGGTGCCCCCCAGGCTTCAGCACACTAGCGTCCTCCGAATCACAACTAGAGCTACCTGATTGCTTATCCTCTTGAGTAGTAATATCAGATTGAGCTAAGGCAGCCCCTCCGACAGCTAAATCAAGTGCTCGCATTCCCAGCTCGGCAGATAAAGCTGCATCCCTAGTCATGATTCCAGAAACCAGGGGACACATATCTGAAAGTATGACGGAAAATCCTTTCTCCTGCAAAATAGGAACAGAACATACTACAGGATGTCTAGGAGAGTAATACTTATAAGATCATTGGGCATTCTTTTACAAATGTAAATTATAAATCCAAGCATACTAAGGAAAGAAATCAATAGTTTTACCATTAGTTTTACATGAGAACCACACAAATTTTGTTAACATCCTCAATGAGGCAACAATTGACACAAGTGCAAATGCAATATTCAACAACTTTTTATGATAAATAAATAATTACATTAACAAGACCCAAGTACACACGCAATATATCAATTCATAAGAAGAAAAAAGGCACGCCTACGTCGAACAACAACTAAAACCTCATCCTAAACAAGGAACCTCCGAAAATGTACCTACACTAGCTTCCTGTAGAAAACTATCCCAAGAAATCCATGAATTGTACAATAGAATCTGGATACACCTCTATGAGCCAAAAGAATATTACACGCTTAGCTTTCCCCTTCCATTACCTACTATTCCGTTCCATTTCCACCAAATGTGAGGCACCAAATTCCTCGCTCCCTCAACTCTTTTTTTCACCCTCACAACACGCCAAGCCTCCAACATCCCACTCACTGAGCTCGGCATCACCCATGAGATGCTAACAACTTGACAATTCAAATGATATAAGAATACTTTTAAAGATTGGTCTAGAATCTGATTTTTAAGTTGTTAGCCTAGATTAACTTTGTTGGCCAGGACTTGAACCACACCTAAAAGTTTTTGGAATTGTTTGGCTTGAGTGAGTCCAGAGCTTTCCTATAGATTATTCAATGAAAGTTACTGCATATAGCAAAAAGTATAGAATAAACAGCCAAAGTCCTGAAAAACTGCTAAAAAGTTACCAGACACCCAGATTCAAAAAAATCATTATAGATCATCTCAAAATTCATACCCTAGAGGTGATGTGATTCATTGAGAACTACTATTCATTTTCTAACCGAATTTCAACCTTTGTAATCCAACTATTGTACTTTACATGACCTCGCTGAGTTTCCAAACATCCTTAAACTTCCAACATAAACTCAACATACACTCACCCTAAGCATAATCCAAAAGCCACATGCATCTTAAAAGATGCATCTTGATTATTAAAAAAAAAGAGAAAAAAAAGATGACAAGAACTAATGAGATATTTTCTTATGGTAATCAATAATACATGGATCAAATTTCTAACGCAGCCTGCATCTCGAGCAATTTATCGGAGTTCTGTTGTGTAAGGAATATATGCTACTAACAGGTAAACTAGTGCTTGCCAATGGATTATAAAGGCAAGTCATGCAAAATCATAGTACTTGAGGTTGCTTTTGACTCTATTTGGATTTCAACGCGTCACCTTTTAATAAATAATGCAAATTTGTAGCACTAAATAAAGGTAGGTAAATTTTTTACTGACGATCACAAAATATCTCATTTTAGGTGTCCAATCAATAAGCCCATTAGAAAAAATATTAATGTTCACAATCGAGATTGATGTTTCCAAATTCCAATAGCACTAGGGTTAACTAAAATTAGATGTGTGAGCCATCGGAAGGAGAAAAGCTTGAGAAAAACATTGATGTGAGCTATATAGAATAGGAAACTGACGGAGGTAAGAATTTCGTCTGCTGCTAGTATGCTAGTGCTGCATGATTAAGCACTCATGGTCAGAAAACTTATTGTGCACCATGGATTTTACATAAGCCTCAGGTGCCTCATAAGTCACAAGGATGCTAACCTCACTATGAAATAGACAGTAGTAGATGATCTAAATACCAGGTGAACTACGCACTTGACAGAGTGATGGGTTACCAATTTCCTCAAATATTAACAAGGAGTTAATCAAGCCCACCAATTTCAAAGATAATGTATTGAATGAAGACAAACAAGGTAAATGCCATAAAAATTAAGTTGAACAATTCTTCTGCTACAAATGAATCCAATATAAACATATAACTAAATAATGAAGATCAAGTTTTGTGAATGAGTTGTGCTAACCTGAGGAGAGAGTCTCCTAATTTGGTCTTTGGGGAGCTTCATGACATCAGCAGCAATAGTTTGGACCCTTGAATCACAAAGAGGAGGAACCTTCACCTTCTGTTCTGAATATCCCCACAAAAACCAATAAATCAATTCATTAAAATGCCTATAACTGAACATAACTGCATCACGTTGTGACACGTGAGCATTAATTTCACTGAACCATAAAAAAAAATTACAATGGCCATAGTGATAATCACCTTAAGATCAATACCCAGAACAGCCCCGCCATTTTTTAATGGACCCAAGCTCTGACAAGCTACCTGCTCTTAATCCATTACACTTCAATTAGTTTTAAGAAGGGCAACCCAAAATTGTATCTTTCTGGAAAAATAAACTTGACAAAGAAAATTAAACAAATATAGAGAGATAAAAATAAATGTAGAGGTCAGAGACCTGCAGCCAGGCACCCGGAGCACAACCAAGGTCAAGAACAGAGGAACCGGGTGTTATAAGTTTGTACTGCTTCTGCATCTGAAGTAGCTGCTCTTCCCATCAAAACATAAAAGAAAACATATATCAAATTGCCAGTTTTATTGGATTTATGAAGAAAATATGAGAGGGGATAGTGAATTGAACCTTGAAGGCAGAGCGGGCAACATAACCAAGGCGCTGAGCCTCTCTGTAGAAGAAATCTGGCGCTCCTCCACTCATCCCCTACTCCTCCTTCCCAATTTGGAGCATGTCGAGGGTTTTGGGGGTTTTAGTAAGACTGTAGGGCCTGTTTGATTTCTTACATTGTACTTGAGTTTGAGAAAGAAAATGAGAAATAAGAAATTAGAGTAATTTTTTAAAGTTTAATTTATGAGTTTTGAAAAGAAAATTTAACTTGAGAATGAGTTGACCTAATAAATGGGTCGGGTCGGGTCGGGTCAAAACGGTCCAAGTTTTAATAAGTTGAAAAAGTAAAATTTAAAGGAACAATTACATTTTCTAGTACATTTTAAAAATAATTATAACAATAGTGCACTCATAAAATATTTATATAATTAATACACTTCTTATATTTATTTACAATATTAGTACAATTATGATTCTTTAATTTAAGGAATTAGTATGTAATTAGGATTCTTTTATTTAGGGGATTAATATTAGTTTACTTAGTAAATTAAGTAATTAATATCTCTACCAAACTACCAAATAAAATACAGTCCTTCTCTCATCATGAATCTTCATGAACTCATCTGCCGACAATCCTTCCGACCGATTGTCACCACGTCGGGGTGGCAAGTCCTTGCCATCCGTCGGTACGCCGCCTTGAAGTCGAACACTCGATGGCGGCGAGAATCATCCATAAAATTTGCCCTGGGCACAGATATTAGCCTGGGTCAAGAATTATTGCCCTTACCAGATTTGGACATAGTGATCGAGCCACTTCCAGAGATTTATAGATGTTATGTTTTTTGAACCAGAGAATGATAACATAATTGATGACACTGATTCAGAGTACAATATTACGAAGGAATTTTCCAGTGGAGATGATCAAGGAAGTTTAAGTAATAATTCTTCTAGTGATTCAGTGGAGATGATGTTTATCCACACCATTAACGTCATCCTCCACATCTACACCTGCGATTTTTTGTAATTTTTTTATAGTACAGTTGGTAGTCAAACATTCATACCAAGGTAACCAATTCAATGTTATTAGGTTTCTAATTTATTTTTAAAAAATCTATTATATATTTTTTTATTTAATAGTGCAGTTGGTAGCTAACACTTTATACAAATATTATCAATTCAGTTTTATTGGGTTACCAATTAATTAAAAAAAAATTATTGTAGATTTTTTTTTATAATGCAATTGGTAGACAAAACTTAATACAAAGGTAACCAATTTATTTTTATTGGGTTACCAATTAATTATAAAAAATCTATTATAGATTTTTTTTTCATAGTGCAGTTGGTAGCCAAACCTTAATACAAATGTAACCAACAAAAACTAAAATTGTTACCTTTGAAAGTTTTGGTTACCAACTGCACTGAAATTTCTATTGGTTACCCACAAAAACTAAAATGGTTACCTTTGTATAAATATTTGGATACCAACTGCACAAAAATTTATCTTTTTCTCCTTTTAATTTCTAGACTAAATCAACCTTCGTCATAATGGCAGCTATGGCCGGCGTCCATGGTGTTGAAGCGGCGGCAAAGGAGAGGAGGAAGATGACCGGAGAAGGGGAGGAGGAAGATAACGTTGCCAAACTTGGAATATTTGAATTTTAATTATTATTTTTGAATTTGAATTTGAATTTTAAATTATGGTAGTTATTTCTCCTTGATTTTAGGTTTCCTTATTATTATGAATTGAATCCTACACTAATTTCCTAAATTAAGGAATTCTAATTACACTAATATTGTAAATAAATATAGAAAGTGTATTAATTATGTAAATATTTTATGAGTACACTAATAGTGTAATTACTTTCTAAATGTTGTATACTTATATAAAGGACCCAAATTTAAATCCGCTTTTTGATGGGTCAGTTTGCAGGCCTAGATTGATTTCTGATCATATTTTGACATATTTTTAGGCTTGGCTCAAACGGGTCGTGTCATTGGCAGGCTAGTCCAAAACGGGCCAATTTTGATGAGTTGAAAAAAAAAGGTTTGTGACGCCCCCAAAATTAGGTATACATCACCCATCTTGGGTCGCCAGATACATGGTACAGAATACAAATACAAACTTAATTATACAACTGTCGTGTAACATACTACAATACATAAACTGAGCGTTCTAATAGGAATATTATCATCTAGACAATATCCATACTCAAGGAGTCCTCATTACATTTATTGTCACACTATTTAACAGAATAGTGAGGACTACTAATACTATCTTCTGGACCATCACTCATTTCCCCGACTCGTCCCAGCTATATTCTCATTTCCTGAAGAGAACATTGAAAGAAAGGGTGAGCTCAACTAGCCCAGTAAGAAATATTATGACTAAGATAATACAAAATAAATTATCAATAGTCTTCAACAATGTTAAACTGATAAAATACAATAGATATCACGTTTAACTGCAGCGGAATAAGCAATCCTTAGAAGAGTCAAGTAGAGAATAAAATCTACTATCTTCTATGATTTAAAAATATTTTCATCAATTTTTATCGCTGAGACTTAGCTTAATAAATAAACCACATCTTCTAATCATCCATGTACTACGAACCAAAGATATTCATTAAATCATCCACGGTCACGACTATACCGAATAATCTCTGGTCATAATTATACCAAAAACTGTCCATCAATGCATTACGGGCCACTGAGGACTTTTACCACATCACAATTCATGATTATACAATGATCCCTGGTCATAATCATACTAAGTCCATCTATGCACGTAAGCCAAAGATGACTTTCAACATAATATAAACATGAGGATGATGATAATGTTATAGGAATTCAATTAAACAAGTTTAAGAATTAATTTATTCAGGAACTAATAATATCCAAATTGTCAACATGATACTTCTTTGTAAAGTAAAAGTCAAGAATGCTCAGAAGAATATTTTCATGAAAAGATACTGGATGAAGCGCAAATATCAAGGATATTCCACTAATTTCATGGAGTATAGAAGTCAAAACTTTAACCAACTGTGTATAATAAAGAATGGAATAACAAAAGAAATCACCAGGCATGCGATAGACCGCACAAGCAGGTTATTCCAATAGAATAATAATTAACGGAATCAGGTCCGACGTAAAACGCACAGACAGGATATTCCAACAGAATAATAAAGACGGAACCAGGTCCGGCGTAGAACGCACAGACAGGATGTTCTAACAGAATAATAAAGACGGAACCAGGTCCGGCGTAGAACGCACAGACAGGATGTTCCAGCAGAATAATAAATAATAGAACCAGGTCCGGCGTAGAACGCACAGACAGGATGTTCCAGCAGAGTAATAAAAAATGAAATAATAAAAGAATTTCACCATGTATGCGGTACTTCGCATAAACATGTTATTCTAACATAATAACAAAGAATGGAATAACAGAAGTTCTCTTCATGAAAATGAAAGAAAGAAATAATATTCCCTACCTTTGAAAGAAACTGGATATAGGAGTAGTGAGGGAGCAGACTTCTCTTCTTCTATAGATTTTCTCTCTATAGCTTCTCTCTATAATTTCTCTCTATAATAATGGCTCTAAAGCTTTAGTGAATTGGTGAGAAATGAAGGAAGGATGAGCTTCTATTTATAGGAAAACATAATTTCGATAATTGCACGTTTTGGGGCTCGAAAATTTACAGTATAATACCTTCCTCTTTTTCTTCATTTTTTATTTAGTCCTGCAAGTATTATCAATCTTGCACCAACTCCCCTAATAGTAAATCATGTGAATCAATAGTACCCGTGAATAGTAACTCCTGAATAGTAACTCGTGAATAGTAACTCGTGAATAGTACTCCGACACGAAAAGTACTCCGAATACCCGAGTGAGCAATACTAGAGTGAATAGTAATTTGGGTGAATAGTAACCCGTGAATAGTAACTCATGAATAGTAACTCGTGAATAGTACTCCGACACAAAAAGTGTCCCGAATACCCGATTGAACAATACTGAGTGACTTCTCACATAAGCATCAATAATCAATACCGTGTGCTACTATGCAACTATGCGTATTACTGTACTTTTAACACCGGGTGTTTCAACAATATCAACGGTAAAATTTCCGCCGTTATTTTCATAAAGTATTTCTGTCGTTTTCTAACTACGACAGTTCTTCTGTTGTGGGTCCACCAATGATTGTGTCGTCGTACGAATATTTTCCGACAAAAAGAATATTCCCCGACCAATCGAATATTATATAACAACTTGCATACTTTGCAAAATTTTCAAATACTACCCCCAACTATAACATTATCTCAAATCCACACCTTAATATTAAAAAAAATATTTTGAAAAATTTAAATCTTTATTTAAAAAAATCTGGGGTCTCACAATCTCCCATTCTTATAGAATTTCGCCCTCGAAATTTACGTACGTACCTGGTATGATAAAGAGGTGAGGATACCTTGAATACCTTTATCGTTGAAAGCATTAAATTCATCTTTGCAATTCGGTCAAAGATATTCATTAACAATTCATCTTTGCATTACAGGCCAAAGATATACAACTGTAAAACCAATAATGCTGAGACTCAGCTTAATAGTATCACGACCACGAATTATCCATGCACTACGGGCCAAGGATATTCGTGTTTTCAATTACGGTCATGATTATACCGAATAATCCCTGGTCATAATCATACCAAGTCCATCTAAGCTCTACGGCCAAAGATGACTATTACCACATCCATGAATTAATATTTCATTGCTGAGGCTCAGCTCAATAATTAATCCACATCGTCGAATCATCCCTGCACTACAGGCTAAGGATATTCTTTAGTATCACGACCACGAATTATCCATGCACTACGTGCCAAAGATAATCGTGTTTTCAATTACGGTCATGATTATACCGAACAATCCCTGGTCATAATCATACCAAGTCCATCTATGCACTACGGCCAAAGATGACTTTTACCACATCCATGAATTAATATTTCATTGCTGAGACTCAGCTCAATAATTAATCCACATCGTCGAATCATCACTGCACTACAGGCCAAGGATATTCTTTAGTATCACGACCACGAATTATCCATGCACTACGTGCTAAAGATAATCGTGTTTTCAATTACGGTCATGATTATACCGAACAATCCCTGGTCATAATCATACCAAGTCCATCTATGCACGTAAGCCACAGATGACTTTCAACACAATATAAGCATGAGGATAATGATATAAAGAATCAATCAAATGAGATAAATGATAAATATTAAACATTTATAATATAATTTATCCAGGGTTCAAGAATATCCCAATGCTATCAACCACTTAATAATCTTATAATCTAATATCATTAATCTTATAACAATATTTTAATCACTTCTTAAACTTATAAACAATTTATTTCAATTGTTTACGCTTTACCATATAATGCATTTAATCATTCAAAAATGCCATACTCATAAGATATCATCACCAATGATCAAATTCCTCATCAAAAAAAGTATGCATATGCTCTATATAGGATTTCCAAGCCATAAAATTCTATTTTCCAACTTTGTTACTTCACATAACATATTTAACTCATATATTCGTAACTAAACATTTTTCATGAAAATACCAAATCAGTCCTAAAAATATTTTTTTTCTGGGATTTAGCATAATATAGTCTCATAATGAACATACATTTTTCTCGGAATTTTTAAAATTCATTTACTATTTTAAAAAAAATAATTTCCAATTAATTCCTTAAGAAATTTGCTACCTCAAGTTTAACTCCAAAAATTCCCAAATCTTGGAAGGACCTTACACATGTTAATGTGAGCCTCCAGTTTAAATTTCATGGTCATCGGAGTTGTAGAACTCCGGTTATAGCGTTTTTGGTCCGAAAAATCTAAATATTGAAATAGTCATAACTTACTCATTTTAAGTCGGAATGAGCTCATTTTTGGACACGATGTTCTTTATACCATATACTTTTATGTCCCAAAAGGGCTAAATTTTTCTCACTAATTAAGTGGCCGAAACAGCCCTTACAAAAATGTGGCAGCAGCTTTTTGGATTTTTTGAAGTTTTGACTCCTTTGCTAAAATCAGTCCGCACGAAAATCTACAACACATTATTCAGTGATTCCACTTGGATTAGTTAGGTAACTCATAGATCTAACTCTAGGACTTGACCACACTCAAAAATTCAAAATATAATAGGAGATATGGTCAATTGAATTTCATGTTACGTTTTTACCAAAATCTGATTTTTCAACCCTTTGTGATTTCTAAGAAACTTTCATGTTTTCACATAATAACCAACATAACTCATCATAACACTTACTAATACCACATATACCCATGATTTTCATTATTCCAATGCTTTTATTATAACTCTCATTATAATCAACGTAACCAGATCCTTTTAGTTGATGAAATATTTGAGGGTTTTATAAATGAGTTTTGTACTGGGGTCAATACAAAATTCGATTTCATGCTCTAGGGGTAGTTTAAGAAGTCTTCAAGAATACGTCAGAAAATTTATACAATGATCCCTGGTCATAATCATACTAAGTCCATCTATGCACGTAAGCCAAAGATGACTTTCAACATAATATAAACATGAGGATGATGACAATGTTATAGGAATTCAATTAAACAAGCTCAAGAATTAATTTATTCAGGAACTAATAATATCCAAATTGTCAACATGATACTTCTTTGTAAAGTAAAAGTCAAGAATGCTCAGAAGAATATTTCCATGAAAAGATACTGGATTAAGCGCAAATATCAAGGATATTCCACTAATTGCATGGAGTATAGAAGTCAAAACTTTAACCAACTGTGTATAATAAAGAATGGAATAACAAAAGAAATCACCAGGCATGCGATAGACCGCACAAGCAGGTTATTCCAATAGAATAATAATTAACGGAACCAGGTCCGGCGTAAAACGCACAGACAGGATATTCTAACAGAATAATAAAGACGGAACCAGGTCCGGCGTAGAACGCACAGACAGGATGTTCCAACAGAATAATAAAGACGAAACCAGGTCCGGCGTAGAACGCACAGACAGGATGTTCCAGCAGAATAATAAATAATAGAACCAGGTCCGGCGTAGAACGCACAGACAGGATGTTCCAGCAGAGTAATAAAGAATGAAATAATAAAAGAATTTCACCATGTATGCGGTACTTCGCATAAACAGGTTATTCCAACATAATAACAAAGAATGGAATAACAGAAGTTCTCTTCATGAAAATGAAAGAAAGAAATAATATTCCCTACCTTTGAAAGAAACTGGATATAGGAGTAGTGAGGGAGCAGACTTCTCTTCTTCTATAGATTTTTTCTCTATAGCTTCTCTCTATAATTTCTCTCTATAATAATGGCTCTAAAGCTTTAGTGAATTGGTGAGAAATGAAGGAAGGATGAGCTTCTATTTATAGGAAAACATAATTTCGATAATTGCACGTTTTGGGGCTCGAAAATTTACAGTATAATACCTTCCTCTTTTTCTTCATTTTTTATTTAGTCCTGCAAGTATTATCAATCTTGCACCAACTCCCCTAATAGTAAATCATGTGAATCAATAGTACCCGTGAATAGTAACTCCTGAATAGTAACTCGTGAATAGTAACTCGTGAATAGTAACTCATGAATAGTAACCCGTGAATAGTAACTCATGAATAGTAACTCGTGAATAGTACTCCGACACGAAAAGTGCTCCGAATACCCGAGTGAGCAATACTAGAGTGAATAGTAATTTGGATGAATAGTAACCCGTAAATAGTAACTCATGAATAGTAACTCGTGAATAGTACTCCGACACAAAAAGTGTCCCGAATACCCGATTGAACAATATTGAGTGACTTCTCACATAAGCATCAATAATCAATACCGTGTGCTACTATGCAACTACGCGTATTACTGTACTTTTAACACCGGGTGTTTCAACAATATCAACGGTAAAACTTCCGCCGTTATTTTCATAAAGTATTTCTGTCGTTTTCTAACTACGACAGTTCTTCTGTTGTGGGTCCACCAATGATTGTGTCGTCGTACGAATATTTCCCGACAAAAAGAATATTCCCCGACCAATCGAATATTATATAACAACTTGCATACTGTGCAAAATTTTTAAATACTACCCCCAACTATAACATTATCTCAAATCCACACCTTAATATTAAAAAAAATATTTTGAAAAATTTAAATCTTTATTTAAAAAAATCTGGGGTCTCACAAGGTTCTTTAAAGAAATATACAACAATTAGAAAGTAATTTTACCATTAGTGCATCAATAAAATAATTACGAAAAAAGTGTAATTAGGACCCATATTACAAAAATAGTACAATTCACATTAATAAGGAAACCTAAAATCAATGATAAATAACTGGCATAATTAATAATTCAAATTCAAATATTTGGGCTCCTAAAATTACTCGATCGACCATTCCATAACTGATCATGAAAATGCAGCAACTACCACATGACGTACGTAATATTCTCTTCTCCCTCCTAATTGGATCCCTCGCTCATCATCACTTTCGATCAATTCATATCATCAAATCTCTAAAAACCAAACTATATACCCACATAAAAGATCATTCACTCTTTCCGTTTTTACTTTTTTAGTTCTCTCTTCCCGCCGGCTTCTCTTCCGCTACTCCGTCGCTACACCGACGCGAATCTCCGTTGTCCAAAATGCGAATGAGAAGAAGAAAATTCGCCCTACAAAAAGTTTAAAAATAAATAGATGTAACTTTTACTGTTCTGAAATTTTTTTTATGACTATTTTGTTACTCATAAATACTAAAATGGTTACCTTTGTATGAATGGTTGGCTACCAACTGCATCACATTCAAACAAAATTGGTAACTTAATAAAATTGAATTGGTTACCTTGGTCTGAAGGTTTGGCTACCAACTGCACTATGAAAAAACTGCAGGTGCGAATGTTGATTGGTTAGCTTGGTATGAAGGTTTGCTTACCTTGATCTGAAGGTTTGGTTACTAACTGTGTAAGACCCCAACTTTTATGAATAAAGATGATTTTTCTATAAATATCATTTTTGAATATTAAAGTGTGAATTTTTTATAATGTTATAGTTGTGGGTAATATTTATAAATTTAACAAAGTACGCAAGTTATTATATTATATTCAATTGGTCGGGGGATATTCGTTTTAACAGAGAATATTCGTAAGACGACACAATCATTGGTGGACCCCACAGCGAAATTATTGTAGGAGTGAGAAAACGACAAAAATATTTTTTTATAAAAATAACGGCGGTAGTTTTACCATTAACTGTTGAAATACCCGGTATTAAAAGTATAATAATACGCGTGGTTACATAGTAGCACACGGTATTGATTATTGATGCTTACCTAAGAAGTCACTCAGTTTTGTTCAATTATTGCTACAGTAATTGCTGCATAGTATTTCACGTTATTTGATTCAATTATTGTTGATATTTTATATATTATAAAATCAATAATTCAGACGATACAGTTATTCACATTATTATTTGTAATATTGACGATGTCTAGAAAGTTCTGTTAAGGAGAGGTTTGGTCACCTAATTGCGCGCCAATAGGGAGAAATCCTTATTGAAAAACCCCCTCTTTCCTGGGAATGATCTGGTTGTTAAATATTGCGAATAATAATAATGATGAATAAATGTTGTTAAAAATATTGAAAGAATTTTTATAAAGTATTTGTTGTAAATTTTGCTTATTATTTGGACCTCCCATTTGTCAATTTTTTAAAATAATCGGTAGAAAATTATTCAGTATATATATATATATATATATAATGTGTGTGATAAGGATGTGTGTGATAAATATGTGTGTGATAAGGACATGTGTATGAATGTGTTATACGGGTGGATGAAAAAAAGAAGAAGAAAAGGGGGTGGGGGAAGGTGCCTTGGAAGAGGAGTATATATATATATATATATATATATATATATATATATATATATATATATATATATATATATATATATGTGTGTGTGTGTGTGTGTGTGTGTGTGTGTGTGTGTGTGTGTGTGTGTGTGTGTGTGTGTGTGTGACATATGTGTGTGTGAATTATAAGCATATATATATGATTAATGCATGTCATGCCGTATAAGGCATAATATATATATATATATATATATACATATATTATTTAAAGTTTGTATTTTATTAGAATATTTTATTGCATAATAATGAATAGTAAAATAAAAAAAAAATCGATTTTCGCCCGTGAAGAATTGGCCGAATTCCTAATGTGCAGTCCGTGAATAAAATTTTGAAATGGTATCCTTCCATTCTCCTATAAATAGGATGCTTAGTTAGAATTGAAAATCACACAAGAATCAGAGAATTCTTCTTCTATAATATTGAGCGTATTTCTTTATAGTTTTAAGAAGCTTTGAGCGTAGAAAACAGTGAAAGTTTTCTTCAAGAGAATCCCCGCTATACCAGTCGGAATACTCTTTTTTTAAGGTAAGGAATATTATTTTTATTCAGTATTCATATGGAATAATATTTTCTTCCATACTCTGTAGTATGTAAGTAATATTATTTAGTTTCAGATTTCGAATTCTACAATCGTTTTGTTAAAGTTTTGGCTTCTATACTCCATAAAATTAGTAGAATATCCTTGATATTTGCGCTTCGTCCAGTATCTTTTTATGAAAATATTATTCTGAGTATTCTTGATAAATTTTAACCTTTTTCATGCCAGAGTACTATTCACAGGGTTACTATTCCCAACGTATTATTTACTCGGTTACTATTCATCCGGGGTACTATTCATGACAAAAATTAATTTCTTTTCAATCCAAATCATTTTTTATACAATATTATTATTGAATTTTACTTCACAAAGCAGTATCATGTTGTCAATTTGGACATTATTGAATTCTGGATAAATTAAATTATAAATCTTTAAAAATTTATCATTTACTTTTTTTAATTGAATTCTTATATCATTGTCATCATCCTCGTGCTTATATTATAATGAAAGTCATCTGTGCCCGTAGTGCATAAATGGACTTGGTATGATTATGACCAGGGATTATTCAGTATAATCATGGTCGTAATGTTACAAATGATGTGGTAAAAGTCATCATTGGCCCGTAGTGCATTGATGGACAGTTGTTGGCACGATCATGATCATTGTTGAAAACACGAATATCCTTAGCCCGTAGTGCATGGATAATTTGTGGTCGTGATACTAATGAATATCCTTGGCCGTAGTGCAGGGATGATTCGATAATGTGGATTATTTATTAAGCTGAGTCTCAGCGATAAAACTTTTATTAAACTTTTTAAATCATAGAAGATAGTAGATATCATGCTCTACTTGACTCTTCTAATGGATTGCTTGCTCCGCTGCAGTTAAACTTGATGTTTATTATATTTTATCAGTTTAACACTGTTGAAGGCTAACGATAATTTATTCTGCATTATCTTTGTCATAATATTTCTTACTGGGCTAGTTGAGCTCACCTTTTACTTTCATTGTTCTCTTCAGAAAATGAGAATATAGTTGGGACTAGTCAGAGAACGGAGTGACGATCCAGATGGTAGCATTAGTAGTCCTCACTATTCTGTGAAATAGTATGACAATAAATATAATGAGGACTTATTTTGAGTTTGAATACTGTCTAGAAGACAATATTTGTATAAAAACTCACAACTAATACTGTATAATTAAGTTTGTATTTGTATTCAGCACCATGTATTTGGCGACTCAGAATGGGTAATGTATACCTATTTTGGGGGCGTCACAAACTGCACTAAGAAAAAATTAAAAGTGTGAATGTTAATTGATTATTTTGATATGACAGTTTGGTTACCTTGGTATGAAAGTTTGGTTACTATCATCCAGTATTTGAAAGAACACATTGAACACGTTAGAATGAGCTTTCTCAATCTCATCAAACAAAATAACTGCATATGGTGCGGACAGTTTTTGTCAACTGACCTCATTCGTCATACCCAACAATACCAACATATTATCACCCTGATGACCCTAACCATGATATCTGGTGCATGTGGTGGAGAAACATTCTGCAAAATAATTTAATCACTATGCCAATATTTCTGACACATAAAAGCATTTGGTATGTATGCACTTTAGTAGCAAAAACAACAATCAACAACACAATTCAATCAGTTCAAGCACAACATACTTTAATTTGAACACAAAGAAAGTCTTCTGTATTGCATTCTGCAGCAAAAGAATGGATCTCTACAGGTTGTATTATTTCAATTTTCCTCCTCCACCTTTTTCCTGGTATATTTGCCTTCTAATCCACAACGAACAGAAAACCTTTCCGTTTCCAGTGATACACCTCGAAAAGATAAAAGCCCTTCATTCCCAGTTATTCTAGATGAGGAGAGAGAGAAAAAGTCATGGGAATAACTAATCCCTAAATTAAGGAATCCTAATTGCATACAATTCCTTAATTTAAGGAATCCTAATTGTACTAATATTGTAAATAAATATGAAATTGTATTAATTGTGTAAATATTTTATGAGTACACTACTGTTGTAATTATTTTCAAAAATGTAATAGAATATGTAATTCATCCAAAAAATAAAGCCAAAAGCCTGTTTTTTGACAGACGGACCAGCCCTAAGAATGAGATAGTATATTATTAATATTTTTTATGAATTAGGTTTGATGAATTTCTATATTTTTTTTATTTTTCTAAATATTTGATCAATTTCCTCCAAAATTTAGAAGAAACTTCTCATCTCTTTCAAGGTCTCATTTGATTTTAGTTTTCGTGTTACATATTAAAAGTTGTCAATTTGTCTAGGCCATAGATTTTTATGAGTTTTTTTCTTCTTTTATTTGATAAATTTTTATTTGACTCTTATCGTCTTTTAATTAATAAGACAAAAATATAAATTTAAATTATTAAGAGTTGTATCTTAATGAAAAATTTAAATCCACGGAGTCTATCAATATTGTACTCCCTCTCCCTTCCAAATTTTAAGATTATTATTGATTTTTGAAAAGTTAATTTGAAATATTTTTAAATTTAAAATTCATTTAATTATTACACAATTTTTTAAGTTCAAATACTATTTCACTCAAATAATCTAATTTATTAAAATATAATAACTATTCAAATAATCTAATTTATTAAAATATAATAACTATTTGCATACAAAGGTGAAATAAGACTATCAAATTAGTCAAACTTACAACCCAATTAATGCACTCCAATGCATCCAGAAGTTCCTACTTTCTCAGGCTGTTGTCATTAAGCAATAAACTATTATATATCTAATTATATTTTAATGTTAATTTTTTATATTTTTCAATTTATTCTTCTAAATTTTGTAATTTTTTTTATTTTATTCTATATAATTTACCCACGCAACTTGAGAGCGACAATCAGTAATCATAACAAGTTAAGTATGTATTAACGTAAGCTCTAACCAATGATATGCATGTTGTTAGGGAGTGTTTATTTTGGCCGGATGATTCGATTGGTCATATTCCATGTTGAAGTCTCCTCACGCAGGGGTCTGTTTTGGGCAGTAAGATGACTTTAAAGAATTTAAGATTCTTGCATTTAATTTTTATCTGTCAAGGAAAATGTCAAGATATTATTCAACCTCATTTCTTTTAAGGAGATCTAATTCTATCCCATTAAGATATCCTGTATCTGTCCTAATAAAGAATTTTATTTCAATTCGGGGACGAACATGAAAGAGATAATCTTTCCACATAGGGGTCTATTTTGAATAGTTGGAGAACTTTAAAAAATCTAAAATTCTAAATACATTTAATTTAATTCCTAAAGAAAATATCGAGATATTATGCGACCTTCTTTCTTTAAGTAGATTTAATTCTATCTTATTAATATAATATCTTATAAATACAAGGCTATATCCTGATTCACATATACACAATTAAGCATGTATTTATTCTTACACCCGAGCACATCGAAACTATCCATCGACTACTCAGGCCGTCAAATTTCTCTGTATTGTGTACAGAATTAAACGCACTATTGTTAACTAGGCGCATGGCATTCAAGTTTTCTAAGAGCAAATAGGAGATTATTATATATTTCATCCAGTGAAGTATAAAGATTAATTTGTTCATATCCAGGACCACATGATCCATAGTTATCAGATTGACAGACAAGAATATTTGATTGGCATAGTACACACATTAAAAAAACCTATATTATGTTGGTCAATGGTTGACCGTCCATTGCCAAATAAAGTAAAAGAAAAAGAGAAATATAAACAGTATAGGTCATTTTGGAAATTTTTGACACAGAATGTGAAAATGTGTTAGAAATATATGCATATACATACATCAAATTTTATCTTATATATATACTAATTGTGTCCCGTATCTCTAACAACACATAAACGGTAAAATTTATCTTAAACTTTAGACGGCCCAGATGATTTATTAGAATGAGTGAAAAATTCAAAATTATATATATTTTATTATATATATAGAGAGAGAATTGATCAGGTCCAGACCTCCCGGACGGGAGAAAATCTGGATCCTTTTTTTTTTTAAAAAACAACTAATTTTTTTTTAATATTTTATGAAACTGAAATTTTTTCATAATACAATATTTTGGACGTGATTTGGATACCTATACCAAAAAATGATGATACAGTCTGCACAGACTGTACCACCATGTTTTGTTATACGTACCCAAATCACACCCAAAACACTATATTATGAAAAAAATTTCAATTCCATAATTTTTTTTTTCTTTTTTTTTTAGTTGTTTAAAAAAAAAAACAAAACAAAAAAAAAAGGTCCGGAATTTGGTCCGGTCCGGAAGTCCGGACCTGATCCGGACTCTCTCTCTCTCTCTATATATATATATATATATTATTGAAAACAAAAATGATATAATTGCAAAAGGTCAAATGGATTAGTTGGTCAGTCCCCTTCGGCCTTACCCTTACCCTTCACAAACTAAACAACCAAGACTACATAAAAAATTCAATTCAATTCAATTCAATTCAATTCAATTCATCAGGCTGCCTACTAATTGGATAAGAAATTGACTGCAAACTTGCTAATAGCCACATAAAGCCTCGTACACGAAACTACACAAAGAAAGATTAAGCCAGCCAGCCAACTGTTTGATTTATATAATTCATGAACACGCAAAATCATCATACATAAATATTTGAAGTTGGCAAGACTCTGCCTCAAAAACTATATAATAAGTGCAGAAAACTGATTTCATTAACATCAATCCTAAGTCATTTCAATCAACTTGATCATTAATCCACACAAGTAAAAGCTATTAAAGCCAACAGAACAAAACATGAAAAAAATTATATTCCTAGTTTGTAGTGTCTTGTTGCTACTGTTCATTTTAACATAATTGCTGCAACTGAACTAAACATGATTACTGATTATATAACATGCATGTGATCAAGCTCTTGCCGTGCGGTACTGCCCGCATATGTTGTTCTGTTTGCTCACAAAAACGGATACACTTATCTCTTGGGTAGTAAGAGTACTGGGGCGACAGACTATTGATTGATGCATAATGTGTGGTTCTATCAACTTGATGGTTACTTATTTCAAGGCCAACTTTTTGTGTCTTCATAGCACATCGGGATCACCTGAAATTCAGGTTCACTTGGCCTACTGAGTAAAGATGATGGGAATCAATAAACATCATAGGATACCATGGAACATGAGAGATAAGATTCGTGTGTTTGTGTTGTAGTGTACGAAAGAGAGAAATGGGGTATATAAACCAGAATAGAAATAGTTCCAGATATGATCCATACCTTGGTTTCCAAAGTCCAAACTCACTGAAAAGTTCATAGAGCCCAAAGTATTCCCACAAAAATTTGTCCTCTCTTCAGTCTTCAGTAATAATGAACAAACTTCTAATAAGCTGGTGTCCAAGATGAAAGTGCATATACTATGCGTCCCTTCCAACCCTGAAGCATCCACTGGCCATCTTCGTCAATAACAAAATCCTTGTGGTAGCAAGACTTAACCCTACCTTTTGCCATACTCATGATTTCCTTGTCCAAAGGGATCTGCTTGAACCCACACCTCAGATTTCGAACCTGCCACTGCTTGTATGTTTCTGGCCTCTCAATCCTCTCTG
Organism: Panax notoginseng; assembly: GCA_016801055.1. Lineage (NCBI taxonomy): Eukaryota > Viridiplantae > Streptophyta > Magnoliopsida > Apiales > Araliaceae > Panax > Panax notoginseng. Next base: position 23,712,159 of record CM029014.1, read on the forward strand.
CACCTTCGCAAGCAATGACATTCATTGCTTCCTGTCCAAATACCATCTTCTCAAGCAACATCCTCTCATGAATCTCGCGAGGGACGTTAGCCTCGAGCATATCAAACAAAGAGGAGAAGTGGAAAAGAGCCTCTCTGAATCGTGTGATAAAGAAAGGGGCATTGTAAGAGCCATTCACTATACCCTGTATGAAAATATCTGGATTTATATTCCTGATCAGATGCATAACTGTATTCCTTGGACTATCCACCACCACAGTCTCATCAAGCAGATTCTTAAATCTAAACAGTGAGTTCACAACAAGCATCTCCTCCCTGTCAATCTTCAGATCCTCGACTTTAATAGTTTCCCACTTCTGAGCTATGGCATTGAATTCAAATGGAACCCCAAAAGTCTCTGCATAATTAGCTAAACGACGCCCTGTCTCTTCGACCCTCTGTGATGGTTTAAAACCTGGATTGGGAAAATCAATCCCCGTGATTCGAAGTTTGGGAGGCCCACCTGATCTAGATGAGAGACGCTGTATAAGGCAAGGCCATTGGAAACCATAAAGAATCCCAAAATCAATAATATGGAGCCTTGTCACATTTTCAGCTACATTTATGATGGTCTTATTTGAGAAGAAATTGGATATCTTCCTAAATGGGCTGGTAGCAAGTAACAGATGGTAAGCTTTCAATACATCAGCAGCAGATATTGGTAAGGAAGTAAGGGTATTGTAAATCTGGGTTCCAGATCCAGCCATACGTGCCTCAAGGCCACAGGCAAAATAATGGGCTAGCCTTTGCATCCCATCACCTGCTTGAGAAGAATGTTGTCTGATCTGCTTCAATAGCTCATTTGCGTTTCTTTGATCATTGATTGCAACAGCTTGTGCACATAGGGTCAGTAGTGTTCTCAGATCCACAACATCCTTTTTACCTCCCTGTTTTTTACCACGTGCCTTCCCACTATTAGATCCTTTTGAGTAGCTATTCTGTTGCATACCTTTAGTTGAACCATTCTGCAATGATTCGCGAAGAGCAGAATCATTTTTCCCTCCACTACATAGAAGCACCATATCAAACATTTCTGATCTCACAGTTGATTCACTATAAACTGCCGAATGCTTGTTGCTCCTGCCATCTTCCGAATCCTCATCTTCATGATAAGGATTCTTCTTTCCTCTTGATCCATTATGTGATTGCTCGTTATCATGCTTCTCCTCTACCTTAACTACCATAACCTCATTCTCTTTCTTCTGTCCCATATCAACAAAAAAACCATTACCATTAGGAAGGAACTTGATCGCTTCCTCAAAGCCTCTTTTCATTAGCAAAGCAGATTGGCTATCTGTAAATATATCAGCAACTCCAAGGGTACTCACTGGTGAATCCGCTGGCCCATCAATGGCACTACCACTGCTAGTTAATGAACTTAAGCAGGATTGAGATGTGGTCTGTGAAACAAGGTCAGCAGAACCACTTTGTGAATTAGGGAATTCGTAATCACCAGGACCAAAAATCCAACCAGGTGCCAACAAGTTGCCATTCCAAGGATCATTGCTACTATAACTGCTGTAAGTTTCAACATGATTTTCATCTAAGCTTTCACCGCTTTGATCTGAATAAATTGTCGGCTGCTCTTCAGGTGAAGGAGGGTACTTCTCCCCAAGGACCTCATAGAATGATTTCTCCGCAGCTAGAAGGGCAGCAGATTCTTGAAACATGCAAGTCTTGTCTTCCATATTTTCTTCCATAAGCATCTGGTTTATGTAACCAAGAACCACATCACTAAAATCATAGTCCTCGTGATGATTTACCTCGGGGTTCACCCCATAGAAGCTCGGAAAACTACTAGGACTCGGATCAGGAGGAAGTACAGGGGGTTCCACCGAGTTCAGATCTATGAACTTATCATCAAGTTTGGCCCCATTAACAAGATTCCGATCCGATAAACTTGAAACAGTTACATCATTCAACCTGATTCGATTCATTGGACCATAATACGCAATCACTTGTCTACCCATAACATCTAATTTACAAGAACAATCCATAATAATATATCCCAATCACTAAAAACTCAACTATAGCAACAAATTCTATATTCCCCACTCTCTATACCAGTATCTATAACTATGTCTAAATATCCTGTTGACCCAATTTCACAGGATGCTTATTGGGTAGCAAGAAGTGATCTTTAGGTACGAAAAGAGAAGAAATTAAGCCCCAGAGAGGTACAGTTAACCCAAAAAATCATAAACCTGATACAAGAAAAATGAAACCCTTTAAGGAAAAGTGCATCTATATGTAGTATATCATCATAATTAAGCATAAAAAGGGATGAATTTCAGCTCGAAAGCTTTAAAAGAAAGCACTAGATACCTCAATGATCTTTCTGTGTGTACTCAATTATTCATAGATATATAACAAAGGTAAAGTAATTCAAAAGGCTATATTATTTACAGAGTCAAAAGCAGAGCAAAGGAAGAAGTACCTGAGAGAAACCCTAAGAGAGAAAGAGAGAGAGAGAGTGATGAAGAGAAAATGTATGTACTTTTTCATATAAGCAAAGGGAAGAAAACAGAAAAGGTCAGAGGAGAGAAAAAAGAGAGAGGTGGGGAGAAATCTAGACCGTAAAATACTTAATCTGACGACACTAGTTTTGTATTTGACCGCCCGATATTCTTGTTGTTGTTCTACAAAAATGAAACCATACGAGTAGTAAAATATGATACCCCACGTCTAGGGGGCAAACGGGCGGGCGAGCGCGGACTGAGTCATGATTGGGCTTGGTTAAAACGGGTCGAATTAAAAAGATTCGGATTTTTACGGGTCAAAAAAAATAAGTCCATAGTTTACGGGCTAAAGGTGATTTATGCCTATTTTTGTGTACTTTTTTGAGCCCGTGGGCGGGTTGGGCCGGGCCGGACTTTGAACGGGCCGGGCCAAAAATGCTCAGGTTTTTATGGGCTAAAAAAATACGGCCCAAAGCCCGATTTTTGACGGACGAGTCGGCCAGGCCAGCGGGCTTTGGGCCCGTTTATCAGGTCACATCTTTAAAAAAATAAAATCACTCTTTATTGCGATTAAACACTTTTATAAATTATTAATACGAAATTTTTATGGAAAATTTCACGAAAATTTTATAATATAGATATACGATATTTGAATACAAGATTATTATTAGAAACTTCCATTGCGAGTTTTATGAAAATTTTATAATATTAATATAAATATGCGATATTTGAATAGCAGATTATTACTAGTAATATGTTATTATTGACAGTCTCTTATCAATGTTGGTTGATTTGTATAAATTTGTATATAATATTATTATTGGTGTCATGTTATTCGGATTTTGTATTGAAATATTTGTTAAATCTTTAATTTTTGTTAGTACTTTTGTCATTTTTTAGGAATAGTTTTATTTATTCATTAGTTTTATTTTTGATTGATTTATTAATCATTATGCCTTTTTCATGAATTATAACCTACACATATTTAAATCTTTTTTTTAAATGTTTTATAAAAACAAATTCACGTGCACCATAATTAGCGACCAAGCGTAGTTGCGATCGCATTATTCAGTCGCTAATACTAGAAATAGCGACTCCATTTAAAACTAGTCACTATTTTCATTAGCGACCATCCTCCGTCGACGGTCGCTATTATAATTTTACTGCCATAATTTTGAAGCAAATATTGGCGAGAAGACTTTTTGCGACCAATCCGTAACAGTGACCGCATATCGGTCACTAATATATCTATGTCAATAAAATCAACGACCGCATGCAGTCACAGACAGTGATCGCTGATCATTTTAATCTCTATCAGCAGCTAGACAGTCGGGCAGAAGACGAAGAAAGAAAAAAAAGTAGAAGAGGGTGAAAAGGGAGCGACGTCGATGATTCCAACCACCCCCACGCCGCCGGTCTGAATACAGGTATCAGTTTTCCCATTTCACTTACTTCGCTTCTAATGTATTCCTTTTGCTATGTCTGGACAAAACTATAATCTATGACTATGTTTGTAAGACCTCAACTTTTTATGAATAAATATTTAATTTCTTCAATTATTATTTTGAATAATAAGGTATTGATTTGATATAATGCTTTAGTTATGGGTGATATGTGCAAATTTTACAAAGTAAGCAAGTTGTCATATAATATTTATTTGGTCTGAAAATATTCTTTTTGTCAGAGAATTTCCGTATGATGGCGCAATCATTGGTGGACCACATAACGAAATAACTGTCGAAAACAGAAAGCGACAGAAATAACCTTTTTATAAAAATAACGATAAAATTTTTACCATTAACTATTGAAATACCCGGTGATAAAAGTATAATAATACGCGTGGTTTCACAATAGCACACGGTATTGCACAATATTTTTTATTATTGATTATTACGTAAGATGTGACGCTTCCAAAATAGGTCTAATCCACCCAACTTATTCTGAGTCGCCAAATACATGGTACAGAAAATAACTACAAATTTATTATTACAATTATTGTGCAAAATACAACAACACATATACTGTGAGTTTAAATACAAATATTATCTTCTAGACAATATCCACACTCAAATAAGTTTTCATTACAATGATTGATACACTATTTTACAAAAATAGTTAGGACTGTTAAAATAACTATCTCGAAATATCACTCCACACCCCAACTAGTTCCCGCTATATTCTCGCTTCTTGAGAAGAAAAATAGAACAAAAAGAAAAAGGGTGAGCTCAACTAGCCCAGTAAAGAATATTATGACTAAAATAATGTAGAATAAATTATCGTTAGCCTTCAATAAATCAGATAAAATATAATGGACAATGTAAGACCCCAACTTATTAATGAATAAAATTAAATTTTTTCTAAATATTATTGTGAATAATAAGGGGTTAATTTGATATAATACTTTGGTTATGGGTGAAATGTGCAAATTTTACAAAATAAGCAAGTGGTTATAAAATATTCATTTTGTAGGGGAATATTCGTTTGGTCGTGGAATATTCTTGCTGTCGGGAAATATTCGTACGATGGCGCAGCCTTGTGTGGGCCCCATAACGGAAAGCGATTGGATGAAGAAAACGACAAGTATACGTTATTTATAAATAACGGCGTAGTTGTTACTGTTAATACTGTTAGAATACCCGGTGGTTAAAATACAGTAGCACACGGTATTGCACCAATTATTGATTCTTACGTAAGAAGGCACTACTCAATAATTGTTACAGTAGTTATTGTTCAATATTTTATTTTATTGATTCAATAATTGTTGCGTTGATATTTTATATTATTGTTGTTTCAATAATTGTTGCTGCACAATATTTTTCTTTATCAGATCAATAATTCATATTATTTGAATAATATTATTTGATAACATTATTGGCAATGTCTAGAAAGTTCTATCTAAGGAGAGGTTTGGTCATCTAATTGCGCGCCAGTAAGGAGAAATCCTTATTGGAAAGTCCCCTCTTTCCTGGGAACGGCCTGGTTGTCATAAATGTGATTCTGTAATATTATTTGTGAATAATTAATTATTGATTCATATGATAAGGAAATATTTATTTTATGTGGATATAAATGTTGAATATATTTATTGTGGTTAAAAATGAAGGAGTTAATGTTGAGGTGTTTTATCAGTATTTTTATAGGAATGGAGGTATTAAAAATTAAATCAGGGTTTTTGAGAAATATTGCGGGTGTTATAATTTTTAATTCGACCGTTGGATCGTGATAATTTTTGGATATGTTATACATATATAAGTTGAGTATATGTCCACAAATTTTGAACCGTTAAAAATGAACGTATGATTTATTATGAATTTTACGAGATGACTGGTTCAGAAATTGTTGAATTTTCGGAGTTTATCATTTTAATGGAAAATTCTAGAATTGGTGGGCCCCACTTGTGGTTGGTGAAGAAATGTGCTGAATTATATTTCAAATGTGGTGGGTGGGAATAGTAGCAGGTAAAGCCATCAGGTTGCAGGTCAAACCTACTAAAATTTTCCTATAAATAGAGGGCTAAGTTTGAATTGAAAATCACACCAGAAACAAGTTTTCTCTCTTTCTCTCTCTAGATTATTGAGTGTATTTTGTGAGTATTTAGATATTTTGAGAGTTTCTATTCATCAGAGCAAGTTTCTTTCAGCCTTATACCGGTATTCCGACCAGAAGTACTGATATCTTGAGGTAAGGGATATTATTTTCTTCTTAAATGATATTATTTTCTTCAATATCATTATGCTGAAATATTGATATGAGTTTTTATCAAATTTAGAACTTTTTGTGTCGGGGTTACTATTCACGTATACGTTACTATTCACGTATACGGCACTATTCACCGAAAATAAAATTTTCCCTTTTTGTCCAAGATGTCTATTATGGCTACTATCTTTGATTGTATCCATGTTTTGATCTTTATTTTTGAATTCTGCTTCACAATTGATTATTATGAAGTATTATTGATCTTGGATAAACTGTTATACGAATCCCTACTATTTGTCCTTCTGTCTCATTGGATTCGTTCTCTTTAAGATATTTTTCATCATCCTCAGTCCTAAATGATGATATTAATGAATATCTTTGGCCTGTAGTGCAAAGATGTATGATTACTTGATGAATATCTTTGGCCTGTAGTGCAAAGATGAACAGGTGTTGAGATGAACATGGCTGACAGGTGATACAAATGAATATCTTTGGCCTGTAGTGCAAAGATGAATATTTGGATAAAGATGATTATTAATTGATATTACAGGGATAAAATATTGATGATGGACTTTTAAATCTTAGAAGATAGTAGAATTCTCTCTCTACTTAACTCTTCTAATGGTTTGCTGTTTCCGCTGCAGTTGTTGATCTAAAACTTGTCGTCGATTATATTCTATCAGATTTTTCCCTGTTGAAGACTAACGATAATTTGTTGTATATTATCTTAGTCATAATATTCTTTACTGGGCTAGTTGAGCTCACCCTTTTCCTTTTTGTTCCATTTTTCTTCTCAGGAGGTGAGAACATAGCAGGATCTAGTCGGGGTACGGAGTGATGGTTCTAGAAAGATGTTTTAGCAGTCCTCACTATTTCTGTAAAATAGTGTTTGAATAATTGTAACGAGGACTTATTTGAGTGTGGATATTGTCTAGAAGACAATATTTGTATTTAAACTCACAGTATGTGTTGTCGTATTTTGCACGACAATTGTATTATTGAAGTTGTAGTTTGTTTTCTGTACCATGTATTTGGCGACTCAGAATGGGTGTTGTATACCTATTTTGGGGGTGTCACAGTTGGTATCAGAGCTTAGGGATATGATCCCTGGCTGAGATGTGAGACAAGAACTAGGAGGGGAGAGACGGAGAATTCCTTCGTTAGTATGACCTGACTAAGTTTATTCGGTGTTTATTTGGTTGGTCAGAGTATAGGGATAATATATGACATGACTATTAACCCTTGTTTTATGGCAGTATTTAAGAATGGCAGCTGAGAACATTAATAATGGAGTAAATCAGCCCGTGGAGACACCTTTGATCACCACCCAGGGGAACGTGCAACAGGAAGGCAATATTCCTCCTGTAAACAACGTTACCGAGCAAACGATGAATGATGGAATGTTTAGGAGCTTTTTGCAGTTCATGCAAAATCAGACGAGGGAGACTCGTGTGCAGAATACGGGTGGAAATGATAATGCGCGGTTTGTCACAGCTAAGCAGTTCAAAGAATTGGGACCACCAGAATTTAAGGAAAAGCCGGATTCGATCATGGCGGAAACGTGGGTCAAGCAAATTACCAAGATATTCGATGTCTTGGGATGCACGGAGGAACAGAAGGTTCCATTCGCCACCTTTATGTTCCGCGGTGAGGCAGACTACTGGTGGGAGTCTGTGAAGCGTACCCAGCCTAACGCACTCAACATGTCCTGGGAAATATTTCAAAAACTGTTCAATGACAAGTACTTTCCAGAAAGTATTCGTCATATGAAGGAGGTGGAGTTTAGCAGACTGGAACAAAACAACATGACGGTGTCCCAGTACGAGGCGAAGTTTACAGAGTTATCCAGGTTTGCACCTCATTTGGTCGAAAATGAGGAACGAATGACAAGGATGTTTCTGAGAGGTCTAAAACCCGATATTCGGCAATATCTTATCTCTCATAAATTTTCTTTATATTCAGATGTTGTAAACAGGGCTCAATTATTAGTGCGAGATAATGAGTATGTGCAACCGAGGGACCACAACCAGGGTTATACCGGTGGCGGCAGTCATCGAAGCAATGAAAACCAGTAGGGAGGAAAATATTTAGAAAAAAGCGGTAACCACTCTGGTGGTAATCGTGGTCGTGATAATAGAAGGAGCGAGTCGGGAGGAGATTTCAAGAAGAGAAGGTACAACAATGATAACGTGAAGACGTCAGCACAAACATCAACTGTTTCTAGGGGAGGAGAACGACCACCGGTCGTATGTTACAAATGTGGGAAAGAGGGACATATCAGCCCAAACTGCCCACAACAATCCAAGGTATGTTATAACTATGGAAAGGAGGGTCATATAGCTCGAGAGTGTTCTGTAGCAAAACCAAGTTCAGCGGGGATGGTGACTCCAAAAGCTGTCCCGGATAAGTCGAAATCAGCGGTTCCTGGAAGGGCGTTTGTCGTGACTGGCCAAAACGCGAGAAACTCGAACGAGGTGATCACGGGTAAGCTAATCTTGAATTCTTGCGAAGTTTATACTTTACTAGATACCGGTTCTACCCATTCTTTTATCTCTCCTGCTTGTGCTCAACGTTTAAACATGACTCCAGAGAAATTGGACTTTAACTTATCTGTTGAAACTCCGTTGGGTGAAACCTTCGTTACATCTACAGTTTATAAATCTTGCATGATCCAAGTTGGCACTATCACATTACCTGTTGATCTTATCTCTTTAAAGATACTTGCTTTTGATGTGATTTTAGGAATTGATTGGTTAACTACTCTTCATGCCAAAATTGATTGCTTTCGTAAGGTTGTTAGTTTTCATATTCCTAAGCAACCTGTTATTCAAATTCAAGCAACCAAACCATTGAAGTCAAACTCTTTCATATCAAGCCGTAAAGTCATTCGTTTATTGAAAAACGGATGTCAAGCTTTCTTAGCTATGTTATGGACTTGAACAAAAATACGTCAGATTTGAATGATATTTCTATTGTTAGTAAATCCCTGACGTATTTCCTCAAGAATTTCTTGGCCTACGCGTGATATTGAATTTTGTATCGACTTTGAACCCGGTACAAAACCCATTTCTAAAATCTCATATTGAATAGCTCCTATTAAACTTCAGGAGTTAAAAAATCCAACTATAGAAGTTGGTACCCGAGCCTCTATCTGGTGACTTCCTTTGTGGAATGCACCAAAGCCAGACTCTCCGTAGGGGACGCCATATTCGTACGATAGTAAACTGATAGGTGTCATTGTGACGTGCTATCCAAGGTTGGGATATGAGTCACAGTTGAGAGCAATCTAAGTCGGTAATCAAAATATGTAGCTTTCTAGGCTTAGTTGGTTATTATCGGAGATTCGTTGAAGGATATTCTCGAATCGCTATTCCATTAACGCAGCTGACTCGTAGAGATACAAAATTCGTATGGAGTGAGGAATGCGAGAAAAGTTTCCAAGAACTCAAGAGGAGACTCATTTCGGCACCTGTTCTGACAATACTATCTGGTTCGGATGGATTTGTTATCTACAGTGATGCTTCAGGCAAAGGGTTAGGATGTGTTCTCATGCAACATGGGAAAGTCATAGTCTATGCCTCGCGACAACTCAAAGAATATGAGAGGAATTATCCTACTCATGATTTGGAGTTGGCAGCAGTCGTTTTCGCGTTGAAGATTTGGAGACACTACCTATATGGGGAGAAAGTGGAGATCTATACAGATCATAAAAGCCTCAAATATTTTTTCACCCAAAAGGAACTCAACATGCGGCAGCGACGTTGGCTCGAGCTGTTGAAAGATTACGATCATACCATCCAATATCATCCTGGAAAAGCAAACGTAGTAGCTGACACATTGAGTAGAAGATCATATGCGGGTACGAGTGCAATGTTGTTAACACAAAGGCTGTAACGACCCCAAAACAGGTCCATTCCACCCAACCCATTCTGAGTCGTCAAATACATGGTACAGAAAATAACTACAACTTTATTACAACAATTATCGTGCAAAATACAACAACACATATGCTGTGAGTTTGGATACAAATATATACCAAATGTGACTCATGTTCCAACCGTGGACATCACCTCACGATAACACCTTACATAAAGGTATAGTCAAAAACTGTTTTAGAAATTAGAATCTTTGGGAAGTGCTCAAGGAAACCTTCGTATATGGGAGGCCACGCGTCTAGGTTATGATAGATATCATATGGCCACAGAATTATCCTTGGTTGACCCAATAGACCCCAAAGAAAAACGAGAAGATTACTATCATATTCTTCCCAATGGTGAGTCTTCTCTTGACTTATCATTATCTCCACTGTCTCTAATTGAGAATTATACTTCAAACAAACACCAAGATTATATAGGTAATGCCCATAGATATACTCAGCAAGTGGATGAGCACAACCCTGTCTTATGATGACACGAGGTTGTATGTCATTAGACATCTTGTATGATAGTGACAAAACACCCTTCCAACGTTGGGTTCGCCTCACCCTATTTTCTTCACCAAATATAACTACTAAATGATGACCACCGTTCTATTCCCTTGTTACCCCCGCTCGACCCAGCTACACTCTTATTACCTGAAAGGAATTGTGAAGCAAAAGGGTGAGCACAACTAGCTCAGTAAAGAATATCATGACTAAAGATAATTCAATTATCAATAGCCTTCATCAACAATAAATCAGAGATTTAGAACATATGGTAAATGATAAAAATTTCAACCATAGTTGCAGCGGAACGAGCAATCCATTAGAAGAGTCAAATAGACTATAAAGTCTATTATCTTCTCCATGTTAAAAATCCACCAACAATATTTTATCCATGTAACATCACTCAACAGTTCCTTTCCACAATCATATGAATAACTCATAATCATAATTGTGACTATAAATTTTTCTTCGCACCCAGGACGAAGAATATTTTCATCACCTGTCTTTACCTGAAACATCAAAGATCATGGTTATACCAAATCACAGTTCCTGTTTATAATCATACTAACAAATCCATCTTTGCACTACGGGCCAAAGATATTCATCAACAAACCATCTTTGCACTACGGGCCAAAGATATTCAACAACAGTTCATCTTTGCACTACAGGCCAAAGATATTCAACAACAGTTCATCTTTGCACTACAGGCCAAAGATATTCATCAACAGGCCATCTTTGCACTACATGCCAAAGATATTCATCAACAATTCATATTTGCACTACAGGCCAAATATATTCATATCTCAAAGAAATATATAATCATTTCAGAATTTATATAAACAATAATTATAACCATGTTGATCAATTCACCTTTGCACTTAAGCTTAAGATATTCAATTATAAATTCAATGGTCATGATCATACCAGTCACAATTCAACTTTGCACTACAGGCCAAAGAGAACCCTAGTCATGATCATACCAATAATCTACCCATCTTTACACTCCAGTGAAAGAGAATTTCAACATCAGGGTTATAAAAATGTTATATATGATGATAAAAATAATATGATCAACATATAGTTTTAATCTCAAGAGTAATATTCGTAACTCATGAATAGTAAATCGTGAATAGTAACTCATGAATAGTAACCCCGACACAAAAGATAGAAATTCCACAATAAAATTCATACCAATATTTCGGTATAATGATATTGAAAGAATAACATTACTTAAATTTATAAACAATTTATTTTAATTGTTTACACTTTACTAATTAATGCATTTAATCATCATAAAATGCCAACTCTTACAATTTCATCATCAATAACCAAAACCCTCATCAAAAATCTGCATATACCTCATATAGGATTCTCAAGCCATAAAATCCTATTTTCCAATTTTCTTTCTTCACAAAACATATTTAATTCATTTACTCATAACTAGACCATTTTCATGAAAAATACCAAATCAGTTCCAAAAATATTTCTTTTCTGGGATTTAGCATAATATAGTCCCATAGTGAACATATATTTTTCTCAGAATTTTTAAAAGTCATTTACTATTTTTCATATGGCCAAAATAGCCGAATATTTAGACATTTATCAAAAATTGTACTTTTGTCTAAAAATTCTGAAATTTACAGAGTATACTTCTATCATATACATGTACTCCCAATAAAAATTTCATCAATTTTGGAGTTAACCACAAGGAATTATAAGCTGTTACTTTTAAAATAGTCTTTTCTCATAAAATTCATAACTCTCAATCTATACATCCAAAAATCACCATTTTTGGACACAATCAAGAAAACTCATCAAAATATCATTTCAAATTTTTCCAGAATTTTTGAAGATCAGAAAAATTACGAAACTGAAAATCATAACAACCCTTAAAATCCCTTAATATCCCTTACAATCCCTTACTATCCCTTACCTCAAAAGAGCAGTACTTCTGATCGGTATAAGGATGAAAGAAACTTGCACTGATGAATAGAAACTCTCAAAGTATCTAAATACTCACAAAATATGCTTCATAATATAGAGAGAGAAAGAGAGAAAGCTTATGTTTTTGTGTGATTTTCAATTCTAACTTAGCCCTCTATTTATAGGAAAATTTTGGTAGGTTTGACCTGCAACCTGATGGCTTTACCTGCTACTATTCCCACCCACCACATTTGAAATATAATTCAGCACATTTCTTGACCAACCACAAGTGGGGCCCACCAATTCTAGAATTTTCCACCAAAAATGATTTATAACCTGATTTCCGAATCAGCCACCTCTTAAAATTCATAACAAATCATACGTTCATTTTTAACGGTTCAAAATTTATGGACATATACTCAACTTATATATGTATAACATATCCAAAAATTACCACGATCCAACGGTCGGATTAAAAATTATAACCCCCGCAAAATATCTCAAAAATCCTGATTTTTAATACCTCCATTCCGACAAAAATACTGATAAAAACCTCAACATTAACTCCTTCATTTTTAACCACAAAAATATATCCCTCATTTATATCCACATAATATAAATATTTCCTTATCATATGAATCAATAATTAATTATTCACAAATAATATTACAGAATCACATTTATGACAACCAGGCCGTTCCCAGGAAAGAGGGGGCTTTCCAATAAGGATTTCTCCTTACTAGCGCGCAATTAGATGACCAAACCTCTCCTTAGACAGAACTTTCTAGACATTGCCAATAATGCTATCTAATAATATTAATCAAATAATATGAATTATTGATATGATAATAGAAAATACTGTGCAGCAACAATTATTGAACAACAATAATACAAAATTTCAACGTAGCAATTATTGAATCAATAAAATAAAATATTGAACAGTAATTACTGTAACAATTATTGAGTAGTGCCTTCTTACGCAAGAATCAATAATTTCAAAAATACTATGCAATACCGTGTGCTACTGTGCAATAATGCGTATTACTGTATTTTAACCACCGGGTATTTCAACAGTGTTAACGGTAACAACTACGCCGTTATTTGTAAAAACTCAAATTTGTCGTTTTCTTTCACCCGACAATTATTCGTTATGGGGCCCACAAATAGCTGCGCCGTCGTACGAATATTCCCCGACAGAAAGAATATTCCACGACCAAACGAATATTCCCCGACAACAATAATTATTTTATAACCACTTGTTTATTTTGAATAATTTTCACATTTCACCCATAACTTTAATTTTTTTATCAATTTAACCATTTACTAAATTGTAATTATAAGAAAAATTGAATACTTTTATTTCATAAAATTCGGGGTCTTACAAAGGCCCATTTTGTATGACTTGCAAAGGATGGAGATAGAGATGAAGGCTCCAAGTACCCACATGATGATATCAAATATACGAGTAGAACCGACTTTAATCGATGAAGTTAAAGCTGCTCAAGCTACGGACATGGAGCTGATGCGTATGAAGAAGAAAGTGCAAGAAGGTGCTATTCCAGAAGCAAGAATCGATGAAGAAGGAATACTTCGAGTCAACTCCAGACTTTGTGTTCCTAACGATTTTGACTTGAAGCATAGAATAATGATGGAGGCACATAACACACCGTTTGCAATCCATCTTGGGAGTACCAAAATGTATCACGATCTTAGACATACATTTTGGTGGAGTAATATGAAAAGAGAGATCGCGGAGTTTATCTCGAGATGTTTAACTTGTCAACGTGTAAAAGCGGAGCATCAAGTACCAAAGGGTCCATTGCAACCACTTGAGATTCCGAAATGGAAGTGGGAACACATTACTATGGATTTTGTTACGGGTTTTCCCAAGGTTTCTCAAGGCATAGATGCGATTTAGGTTATTGTTGATAGATTAACCAAGTCCGCTCATTTCTTGCCGATACGTGAGACTTATTCCCTTGAACGTCTTGCTAGTATGTACGTGAACGAGATTGTGAGATTGCATGGCATGCCAGTATCTATAGTTTCGGATCGTGACCCAAGATTCACTTCACGATTTTGGGTTAGCTTGCAGAAAGCTATGGGCACGGATTTACGATTCAGTTCGGCATACCATCCTCAAACGGACGGACAATCAGAGAGGACTATTCAAACTCTTGAAGATCTATTAAGACTTTGTGTCCTAGATCTCAAAGGGAGTTGGGATAAGTACCTACCATTGGTGGAATTCTCCTACAACAACAGTTATCAGGCGAGCATAGGTGTGGCTCCATTCGAGGCGTTGTATGGAAGAAAATGTCGTTCTCCAGTATGCTGGGACGAGGTGGGTGAAGCAACATTGTTGGGACCAGAGTTGGTACGCATTACTACAGAGAAGATCCAAACGATTCGACAACGTATACAAACGGCACAGGATCGACAAAAGAGTTATGCGGATCTTCATCGGAAGGACGTGGAATTTAATATTGGGGATCATGTATTATTACGTGTTGCACCATGGAAGGGAGTTACAAGATTTGGGAAGAGAGGAAAGCTCAATCCAAGATTTGTTGGTCCATTTGAGATTCTTGAGCGAATAGGAAATGTGGCATATAGACTCGCATTACCTCCAAGCATGTCTCGTGTTCATAATGTTTTTCACATATCTATACTTCGTAAATATGTTAAAGACCCGAACCACATTATTGAGTTAGAACCAGACGAGATAGCTGAAGATTTAACGTACGAGGAGGTACCTGTTAAGATCTTGGATAGGAAAGAGCATGTCCTACGCACGAAGGTTATACCACAAGTTAAGGTTTTGTGGAAAAATCATGCTATTGAAGAAATGACCTGGGAGTTGGAATCAGAAATGAAAGCGAGGTATCCTCACCTTTTGGAAACATCAGGTACGTACGTCAATTTCGAGGACGAAATTTCATAAGGAGGGGAGGTTGTAAGACCCCAACTTATTAATGAATAAAATTAAATTTTCTCTAAATATTATTGTGAATAATAAGGGGTTAATTTGATATAATACTTTGGTTATGGGTGAAATGTGCAAATTTTACAAAATAAGCAAGTGGTTATAAAATATTCATTTTGTCGGGGAATATTCGTTTGGTCGTGGAATATTCTTGCTGTCGGGAAATATTCGTACGACGGCGCAGCCTTGTGTGGGCCCCATAACGGAAAGCGATTGGATGAAGAAAACGACAAGTATAAGTTATTTATAAATAACGGCGTAGTTGTTACCGTTAATACTGTTGGAATACCCGGTGGTTAAAATACAGTAGCACACGGTATTGCACCAATTATTGATTCTTACGTAAGAAGGCACTACTCAATAATTGTTACAGTAGTTATTGTTCAATATTTTATTTTATTGATTCAATAATTATTGCGTTGATATTTTATATTATTGTTGTTTCAATAATTGTTGCTGCACAATATTTTTCTTTATCAGATCAATAATTCATATTATTTGAATAATATTATTAGATAACATTATTGGCAATGTCTAGAAAGTTCTGTCTAAGGAGAGGTTTGGTCATCTAATTGCGCGCCAGTAAGGAGAAATCCTTATTGGAAAGCCCCCTCTTTCCTGGGAACGGCCTGGTTGTCATAAATGTGATTCTGTAATATTATTTGTGAATAATTAATTATTGATTCATATGATAAGGAAATATTTATTTTATGTGGATATAAATGAGGGATATATTTTTGTGGTTAAAAATGAAGGAGTTAATGTTGAGGTGTTTTTATCAGTATTTTTATCGGAATGGAGGTATTAAAAATCAAATCAGAGTTTTTGAGAAATATTGCGGGTGTTATAATTTTTAATCCGACCGTTGGATCGTGGTAATTTTTGGATATGTTATACATATATAAGTTGAGTATATGTCCACAAATTTTGAACCGTTAAAAATGAACGTATGATTTATTATGAATTTTACGAGATGAATGGTTCAAAAATTGTTGAATTTTCGGAGTTTATCATTTTGATAGAAAATTCTAGAATTGGTGGGCCCCACTTGTGGTTGGTGAAGAAATGTGCTGAATTATATTTCAAATGTGGTGGGTGGGAATAGTAGCAGGTAAAGCCATCAGGTTGCAGGTCAAACCTACTAAAATTTTCCTATAAATAGAGGGCTAAGTTAGAATTGAAAATCACACCAGAAACAAGTTTTCTCTCTCTAGATTATTGAGTGTATTTTGTGAGTATTTAGATACTTTGAGAGTTTCTATTCATCAGAGCAAGTTTCTTTCAGCCTTATACCGGTATTCCGACCAGAAGTACTGATATTTTGAGGTAAGGGATATTATTTTCTTCTTAAATGATATTATTTTCTTCAATATCATTATGCTGAAATATTGATATGAGTTTTTATCAAATTTGAAACTTTTTGTGTCGGGATTACTATTCACGTATACGTTACTATTCACGTATACGGCACTATTCACGAATACGGCACTATTCACCGAAAAATAAAATTTTTCCTTTTTGTCCAAGATGTCTATTATGGTTACTATCTTTGATTGTATCCATGTTTTGATCTTTATTTTTGATTTCTGCTTCACAATTGATTATTATGAAGTATTATTGATCTTGGATAAACTGTTATACGAATCCCTACTATTTGTCCTTCTGTCTCATTGGATTCGTTCTCTTTAAGATATTTTTCATCATCCTCAGTCCTAAATGATGATATTAATGAATATCTTTGGCCTGTAGTGCAAAGATGTATGATTACTTGATGAATATCTTTGGCCTGTAGTGCAAAGATGAACAGGTGTTGAGATGAACATGACTGACAGGTGATACAAATGAATATCTTTGGCCTGTAGTGCAAAGATGAATATTTGGATAAAGATGATTATTAATTGATGTTACAGGGATAAAATATTGATGATGGACTTTTAAATCTTAGAAGATAGTAGAATTCTTTCTCTACTTGACTCTTCTAATGGTTTGCTGTTTCCGCTGCAGTTGTTGATCTAAAACTTGTTGTCGATTATATTCTATCAGATTTTTCCCTGTTGAAGACTAACGATAATTTGTTGTATATTATTTTAGTCATAATATTCTTTACTGGGCTAGTTGAGCTCACCCTTTTCCTTTTTGTTCCATTTTTCTTCTCAGGAGGTGAGAACATAGCAGGATCTAGTCGGGGTACGGAGTGATGGTTCTAGAAAGATGTTTTAGCAGTCCTCACTATTTCTGTAAAATAGTGTTTGAATAATTATAACGAGGACTTATTTGAGTGTGGATATTGTCTAGAAGACAATATTTGTATTTAAACTCACAGTATGTGTTGTCGTATTTTGCACGACAATTGTATTATTGAAGTTGTAGTTTGTTTTCTGTACCATGTATTTGGCGACTCAGAATGGGTGTTGTATACCTATTTTGGGGGCGTCACAGACAACCAGTTTTAGATCAATATTCGCAGCGGAAATAACAATTCATTAGAAGAGTTGAGTAGAGAATGAAATCTATTATCATCTATGAATTTAAAAGTCCATCATCAATATTTTATCTCTATAACATCAATCAATATACATCTTGAACCAAATATTCATCTTTGCACTACGGGTCAAAAATATTTATTTGTATCACCAGTTGATCATGTTCATCTCAACACCTGTCTATCTTTACACTATGGACCAAAGATATTCATCAGGTAATCATTCATCTTTGCACTACATGTAAGACCCCGAATTTTATGAAATAAAAGTATTCAATTTTTCTTATAATTACTATTCAGTAAATGGTTAAATTGATAAATGTTAAAGTTAAGGGTGATATATGAATTTTTTTTTTAAAATACACAAGTGGTTATAAAATATTCATTGTTGTCGGGGAATATTCGTTTGGTCGTGGAATATTCTTTCTGTCGGGAAATATTCGTACGACGGCGCAGCCATTTGTGGGCCCCATAACAGAATAACTGTCGGGTGAAGAAAACGACAAATTTGAGTTTTTACAAATAACGGCGTAGTTGTTACCGTTAACACTGTTGGAATACCCGGTGGTTAAAATACAGTAATACGCGTTATTGCACAGTAACACACGGTATTACATAGTATTTTTAAAATTATTGATTCTTACGTAAGAAGGCACTACTCAATAATTGTTACAGTAATTACTGTTCAATATTTTATTTTATTGATTCAATAATTGCTACGTTAAAATTTTATATTATTGTTGTTCAATAATTGTCACTGCACAGTATTTCCTATTATCAGATCAATAATTCATATTATTTAAATAATATTATTAGATAACATTATTGGCAATGTCTAGAAAGTTCTGTCTAAGGAGAGGTTTGGTCACCTAATTGCGCGCCAGTAAAGAGAAATTCTTATTGGAAAGCCCCCTCTTTTCTGGGAACGACTTGGTTGTCATAAATGTGATTCTATAATATTATTTGTGAATAATTAATTATTGATTCATATGATAAGGAAATATTTATTTTATGTGGATATAAATGAGGGATATATTTTTGTGTTTAAAAATGAAGGAGTTAATGTTGAGGTGTTTTATCTGTATTTTTGTCGGAACGGAGGTATTGAAAATCAAATTAGGGTTTTTAAGATATTTTGCGAGGGTTATAATTTTTAATCCGACCGTTGGATCGTGGTAATATTTGGATATGTTATACATATATAAGTTGAGTATATGTCCACAAATTTTGAACGGTTAAAAATGAACGTATGATTTGTTATGAATTTTACGAGATGACTGGTTCATAAATTGTTGAATTTTCGGAGTTAATCATTTTGGTGGAAAATTCTAGAATTGGTGGGCTCCACTCTTGGTTGGTGAATAAATGTGCTGAAATTTTTATTTAAATGTGGTGGGTGAGAATAGTAGCAGGTAAAGCCATCAGGTTACAGGTTAAGTCTGATTCGGCGTGCTAACATTTTCCTATAAATAGAGGGATAAGTTAGAATTGAAAATCACACCAGATTTCATAAGTTTTCTCTCTTTCTCTCTCTAGATTATTGAGTGTATTTTGTGAGTATTTAAATACTCTGTGAGTTTCTATTCATCAGTGCAAGTTTCCTTCAGCCTTATACAGATCAGAAGTACTGCTCTTTTGAGGTAAGAGATAGTAAGGGATTTTAAGGGTTGTTATGTTTTTCAGTTTCGTAATTTTTCTGACCTTCAAAAATTTTAGGAAAATTTGAAATTATATTTTGATGAGGTTTCTTGATTGTGTCCAAAAATGGTGATTTTTGGATGTATAGATTAAGAGTTATGAATTTTATGAGAAAAGACTATTTTAAAAGTAACCGCTTATAACTCCTTGTGGTTAACTCCAAAATTGATAAAATTTTTATTGAAAGTATATCTATATAATATCAGTGTACTATGTGAATTTCGGAATTTTTGGATAAAATTACAATTTATGATAAATGTCTAAATATTCGGCTGTTTTGGCCATATGAAAAATAGTAAATGACTTTTAAAAATTTTGAGAAAAATATATGTTCACTATGGGACTATATTATGCTAAATCCCAGAAAAAAAAATTTTTGGAACTGATTTGATATTTTTCATGAAAATAGTCTAGTTATGAATAAATGAATTAAATATGTTTTGTGAAGTAAGAAAATTAGAAAATAGGATTTTATGGCTTGAGAATACTATATGAGGTATATACAGATTTTTGATGAGGGTTTTTGGTTATTGGTGATGAAATCTTATGAGTTTGGCATTTTAGGATGATTAAATGTATTATTTAGTAAAGTGTAAATAATTAAAATAAATTATTTATAAGCTTAAGAAATATTATTCTTTCAATATCATTATACCGAAATATTGGTATGTATTTTATTGTGGAATTTCTACCTTTTTGTGTCGAGTTACTATTCACAAAAAAATTGGTTTCTTTTTCTAACCAAATTATAGTTGATTTACGAATATTACTCTTGAGATTAAAACTATATGTTGATCATATTATTTTTATTATTATATATAACATTTTTATAACCCTAATGATGATATTTCTCTTTGGCTTGAGTGTAAAGATGGGTAAATTTTTGGTATGATCATGACTATGGGTTCTCTTTGGCCAGTAGTGCAAAGTTGAATTGTTGATTGGTATGATCATGACCATTGAATTTATAAGTGAATATCTTTAGCTTAAGTACAAAGGTGAATTGATCAACATGGTTATAATTATTGTTTATATAAATTCTGAAATGATTATATATTTCTTTGAGATATTAATATATTTGGCCTGTAGTGCAAATATGAACTGTTGATGAATATATTTGGCCGTAGTGCAAATATGAACTGTTGATGAATATCTTTGGCCTGTAGTGCAAAGGTGAATTATTGATGAATATCTTTGGCCTGTAGTGCAAAGATGAATTGTTGATGAATATCTTTGGCCCGTAGTGCAAAGATGACATGTTGTTGAATATCTTTGGTCAGTAGTGCAAAGATGAACAGATGTTGAGATGAACATGACCAACTGGTGATACAAATGAATATCTTTGGCCCTAATGCAAAGATGAAGTTATTAGTATGATTATGAACAAGAAATGTGATTTGGTGTAACCATGATCTTTGATGTTTCAGGTAAAGATAGGTGATGAAAATTATCTTCGTCCTGGATGAGAAGAGGAATTTAGAACTACAGTTATGATTATGAGTTATTCATATAATTGTGGACCAGAATTGTTGATTGATGTTACAGGGATAAAATATTGTTGGTGGATTTTTAACATGGAGAAGATAATATACTTTATAGTCTATTTGACTCTTCTAATGGATTGCTCGTTCCGCTGCAACTATGGTTGAAATTTTTATCATTTACCATATGTTCTAAATCTCTGATTTATTATTGATGAAGGCTATTGATAATTTAATTATCTTTAGTCATGATATTCTTTACTGAGCTAGTTGTGCTCACCCTTTTGCTTCACAATTCCTTTCAGGTAATAAGAGTATAGCTGGGTCGAGCGAGGGTAACGGGAAAATAGAACGGTGGTCTCTATGTGACGCCCCCAGAATAGGTATACAACACCCATTCTGAGTCGCCAAATACATGGTACAGAAAGCAAACTACAACTTCAATAATACAATTGTCGTGCAAAATACGACAACACATACTGTGAGTTTAAATACAAATATTGTCTTCTAGACAATATCCACACCCAAATAAATCCTCATTACAATTATTCAAACACTATTTTACAGAAATAGTGAGGACTGCTAATACATCTTTCTAGAACCATCACTCCGTACCCCGACTAGTTCCTGCTATGTTCTCACCTCCTGAGAAGAAAAATGGAACAAAAAGGAAAAGGGTGAGCTCAACTAGCCCAGTAAAGAATATTATGACTAAGATAATATACAACAAATTATCGTTAGTCTTCAACAGGGAAAAATCTGATAAAATATAATCGACAACAAGTTTTAGATCAACAACTGCAGCGGAAACAGCAAACCATTAGAAGAGTCAAGTAGAGAAAGAATTCTACTATCTTCTAAGATTTAAAAGTCCATCATCAATATTTTATCCCTGTAACATCAATTAATAATCATCTTTAACTAAATATTCATCTTTGCACTACAGGCCAAAGATATTCATTTGTATCATCAGTCGGTCATGTTCATCTCAACACCTGTTCATCTTTGCACTACAGGCTAAAGATATTCATCAAGTAATTATACATCTTTGCACTACAGGCCAAAGATATTCAGTAATATCATCATTTAGGACTGAGGATGATGAAAAATATCTTAAAGAGAACGAATCCAATGAGACAGAAGGACAAATAGTAGGGATTCGTATAACAGTTTATCCAAGATCAATAATACTTCATAATAATCAATTGTGAAGCAGAATTCAAAAATAAAGATCAAAACATGGATACAATCAAAGATAGTAACCATAATAGACATCTTGGATAAAAAGGGAAAATTTTATTTTTCGGTGAATAGTGCCGTATTCGTGAATAGTGCCGTATACGTGAATAGTGCCGTATACGTGAATAGTAACCCCCGACACAAAAAGTTCCAAATTTGATAAAAACTCATATCAATATTTCAGCATAATGATATTGAAGAAAATAATATCATTAAGAAGAAAATAATATCCCTTACCTCAAAATATCAGTACTTCTGGTCGGAATACCGGTATAAGGCTGAAAGAAACTTGCTCTGATGAATAGAACCTCTCAAAGTATCTAAATACTCACAAAATACACTCAATAATCTAGAGAGAGAAAGAGAGAAAACTTGTTTCTGGTGTGATTTTCAATTCTAACTTAGCCCTCTATTTATAGGAAAATTTTGGTAGGTTTGACCTACAACCTGATGGCTTTACCTGCTACTATTCCCACCCACCACATTTGAAATATAATTCAGCACATTTCTTCACCAACCACAAGTGGGGCCCACCAATTCTAGAATTTTCCACCAAAATGATAAACTCCGAAAATTCAACAATTTCTGAACCAGTCATCTTGTAAAATTCGTAATAAATCATACGTTCATTTTTAACGGTTCAAAATTTGTGGACATATACTCAACTTATATATGTATAACATATCCAAAAATTACCACGATCCAACGGTCGGATTAAAAATTATAACCCCCGCAAACTATCTCAAAAACCCTGATTTTTAATACCTCCATTCCGACAAAAATACTGACAAAAACCTCAACATTAACTCCTTCATTTTTAACCACAAAAATATATCCCTCATTTATATCCACATAAAATAAATATTTCCTTATCATATGAATCAATAATTAATTATTCACAAATAATATTACAGAATCACATTTATGACAACCAGGCCGTTCCCAGGAAAGAGGGGGCTTTCCAATAAGGATTTCTCCTTACTGGCGCGCAATTAGATGACCAAACCTCTCCTTAGACAGAACTTTCTAGACATTGTCAATAATGTTATCTAATAATATTATTCAAATAATATGAATTATTGATCTGATAAATGAAAATACTGTGCAGCAACAATTATTGAAACAACAATAATATAAAATATCAACGCAGCAATTATTGAATCAATAAAATAAAATATTGAATAATAACTACTGTAACAATTATTGAGTAGTGCCTTCTTACGTAAGAATCAATAATTGGTGCAATACCGTGTGCTACTGTATTTTAACCACCGGGTATTCCAACAGTATTAACGGTAACAACTACGCCGTTATTTATAAACAACTTATGCTTGTCGTTTTCTTCATCCAATCGCTTTTCGTTATGGGGCCCACACAAGGCTGCGCCGTCGTACGAATATTCCCCGACAGCAAGAATATTCCACGACCAAACGAATATTCCCCGACAAAATGAATATTTTATAACCACTTGCTTATTTTGCAAAATTTGCACATTTCACCCATAACCAAAGTATTATATCAAATTAACCCCTTATTATTCACAATAATATTTAGAGAAAATTTGATTTTATTCATTAATAAGTTGGGGTCTTACACTCTAGCTGTGGATGTTCTCCCGAAGCAGTATAGAAAAGTTCATTTAGTAATTTTATTTGGTAAATCCAATAGGGTAAGGTGTACCCAACGTTGAAAGGGTGTTTTGCCACTATCATACAAGATTTCTAACGACATATAATCTCGTATCATCATAAGACAAGGATGTACTCATCCACTTGCTGAGTATATGTACGAGCACTACCTATATAATCTTGGTGTTTGTTTGAAGTATAATTCGCAATTAGAGACAGTAGAGATAATGGTATGTCAAGAGAAGACTCACCATTGGGAAGAAAATGATAGTAATCTTCTCGTTTTTTTTGGGTCTATTGGGTCAACCAAGGATAATTCTATAGCCAAATAATATCTATCATAACCTAGACGCATGGCCTCCCATGTACGAAGGTTTCCTTGAGCACTTCCCAAAGATTCTAATTTCTAAAACAGTTTTTGACTATACCTTTATGTAAGGTGTCATTGTGAGGTAATGTCCACGGTTGGAACATAAGTCACATTTGGTATATATTTGTATCCAAACTCACAGCATATGTGTTGTTGTATTTTGCACGACAATTGTTGTAATAAAGTTGTAGTTATTTTCTGTACCATGTATTTGGCGACTCAGAATAGGTTGGATGGAATGGACCTATTTTGGGGTTGTCAAATTTGGTATCAGAGCTTAGGGATATGATCTTTGGCGGAGATCGGGGAATACAACTAGGAGGGGAGAGATGAGTAAATCTTTTGCTAGTGTGTCCTACCTAAGCTTATTTGTTGGTCAGTCATAATATCGGGATATTATGTGATATGTTAATTTGTTTAATTAACCCTTGTTTTATGACAGTATTTGAGAATGGCAGCTGAGAATGCTAACAATGGAGTGAATGAGACTGTGGGGATACCTCTAATCACTAACCGTGATAATGTGATGTCAGACAAAGAATGAATTAGAGATATCCATGTGGTGAGTGAAGAATTGATAGTTGCACCCGAGATAGTCGCAGAGGTAACAACTGAGACTGAGGAAGAAGAGGAAGAAGAAGTACCTGAGGAGAGTTTATTATAGGTATTATATGATCAAAATGTAGAATTTCAAAATCGTATTCATGAGTTAGAGGAGCAGGCAGAAGAACGACAGGCGGTCGTGGAACAAAAGGTTGGAACAATTCAAGCTTGTGTTACCCGATATGTGATGCTTGAACAGAAGCATTCTTTGGCAGAGTATAAGATGATAAAAATGGAATCTGAGCTGAAAGAAGAAAAAACTGAACGAGTGAGAATAAGTGATGCATGGGCAAAAGCCGCACGACACATGGATATTGTGGAAAGAGATGTTCGATCTAAGAAGGCTAAAATAGATGATATGAATTTCTCTTTTTAGAAAGCAATTGGGAGAACCCAACATCGAGTTTTGAATTACCGTGTACATAGCGGTCAACCTGAATCCGATATGGATCGAGATTGATGATTCAGATCATGAATGAGGAGTACGAAGAGGCATTTGAGGGAGGAATATGTCCTATAGAAAAGCATATTCCAACGGTAATTGTGACGCCCCCAAAATAGGTATACAACACCCATTCTGAGTCGCCAAATACATGGTACAGAAAACAAACTACAACTTCAATAATACAATTGTCGTGCAAAATACGACAACACATACTGTGAGTTTAAATACAAATATTATCTTCTAGACAATATCCACACTCAAATAAGTCCTCGTTACAATTATTCAAACACTATTTTACAGAAATAGTGAGGACTGCTAAAACATCTTTCTAGAACCATCACTCCGTACCCCGACTAGATCCTGCTATGTTCTCACCTCCTGAGAAGAAAAATGGAACAAAAAGGAAAAGGGTGAGCTCAACTAGCCCAGTAAAGAATATTATGACTAAGATAATATACAACAAATTATCGTTAGTCTTCAACAGGGAAAAATCTGATAGAATATAATCGACAACAAGTTTTAGATCAACAACTGCAGCGGAAACAGCAAACCATTAGAAGAGTCAAGTAGAGAAAGAATTCTACTATCTTCTAAGATTTAAAAGTCCATCATCAATATTTTATCCCTGTAACATCAATTAATAATCACCTTTATCCAAATATTCATCTTTGCACTACAGGCCAAAGATATTCATTTGTATCACCTGTCAGCCATGTTCATCTCAACACCTGTTCATATTTGCACTACAGGCCAAAGATATTCATCAAGTAATCATACATCTTTGCACTACAGGCCAAAGATATTCATCAAGTAATCATACATCTTTGCACTACAGGCCAAAGATATTCATTAATATCATCATTTAGGACTGAGAATAATGAAAAATATCTTAAAGAGAACGAATCCAATGAGACAGAAGGACAAATAGTAGGGATTCGTATAACAGTTTATCCAAGATCAATAATACTTCATAATAATCAATTGTGAAGCAGAATTCAAAAATAAAGATCAAAACATGGATA
Source organism: Panax notoginseng (assembly GCA_016801055.1). NCBI lineage: Eukaryota > Viridiplantae > Streptophyta > Magnoliopsida > Apiales > Araliaceae > Panax > Panax notoginseng. The sequence goes on from CM029014.1 coordinate 23,738,652, forward strand.
CAATCAAAGATAGTAACCATAATAGACATCTTGGACAAAAAAGAAAATTTTTATTTTTTGGTGAATAGTGCCGTATTCGTGAATAGTACCGTATACGTGAATAGTGCCGTATACGTGAATAGTAACCCCGACACAAAAAGTTCCAAATTTGATAAAAACTCATATCAATATTTTAGCATAATGATATTGAAAAAAATAATATCATTAAGAAGAAAATAATATCCCTTACCTCAAGATATCAGTACTTCTGGTCGGAATACCGGTATAAGGCTGAAAGAAACTTGCTCTGATGAATAGAAACTCTCAAAATATCTAAATACTCACAAAATACACTCAATAATCTAGAGAGAGAAAGAGAGAAAACTTGTTTCTGGTGTGATTTTCAATTCTAACTTAACCATCTATTTATAGGAAAATTTTAGTAGGTTTGACCTGCAACCTGATGGCTTTACCTGCTACTATTCCCACCCACCACATTTAAAATATAATTCAGCACATTTCTTCACCAACCATAAGTGGGGCCCACCAATTCTATAATTTTCCATTAAAATGATAAACTTCGAAAATTCAACAATTTCTGAACCAGTCATCTCGTAAAATTCATAATAAATCATACGTTCATTTTTAACGGTTCAAAATTTGTAGACATATACTCAACTTATATATGTATAACATATCCAAAAATTACCACGATCCAACGGTCGAATTAAAAATTATAACACCCGTAATATTTCTCAAAAACCCTGATTTGATTTTTAATACCTCCATTCCGATAAAAATACTGATAAAACACCTCAACATTAACTCCTTCATTTTTAACCACAATAAATATATTCAACATTTATATCCACATAAAATAAATATTTCCTTATCATATGAATCAATAATTAATTATTCGCAAATAATATTACAGAATCACATTTATGACAACCAGGCCGTTCCCAGGAAAGAGGGGGCTTTCCAATAAGGATTTCTCCTTACTGGCGCACAATTAGATGACCAAACCTCTCCTTAGACAGAACTTTCTAGACATTGCCAATAATATTATCTAATAATATTATTCAAATAATATGAATTATTGATCTGATAAAGAAAAATATTGTGCAGCAACAATTATTGAAACAACAATAATATAAAATATCAACGCAACAATTATTGAATCAATAAAATAAAATATTGAACAATAACTACTGTAACAATTATTGAGTAGTGCCTTCTTACGTAAGGATCAATAATTGGTGCAATACCGTGTGCTACTGTATTTTAACTACCGGGTATTCCAACAGTATTAACAGTAACAACTACGTCGTTATTTATAAATAACGTATACTTGTCGTTTTCTTCATCCAATCGCTTTTCGTTACGGGGCCCACACAAGGCTGTGCCGTCGTACGAATATTCCCCGATAGCAAGAATATTCCACGACCAAACGAATATTCCCCGACAAAATGAATATTTTATAACCACTTGCTTATTTTGTAAAATTTACACATTTCACCCATAACCAAAGTATTATATCAAATTAACCCCTTATTATTCACAATAATATTTAGAGAAAATTTGATTTTATTCATTAATAAGTTGGGGTCTTACAGTAATGATGACGCCAAATGCTGCTCCAGACAAGTCAAAGCCGAGTAGTTCGAGGGATGGCGGTTGTCATGACTTCCCAACAAATGAGGAACCCAAATGAAGTTATCATGGGAGATGAGCAATGGAGAAATCATGATGATCTGAGAGATAGAATCTGAAATGGAAGCAAGGTATTCTCAACTCTTCGAAATACCAGGTACGTAAATTTTGGGGATGAAATTTCATAAGGAGGGGAGATTGTAAGACCCTGAATTTTATGAAATAAAAGTATTCAATTTTTCTTATAATTACTATTCAGTAAATGGTTAAATTGATAAATGTTAAAGTTAAGGGTGATATATGAATTTTTTTTTCAAAATACACAAGTGGTTATAAAATATTCATTGTTGTCGGGGAATATTCGTTTGATCGTGGAATATTCTTTCTGTCGGGGAATATTCGTACGACGACACAGCCATTTGTGGGCCCTATAACAGAATAACTGTCGGGTGAAGAAAATGATAAATTTGAGTTTTAACAAATAACGGCGTAGTTGTTACCGTTAACACTGTTAGAATACCCGATGGTTAAAATACAGTAATACGCGTTATTGCACAGTAGCACACGGTATTGTATATTATTTTTGAAAATATTAATTCTTACGTAAGAAGGCACTACTCAATAATTGTTACAGTAATTACTGTTCAATATTTTATTTTATTGATTCAATAATTGCTACATTGAAATTTTATATTATTGTTATTCAATAATTGTCACTGCACAGTATTTCTCATTATCATATCAATAATTCATATTATTAGATTAATATTATTAGATAACATTATTGGCAATGTCTAGAAAGTTCTGTCTAAGGAGAGGTTTCGTCACCTGATTGCGTGCCAGTAAGGAGAAATTCTTATTGGAAAGCCCCCTCTTTCCTGGGAACGGCCTAATTGTCATAAATGTGATTCTGTAATATTATTTGTGAATAATTAATTATTGATTCATATGATAAGGAAATATTTATTTTATGTGGATATAAATGAGGGATATATTTTTGTGGTTAAAAATGAAGGAGTTAATGTTGAGGTGTTTTATCTGTATTTTTGTCGGAACGAAAGTATTGAAAATCAAATTAGGGTTTTTAAGATATTTTGCGAGGGTTATAAATTTTAATCCGACCGTTGGATCGTGGTAATATTTGGATATGTTATACATATATAAGTTGAGTATATGTCCACAAATTTTGAACTGTTAAAAATAAACGTATGATTTGTTATGAATTTTACGAGATGACTGGTTCAAAAATTGTTGAATTTTCGGAGTTAATCATTTTGGTAGAAAATTCTAGAATTGGTGGGCCCCACTCTTAGTTGGTAAAGAAATGTGCTGAGATTTTTATTCAAATGTGGTGGGTGGAAATAGTAGCAGGTAAAGCCATCAGGTTACAGGTTAAGTCTGATTCGGCATGCTAATATTTTCCTATAAATAGAGGGCTAAGTTAGAATTGAAAATCACACCAGAATTCATAAGTTTTCTCTCTTTCTCTCTCTAGATTATTGAGTGTATTTTGTGAGTATTTAGATACTCTGTGAGTTTCTATTCATTAGTGCAAGTTTCCTTCAGCCTTATACCGATCAGAAGTACTGTTCTTTTGAGGTAAAGGATCGTAAGGGATTTTAAGGGTTGTTATGTTTTTCAGTTTCGTAATTTTTCTGACCTTCAAAAATTTTGAAAAATTTTGAAATGATATTTTGATGAGTTTTCTTGATTGTGTCCAAAAATGGTGATTTTTGGATGTATAGATTAAGAGTTATGAATTTTATGAGAAAAGCCTATTTTAAAAGTAACCGCTTATAACTCCAAAATTGATGAAATTTTTATTGGAAGTATATCTATATAATATCAGTGTACTATGTGAATTTCAAAATTTTTGGATAAAATTACAATTTATGATAAATGTCTAAATATTCAGCTGTTTTGACCATATGAAAAATATTAAATGACTTTTAAAAATTCTAAGAAAAATATATGTTCACTATGGGACTGTATTATGCTAAATCCCAGAAAAAAAAATTTTTGGAACTGATTTGGTATTTTTCATGAAAATAGTCTAGTTATGAATAAATGAATTAAATATGTTTTGTGAAGTAAGAAAATTAGAAAATAGGATTTTATGGCTTGAGAATACTATATGAGGTATATGCAGATTTTTGATGAGGGTTTTTGGTTATTGGTGATGAAATCTTATGAGTTTGACATTTTAGGATGATTAAATGTATTATTTAGTAAAGTGTAAACAATTAAAATAAATTGTTTATAAGCTTAAGAAATATTATTCTTTCAATATCATTATACCGAAATATTAGTATGTATTTTATTGTGGAATTTCTACCTTTTTGCGTCGAGTTACTATTCACGAGTTAACATTCACGAGTTACTATTCACAAGTTACTATTCACGAAAAAATTTGTTTCTTTTTCTAACCAAATTATACTTGATTTACGAATATTACTCCTGAGATTAAAACTATATGTTGATCATATTATTTTTATTATTATATATAATATTTTTATAACCCTAATGATGATATTTCTCTTTGACTTGAGTGTAAATATGGATAGATTTTTGGTATGATCATGACAATGGGTTCTCTTTGGCCAGTAGTGCAAAGTTGAATTGTTGATTGGTATGATCATGACCATTGAATTTATAAGTGAATATCTTTAGCTTAAGTACAAAGGTGAATTGATCAACATGGTTATAATTATTGTTTATATAAATTCTGAAATGATTATATATTTCTTTGAGATATTAATATATTTGGTCTGTAGTGTAAATATGAACTGTTGATGAATATATTTGGCCGTAGTGCAAATATGAACTGTTGATGAATATCTTTGGTCTGTAGTGCAAAGGTGAATTATTGATGAATATCTTTGGCCCGTAGTGCAAAGATGAACAAATGTTAAGATGAACATGACCAACTGGTGATACAAATGAATATCTCTGGCCGTAGTGCAAAGATGAAGTTATTAGTATGATTATGAGCAGGAAATGTGATTTGGTGTAACCATGATCTTTGATGTTTCAGGTAAAGATAGGTGATGAAAATTATCTTCGTCCTGGATGAGAAGAGGAATTTAGAACTACAGTTATGATTATGAGTTATTCATATGATTGTGGACCAGAATTGTTGATTGATGTTACAGGGATAAAATATTGTTGGTGGATTTTTAACATGGAGAAGATAATATAATTTATAGTCTATTTGACTCTTCTAATGGATTGCTCGTTCCGCTGCAACTATGGTTGAAATTTTTATCATTTACCATATGTTCTAAATCTCTGATTTATTATTGATGAAGGCTATTGATAATTTAATTATCTTTAGTCATGATATTCTTTACTGAGCTAGTTGTGCTCACCCTTTTGCTTCACAATTCCTTTCAGGTAATAAGAGTGTAGCTGGGTCGAGCGAGGGTAACGGGCAAATAGAACGGTGGTCTCTAGCTGTGGATGTTCTCCCGAAGCAGTATAGAAAAGTTCATTTAGTAATTTTATTTGGTGAATCCAATAGGGTAAGGTGTACCCAAAGTTGGAAGGGTGTTTTGCCACTATCATACAAGATGTCTAACGACATACAACCTCATGTCATCATAAGACAGGGATGCGCTCATCCACTTGCTGAGCATATATTCGAGCACGACCTATATAATCTTGGTGTTTGTTTGAAGTATAATTCTCAATTAGAGACAGTACAGATAATGATATGTCAAGAGAAGATTCACCATTGGGAAGAATATGATAGTAATCTTCTCGTTTTTCTTTGGGATCTATTGGGTCAACCAAGGATAATTCTGTAGCCATATGATATCTATCATAACCTAGACGCATGGCCTCCAATGTACGAAGGTTTCTTTGAGCACTTCACAAATATTCTAATTTCTAAAACAGTTTTTGACTATACCTTTATGTAAGGTGTCATTGTGAGGTGATGTCCACGGTTGGAACATGAGTCACATTTGGTATATATTTGTATCCAAACTCACAGCATATGTGTTGTTGTATTTTGCACGATAATTGTTATAATAAAGTTGTAATTGTTTTCTGTACCATGTATTTGGCGACTCAGAATAGGTTGGATGGAATGGACCTATTTTGGGGTTGTCACACTACAGGTCAAAGATATTCATCAAGTATCACCATTTAAGACTGAGGATGATGAAAAATATCTTAAAGAAAGTAAATTCAGTGAGATAAAAGGACAAATATTAGGGATTTGTACTTCAGTTTATCCAAGTTCAAAATTACTCCATAGTAATCAATTATGGAGCAAAATTCAAGAATGAAAATCAAAACACGGATATAATCAAAGATAATAACCATAATAGACAACTTGGACAAAGAAAAGAAAATTTCATTTTTTTATAAATAGTGTCGTATACGTGAATAGTAATCCCGACACAAAAAGGTAAAAATTTCACAAGAAAAATCATACTTCATGAATAGTACTCGTGAATAGTACCGCATTCGTGAATAGTGTAATATACGTGAATAGTGTCGTATACGTGAATAGTAATCTCGATATGAAAAGGTAAAAATTTCATAATAAAATTTATACCAATATTTTGGCATAATGATATTGAACGAAATAATATCATTTACGAAGAAAATAACATCACTTACCTCAAAAGAACAGTACTTCTGACTAGAATATCGGATATAGTGCTAAAGAAAACTTGTAATGAATAACAACTCTCAAAGTATCTAAATACTCACAAAAATATGCTCGATATTATAGAGAGAGAAAGCTTATGATTCTGGCGTGATTTTCAATTCTAACTAAGCACCCTATTTATAGGAAAATGCTAGGACGCCAAAGCAGACTAACCTGCTATCTGATGGCTTTATTTCCTACTATTCACGCACACCACTTTTGAAAGTAAAATTTTAGCACATTTCTCACCAACCAAAAGTGGGACTCACATGTTTTTAATAAAAATATTTATTTTCGAAACTTCAATAATTCATAATAAATAATCCTTTTATCAGAAAAATATGAACCTTATGTCTTTTCCATATGAAATTTAATTCTCTACAACTTTGTAGAAGAAAGTTTTTCCAAATTCCAAACAGAAAATGTCCGAAATCCACATACGAATGATTTTTAATATCTTCATTCCGACAAAATACTGATAAAACACCTCAATATTAATTCCTTCATTTATATCCACATAAAAATAAATATTTTCTTATCATATAAATTAATAATTAATTATTCACAAATAATATTACAGAATCACAATTATGACAACTAGGTCGTTCCCAAGAAAGAGGGGGCTTTCCGATAAGGATTTCTCCTTAGTGGCGCGCAATTAGATGACCAAAGCCCTTTTCTAGACAGAACTTACTTAGACATTGTCAATAATGCTATCTAATAATATTATTTAAATAATATGAATTATTGATCTGATAATGAAAATACTGTGCAGTGACAATTATTGAAACAACAATAATATAAAATATCAACGTAGCAATTATTGAATCAATAAAATAAAATATTGAACAGTAATTACTGTAACAATTATTGAGTAGTGTCTTCTTACGTAAGAATCAATAATCCAAAAATACTATGCAATACTGTGTGTTACTATGCTACTGTGCAACCACGCGTATAACTGTATTTTAACCACCAGATATTCCAACAGTGTTAACGGTAATAACTACGCCATTATTTATAAAAAACTCATACTTGTCATTTTTTCATCCGACAGTTTTTCGTTATTTGGCCCACAAATGGCTGCGCCATCGTACGAATATTCCCTGATAGCAAGAATATTCCACGACCAAACGAATATTCCCCGACAACAATGAATATTTTATAATCACTTGTTTATTTTATAAAATTTATATATTTCACCCATAACCAAAGTATTATATCAAATTAACACTTTATTATTCAAAATAATAATTAGAGGAAATTCAATTTTTATTTATAAAAAGTAGGGGTCTTACATAAGAAGTCATTCAGTTTCATTCAATAATTGTCACAGTAATTGTTGCATAGTATCTCATATTATTGATTCAATTATTGTCACAGTATCATCTGTATAATATTTTATATTATTAAATCAATAATTGACATGATAAAATTATTCATATTATTAGTTAGCATTATTGGCAATGTCTAAAAAATTTTATCGAGAAAAGGGGTTAGGTTATATAATTGCACGCCAATAAGGATAAATCCTTATCGGAAAGTCTCCTCTTTCTTGGGAATGATCTGGTTGTTAATATTATGAGCTTATAATATTAATTGTGAATAATTATTATGTGGTGGATATTAGTTCAATTTTGATATAAATGAAGGAATTTTAGATGAAATATTTGTTAAAAGTTTGACAATTATCTTCTCCGATAAAATATTCATTCAAATAGAATATTCGACAGTTATTTCATTATGGGGTCCACCAATGATTGCGCCGTCGTACGAATATTCCACGACAAAAAGAATATTGCTTGACCAAACAATATTCCCCGACAAAACGAATATTTTATGACAACTTACTTACTTTGTAAAATTTGCACATATCACCCATAATTATAGTATTTATTAAATTATCACCTTACTATTTAGAAGAAAATTAAATATTTATTCATAAAAAGTTGGGATCTTACAATAGTCGTCCTTTAACAAACTCAGAATTTTAAATGACTGATATGTTATCTGGAAAATGTTTTAAAGGAAAGAAATGTCATTTTGTTATTAATAGTACTTCATAACTATTTGTCCAGTTATTGAAGATAAATTATATGATTTTTGATTTTGTTGTTATTAGAACTGTTAAATTTGTTGGGCAATTTAATGCTCATATCTTGCTTAAATTATATAATTTCAGCTAAGACCGAACATATATTGAAGGATCCAGTTAGGATAAAGGAAAGGAGAAGATGGATAAGTAGATTATCTTGTAATAAAATAGTATATTTTTGTAATGAATAATATTATGACAAACAAAGAATGTAATGGTTATAAAAATTTGGGAGAATGTCGGAATATGATGTAATAATTTCTAATTACATTCACGTTGTTAAGATATATAGTTAAATATATGTGTATGTTGTAGCACCATGTAACACCATCTTTAGGGTTTAAAGGTACCCGAATTTTGGGGTGTCACAAACAAAGGACGACAGAAAGTCTTGCATAATGCATCGGTTGACCATCCATGGCAGGGAGATGAGTATATGCACGAGTATAGCCTTTGGTGGTGCGCGCAACCCATATGGGCTCAGATGTGTGAGTAGTGGCGAGCTGAGATTTAGGCGAAAAGACGCAAGATTGCCACCACTAATAGAGTCTCAGGTGCATTTAAAGGCGAAAAGGCAAAAGGTACATATAGGGGCAACAATATATCACAGTTGCAGTACATTGCCGCATGGGTACGTATTTTGCAAAGTTTAAGTTTTAATTTTAGTATATCACATGTTTACATATTAATATATGAACATATTTTGTAGGGGGCTTAGTCTCAAGGTCATCCTATCCATTGACTGAATATATACGTGGCCACCCGCGATGGTTTACCTGAGGTTATCTAGGTAGCGGTACTTTAATATGTTTATAAATTTTTACATCATTTTAGGCATTTTATATTTATTTTTAACTATTTTTTTCTAACCTACTGACAAGACACTTATAAGAGCCTACTGAATGAGCGTTATCTTGAAGGCACCCCGCGACCAATTGTGGGAGAGGGCATCGGTTGTGAAGAAAAACTATGTCAAAGGCTAATGACAACGAGCGACTATTAGTAGCACAGACAACTCTGCTAGTCAATCTACTCAGTTCTCGTGTCATCCGAAACTGCACAATTCTGCTGACAATGTGAGAGCAATATGTCAGGATCGATCGTTTTTTCTTACACTTGGCAGACATCTGCAGTCTTTGAGTCCTGAGGAGTTAGCAGATGCAGTGGCGAACGCCAGGATGAGCCCGAGCAGGTAATATTATCATTGTTTAACTTTATGTACTTTAACTTTATGTTTAGCTTTGCATTTTTAGTCTAACTTTATATTCAATAATACATGTTTTATTCTTTTGTTACAGTCTAATTTGGACGATATTGATCCGTGAAGACATTTGTATTCCCTCTTCTTTTGTTAATCGACAATTGAATTAATTTTTTTACCGACTGAATGTACAGATGCATGTTTATATTGTATATTATGACATTTGTATATAAATTTTACTCGTATGACATTTGTTTATATATATGAGCACAACATGCGTGAATGTTTATATTACTGTGTTGGTTTTATTAATTTGTATATATGAATGGATATATCGATGAATTTATATGGATGTTGGTTTATTTATATATTGTTGTGTGTTGAGATATAAAACATTTAAAAAAATTTGAAAAATTCACAAAACAGATAATTTTTCTTAAAATTAAGTATCAGCGACCACTGATATCTCAAGACTGTTAACGATCGACGCGATCGCTAACGGAGGTCGCTGACACGTGGACCACATCACCCTTGAGACTTGACCCATAGCGACTTATTTTAGTGACAAAATTAATCATTATAAGACTGATTATTGATAAATCAGTCGCTAAAAGTGATCACCAGCGTCCATTCATCGACCAAATTATATTTGGCCACTATGATCACAAATATGGATCTGCAACCGACCGCAGTTGCTGTTAACATATTTGTGTTTGTTTACATAATTTACCAAAATGTGTCAATGTCGCAATGTCATATCGTGAAATATAACTGATCTATTATTTTCAGTGGGAGTAGATTAATTTTATATTTTTAACACGAAAGTTCAATACCACATGCATTGAATCCTCCTCCTAATAAAGTGCTTGTATGTGTCATATGATTCTTATGACTAGTTATGAGAGGACAGAAGACTATTCTGGTGCTTAATTTATTTGATGGAAGTTTCAAAAGGAAATTATGACACAGAGTCGCTACAAGTTCCATTTGTTGGCTGCTATTCTCAGTTTTAAAATTTGATATATATTATATTTTTATGCCCATTTTTTAAGCAATATATATATATATATATATATATATATATATATATATATATATATATATATATAATACTATATGTGTATATACAGCTCTGTAATATATAGTCGTGATGTGATGACGGTTTTTTTGAGTTATGGCGACAGTTCAACAGTCGCCATAGACTCATAGACCATAATATCTATGGCGACAGTTAAACCGTTGTCATAGACGACTGTACACTACACAGCTGTGTATATATTTTTTTCCTATATATATATATAATGTTTGAGTACGAAATAGTATGATTTTTTTATTTTTCATTTTTTATTATTTTTTTGATTGTTTTATTATCACACCACTGTTAATAAATTCTTAACTAGTACATTAATGGTATATTTGAGAACAAAATTATTTTTAGAAGTCTTGGTTTAATGAAAAGGAATAAGGATCCTTTCTTATTTTATAGTATTGTAATTGAAACATAATATTTCCTTCGAAGGGTGGTTAGTATGAAATAAATTTTAATCAATCGATCAATACAGTGTCGATATACAAATCGAGAGGCGATCTTTTTCTACATGTGAACACTGTATTGAATAATTGACCAAATTACCGTGAAGTTAACTTCATGATAACCGAATTCCTTCCTTCGTTGTTTAAAAGAGTTTCAACATTACTCGTTACATAAGAATGAGTTAAATTTATATGATAGTATAAAATAATATATATAATATCTTCAAATTTATTACTCCCCTTGTTTTAAAATACAAGACTATTATTAATTTTTGAAGGCAAACTCGAGATATTTACAAAATTAAAATTAACATAAATTCCTTAAATTTAATCTATACAATTATCATTCATCGTAAGATTCGTTGTTTAGTAATTTTTAATAAATTATTTCAATTTTAAATTTAAAAATATTTTAAATTAACTTTTAAAAATTATTAATTATCTTATATTTTGAAACAAAAAATATTATAATTAATTCTCTTATCATGTAATCACTACAAACTAAATCAAATATTCAACCAGTAAATTGAGCAAATTATATAACCTTAAAATTATATAATCAAATGTTCAGCCTAAACTTTTGCGTACTCTTGAGTGTTGAAAGGGTCCTCCCTGCCACAGTAACATTCTTTCTCATCGGAGTGAGTGCACGTGATTTCAGGCTTTTCTAGGGCAGGGTGGCATATATATATATATATATATATATATATATATATATAGTGGATGATGAGTAATAATATGTAGTAATATATATATATATATATAGATATATTGTGGTCAATTATTGATGTAGAAATGTCTACAATTAACATGCATGTACGCCTCATTAATAACATCACCAGCAACCTCCAAAAATGGATTTTGTTCTCATTCATAACCACAATATATATTACATTCAACTTTCTTGAATAATATATATAGCGGTATTTGTATATACATAGATGTGTAGTATAAAGTTATCTATGGTAATTAATTTTTTGAGCTACAATGACGATTCACTCGTTGTCATAGACCAAAATAATTATAACGACGGGTGAACTATTACTATAACTCAAAAAATTATCGTCATAAATAAATATGTATTACACAATTATATATATATCCACAAAATTTCTGAGTTCTTTCCTCTAGAAAAGACGAGGATGGATAAAGATGTGAGAATGTGGACCAAAATTTCAACTTTTCCCTTTCATATAACAACAACTGACTAGTGGGAATCATCACTACTCATATTTCTTCATTTTTGTCTCTTTCTATTTTTTGGAACCCTGGTGTTGTAGTTTGGTCCTGATTTGCTGTCTTATTGATGTCTTTATGCCTTCGTGAACATATGAATATGAATGAACGGTCAGGACTGTCTTTGAGTTTTTAAGGGCATAAAATAACAATAAAAAAATAGACTTTTTATAAATTGTTATTAAGATAGACATAAAAAAAATTAAGAATTTTTTTAGAACAAAAGAGCATCAATACGAAAGAATACCAATTATAATAATCGACTATTTCAATATTTTCAAAGTATTATTTAGATATTACATTATCACTGTAAGACCCCAACTTTTATGAATAAAGATTAATTTTTTCTCGAAATATATTTTTGAATATTATGGTGTGGTTTTGTTATATTATTATAGTTGTGGGTAATATTTATAAATTTTACAAAGTAAGCAAGTTGTTATAAAATATTCGATTAGTCGGAGAACATTCGTTTTAACAGGGAATATTCCTACGACGACACAATCATTGGTGTACCCCACAACAGAAGTATTGTTGTAGTTAGAAAACGACAGAATTATCTTTTTATAAAACTAACGGAGAAAGTTTTACCGTTAAACTGTTGAATTACCCGGTGGTAAAAGTACAGTAATACACGTGGTTGCATAGTAGCACACGGTATTGATTATTGATACTTACGTAAGAAGTCACTTAGTTATACTCAATTATTTCTACAGTAATTGCTGCATAATATCTCTCATATAATTGATTGTCACAGTATCAATATTTTATATTATTAAATTAATAATTGAGACGACAAAATTATTCATATTATTATTTGTAATATTGACGATGTCTAGAAAATTTTGTCGAGGAGAGGTTTGGTTACCTAATTGCGCGCCAATAGGGAGAAATCCTTATCGAAAAGTCTCCTATTTTCTGAAAATGATCTGGTTGTTAAATATTGTGAGTTATAATATTAATGATGAATAAGTTCGTATTGATTAAAGATAAAATTGATATTTTTATTGTGTTAGAATTATTAGTGTTAGTGAAAATCGACATCTATTTCTATAATAATTGATGTCTGGAGGTTATATTGACCAATTAGGTAATAAATTGGATAAGTGAGCAATTAATTGCTATTAATTCACATGCTTATAACTATTTATTCACATGTATGTACTATTGATTCACATGCATGTACTATTAGGGGAGGTGGTACAAGATTGATAATACTTGCATGACTAAATTAAAAATAGAGGTATAGATGAAGGTACTATACTGTAACTATTTTTTTTACATGTATAGAACTATTGATTCACATGAATGTACTATTGATTCACATGATGTACTATTAGGGGAGGTGGTGCAAGTTTGATAATACTTATAGGACTAAATTAAAAATAAAAAAAAAGATGAAAGTTTTATACAGTAATATTTCGAGCTCCAAAATGTGCAATTATCGAAACTATATTTTCCTATAAATAGAAGTTTATTCTTCTTTCATTCTCACCAATTCACTAAGACTCACAAGAACAATTATAGAGAGAAACTATAAAGAGATAAGCTATAAAGAGAAAGAAGAAGAGAAGTCTGCTACTTCATAATTCTAGTACCCAGTCTTCTTCTGAAGTAAGGGATATTATTTTGTTCAGTATTTATAGGAATAATATTTTCTTCCATACTCTGTAATATGTGAGTAATATTAGTTCGTCTCGTATTCCTGATTATACCCTTATTTTGTTAAAGTATTGCTTCTATACTCCGTGAAATTAGTAGAATATCCATAAAAATTTACGCTTCATCTAGTATCGCTTCACAAGGATATTTTCTGTACATTCTTGTTAAATTTTAAGCTTTTCATGCTGGAGTACTGTCCATGAGTACTATTCATTTATACGGTACTATTCAAAAAGTACTATTCACAGGTACTATTCATAAAGTGCTATTCACAAAATACTATTTACGAGTACTATTCACTGGGCACTATTCTTGAAGTACTATTCATGGGGTACTATTCACCCAGAGTACTATTCATAACAAAAATTGATTTTTTTTCGGTCCAAATAATTTTTTATACAATATCAATCTTAAATTTTACTCCACAAAGCAGTATCATATTGGCAATTTGAACATTATTAAATTCTGAATAAATTAAATTATAAATCTTTAAAAATTTATCATTTGCTTCTTTTAATTGAATTCTTATATCATTGTCATCATCCTCATGCTTATATTGTGATGAAAGTCATCTTTGGCTTACGTGCATAGATGGACTGTTGATTGGTATGATTATGACCATGGATCATTCGATATAATCATGACCCATAATGTTATAAATAATATGGTAAAAGTTCTCATTGACCTGTAGTGCATTGATGGACAGTTGTTGGTATGATTATGACTAGGGATTATTCGGTATAATCATGATCATTGATGATTACATGAATATCATTGGCCCGTAGTGCAGAGATGATTCGATGAGGTGGTTTATTTATTAAGCTGAGTCTCAGCGATAAAGTTAATAAAAAAAATTTTAAATCATAGAAGATAGTAGATATCATGCTATACTTGACTCTTCTAATGGATTGCTTGTTTCGCTGCAGTTAAACTTGTTGTCTATTATATTCAATTAGTTTAACATTGTTGAAGGCTAACGATTACTTATTCTGCATTATCATAGTTATAATATTTCTTACTAGAATAGTTGAGCTCACCCATTTGTTTTCATTGTTCTCTTCAGGAAATGAGAACGCAACCGGGACTAGTCGGGGAACGGAGTGATGGTCCGAGATGGTATTATAGAAGTCCTCACTATTTTATGAAATAGTGTGATAATAAATGTAATGAGAACTTCATTTGAGTTTGAATACTGTCTATGAGACAATATTCGTGTAAAAACTCTAAGCTACGCTATTGTCGTATTGTATAAAAGAAGTTTATATTTTATTTATGTACCATATATTTGACGACTCAGAATGGGTGATGTATACTGTGACGCCCCCAAAATAGGTATACATCACTCATTCTGAGTCGCCAAATACATGGTACAGAAAATAACTACAACTTTATTATTACAATTATCGTGCAAAATACGACAACACATATACTGTGGATACCAACTGTGACTCTCATCCCTTTACTTGGATAGCACGTCACAATGGCACCTTACATAAAGGTACAGTGTGACGCCCCCAAAAATAGGTATACATCACCCATCTTGAGTCGCCAGATACATGGTACAAAATTCAAATATAACTTAATAATACAACTGTCGTGTACAATACGACAACATAAACTGTGAGTTTGAATACAATTATTGTCTACTAGAGAGTATAAAAACTCAAAAGGAGTCCTCATTACAATTATTATCACACTATTTCACAGAATAGTGAGGACTACTAATGCACCATCTAGGACCATCACTCTGTTTCCCGACTCGTTCTAACTATATTCTCATTTCCTGAAGAGAACAGTGAAAGAAAGGGTGAGCTCAACTAGCCCAGTAAGAAATATTATGACTAAGATAATGCAGAATAAATTATCATTAGCCTTAAACAGTGTTAAACTGATACAATATAACAAACATCAAGTTTAACTGCAGCGGAACAAATAATCAATTAGAAGGGTCAAGTAGGGAATAAAATTTACTATCTTTTATGATTTAAAAGGTTTTTCATGACTTTTATCGCTGAGACTCAGCTTAATAAATAATCCACATCATCGAATCACCCCTGCACTACGGCTAAGGATATTCTTTAGTATTACGACCATAAATTATCCATGCACTACGGCTAATGATAATCATGTTTTCATCAACGGTCCTGATCATGCCATAAAATAATTCATCTTTGCACTACGGCCAAAGAGAATCCATAGTCATAATCATACCAAGAACTGTCCATCAATGCACTACGGGCCAATGAGGACTTTTTTCACATCATTTGTAACATTACGGTTATGATTATACCGAATAATCCCTGGTCATAATCATACCAAGTCCATCTATGCACTACAGGCCACAGATGACTTTCAACATAATATAAGCATTAGGATGATGACAATGATATAAGAATTCAATAAAACAAGTTCAAGAATTAATTTATCTAGGAACTGATAACGTCCAAATTGTCAACATAATATTGCTTTGTAGAGTAAAATTCAAGAAAGCTTAGAAGAATATTTTCATGAAAAGATACTAGATGAAGCGCAAATATCAAAGATATTCTACTAATTTCATGGAGTATAGAAGTCAAAGTTTTAACCAACTGAGTATAATAAAGAATGGAATAACAAAAGAAATCACCATGCATGCGATAGACCGCACAGACAGGTTATTCCAACAGAATAATAAATAACAGAACCAGGTCCGGCGTAAAACGCACAGACAGGATATTCCAACAGAATAATAAAGAATGGAACCAGGTCCGACGTAAAACGCACAGACAGGATATTCCGACAGAATAATAAATAATGGAACCAGGTCCGGCGTAAAACGCACCGACAGGATATTCCAACAGAATAATAAAGAATGGAACCAGGTCCGGTGTAAAACGCACAGACAGGATATTCCGACAGAATAATAAATAATGGAACCAGGTCCGGCGTAAAACGCACAGACAGGATATTCCGACAGAATAATAAAGAATAGAAGAATAGAAGAATTTCACCATATATGCGGTACTTCGCATAAACATGTTATTCCAACATAATAATAAAGAATAGAATAACAGAAGAATTTCACTAAGTATAGGGTAGTCCGCGTATACAGGTTATTCCAACAGAATAATAAAGAATGGAATAACAGAAGTTCTCTTCATGAATACAAAAGAAATAATATCCCTTACGGGTACAACAAATAATATCCCTTACCTTAGAAGAAGTTGGATATTGGAGTAGTGAAGTAGCAGAATACTCTTCTTCTTTCTCTCTATAATTTCTTTCTCAAGAGTTTCAGTGAATTCGTAAGAAAGAATGAAAGAATGAGCTTCTATTTATAGGAAAATGGACTGAATAGTAACTAATTCATGAACGGTCCAGATTGATTTACTTTTAAACGGACGGTCTGTGACGCCCCCAAAATTAGGTATACATCACCCATCTTGAGTCGTCAGATACATAGTACAGAATACAAATACAACTTAATAATACAACTGTCGTGTACAATACGACAAAACATAAACTGTGAGTTTGAATACAAATATTATCTTCTAGAGAGTATTCATACTCAAAAGGAGTCCTCATTACATTTATTAACACACCATTACATAGAATAGTGAGGACTACTAACTAATACTATCATTCGGACCATCACTCCGTACCCCGACTTGTCCCAGCTACGTTCTCATTTCCTGAAGAGAACAGTGAACGAAAGGGTGAGCTCAACTAGCCCAGTAAGAAATATTATGACTAAGATAATGCAGAATAAATTATCATTAGCCTTCAACAATGTTAAACTGATAAAATATAATAGACATCAAGTTTAACTGTAGCGGAACAAGCAATCCATTAAAAGAGTCAAGTAGAAAATAAACTCTACTATCTTTTATGATTTAAAAAGTTTTTCAACACTGTGATCGCTGAGACTCAGCTTAATAAAATAATCCACATCATCGAATCACCCCTGCACTACGGCCAAGGATATTCGTATATTCATTAATGGTCATGATCATGCCAACAACTGTCCATCAATGCACTACGGGCCAATGAGGACTTTTACCACATCATTTGTAACATTACGGTCATGATTATACCGAATAATCCCTGGTCATAATCATACCAAGTCCATCTATGCAATACAGGCCACAGATGACTTTCAACATTTTATAAACATGAGGATGATGACAATGATATAAGAATTCAATAAAACAAGTTCAAGAATTAATTTATCCAGGAATTAACAACGTCCAAATTGTCAACATGATACTGCATTGTGGAGTAAAATTCAAGAATGCTTAGAAGAATATTTTCTTGAAAAGATACTGGATGAAACGCAACTATCAAGGATATTCCACAAATTTCATGGAGTATAGAAGTCAAAACTTAACCAACTGAGTACAATAAAGAATTGAATAACAAAAGAAATCACCATGCATGCGATAGACCGCACAGACAGGTTATTCCAATAGAATAATAAATAATGGAACCAGGTCCGGCGTAAACGCACAGACAGGATATTCCGACAGAATAATAAATAA
Organism: Panax notoginseng; assembly: GCA_016801055.1. NCBI lineage: Eukaryota > Viridiplantae > Streptophyta > Magnoliopsida > Apiales > Araliaceae > Panax > Panax notoginseng. The sequence continues at coordinate 23,757,188 of CM029014.1, forward strand.
TGGAACCAGGTCCGGTGTAAAACACACAGACAGGATATTCCAACAGAATAATAATAAAACGGAACCAGGTCCGGTGTAAAACACACAGACAGGATGTTCCAACAGAATAATAAACGGAACCAGGTCCGGTGTAAAACACACAGACAGGATGTTCCAACAGAATAATAGAAGAATGTCACCAAGTATAGGGTAGACCGCGTATACTGGTTATTCCAACAGAATAATAACGAATGGAATAACAGAAGTTCTCTTCATGAATATAAAAGAAATAATATTCCCTACCTTAAAAGAACTGGATATTGGAAAAGTGATGTAGCAGAATACTTTTATTCTCTCTCTCTTATTCTCTCTATACTTTCTCTCTCTATAGCTTGAATGAATTCGTGAAAAATAATGAAGCCCTAGGCCTCTATTTATAGAAAACTGAGGGTGGCTCTTGGTCTTAACGAAGGGTCAAATGACTCTTGGTCTTAACGAAGGGTCAAATGACTCTTGGTAATATTGAAGGGACAACTACTATTGACGAAAGTAATTACTATTGACCAAGGTAAATACTATTGACGAAGGTAATTACTATTGACCAAGGTAAATACTATTGACCAAGGTAAATACTATTGACGAAGGTAATTACTATTGACGACGGTAATTACTATTGACGACGGTAATTACTATTGACGAAGAGACTCTTAGATGATGACATATGGCCCCCCATAAAATAACCAAACTTACCACAACGTCTCAATTATTGATTTAATAATATAACATATTATACAGACGATACTATGACAATAATTTAAGAGATATGATGCAGCAATTACTATAGCAATAATTGAGTATAGCTGAGTGACTTCTCACGTAAGCATCAATAATCAATACCGTGTGCTACTATACAACCACGCGTATTACTGTACTTTTACTACCGAGTAGTTCAACAGTTTTAACGGTAACACTTCAGCCGTTATTTTTAATAAAATATTTTTGTCGTTTTCTCAATCCGACAATAATTCTGCTGTGGGGTCCACCAATGATTGTGCCGTCGTACGAATATTCCTCGACAAAAAGAATATTCTCCGACCAAACGAATCTTTTATAACAACTTGCTTACTTTGCAAAATTTATAAATATTACCCACAACTATAACATTATATCAAATTAACTCCATAATATTCAAAAATGATATTTATAGAAAATTCATCTTTATTTATAAAAAATTGGGGTCTTACACGGTCCATATTGGTTTACTATTAAAACTTAAAGCAACGGTCCATACTGATTTACTATTAAAACTTTAAACTAGCGATCCATATTGATTCACTATTATAACTTTCCACCAGCGGTCCATATTGATTTACTATTATATCTTCAATCAACGGTCTGAAAAATTAACACATCTCCTCATAGAATAATATTGTACCCAAAATGATTTGGATCGAAAAGAAATATATTTTACGGGTGATCAATAGTACCCCGTGAATAGTAACTCGTAAATAGTAACTCATAAATAGTAACTTATGAATAGTAACTCGTGAATAGTAACTCATGAATAATACTCCAACACGAAAAGTGTCCCGAATACCCGATTGAACAATACTAAGTGACTTCTCACATAAGTATCAATAATCAATACCGTGTACTACTATGCAACCACGCCTATTACTGTACTTTTAACACCGGGTGTTTCAACAGTTAACGGTAAAACTTTCGCCGTTATTTTCATAAAGTATTTTGTCATTTTTTCAATCCGACAATAATTTCGTTGCGGGGTCCACCAATGATTGTACCGTCATACGGATATTCTCCGACAAAAAGAATATTCCCCGACCAATCGAATATTATACAACAACTTGCATACTTTGCAAAATTTATAAATATTACCCACAACTATAACATTATATCAAATCCACACCATAATATTAAAAAAATTATTTCGAAAAAATTAAATCTTTATTCATAAAATCTGGGGTCCACATACAGTCAATAACTGTTTTAGAAATTAAAATCTTTGAAAAATACTCAAGAAAGCCTTCGTACGTGGGAGGCCATGCATCTAAGTTATAATAAATATTATATGACTGAAGAATTATCCTTGGTTGACCCAATAGACCCCAAAGAAAAAGAGAAGATTGCTATCATATTCTTTCCAATGGCGAGTCTTCTCTTGACATATAATTATCTCTATTGTCTCTAATTGAGAATTATATTTCATCCAAACTCTAAGATTATAAAGGTAGTGCTCGTAGATATACTCAGCAAGTGGATGTGCACAACCATGCCTTATGATAACACGAAGTCGTAGGTCATTATTCATCTTGTATGATAGTGGTAAAACACCCTTCCAACGTTGGGTTCACCTCTCCCTATTTGATTCACTAAATATAACTACTAATTGATGTATAAAATACAACACACTATTCTAAAGTTCTCAATAAAGTTATTTTCATACTGTTTAGGGAGAACCTCTACAGCTAGAGACCACCGTTCTATTCCCATGTTACCCCCGCTCGACCCAGCTACACTCTTATTACCTGAAAGGAATTGTGAAGCAAAATGGTGAGCACAACTAGCCCAGTAAAGAATATCATGACTAAAGATAATTAAATTATCAATAGCCTTCGTCAGTAATGAATCAGAGATTTAGAACATATGGTAGATGATAAAACTTTTCAACCATAGTTGCAGCGGAACGAGCAATTCATTAGAAGAGTCAAATAGACCATAAAGTCTATTATCTTCTCCATGTTAAAAGTCTACTTACAATGTTTTATCCTTGTAACATCAATCAACAGTTCTAGTACACAATCATATGAATAACTCTTAATCATAATTATGGTTCTAAATTCCTCTTATCATCTAGGACGAAGATAATTTTTATCACTTGTCTTTACCTGAAACATCAAATATCATAGTTATACCAAATCACAGTTCCTGTTCATAATCATACTAATAAATTCATCTTTGTATTACGGGCCAAAGATATTCGTCAACAGTTCATCTTTGCACTACTGGCCAAAGATATTCAACAACATGTCATCTTTGCACTACAAGCCAAAGATATTCAACAATAGATCATCTTTGCAGTACAGGCCACAGATATTAATATCTCAAAGAAATACATAATCATTTCTGAATTTATATAAACAATAATTATAACCATGTTAATCAATTCACCTTTACACTTAAGCTAAAGATATTCAATTATAAATTCAATGGTCATGATCATACCAGTCAACAATTCATTTTTGCACTAATGGCCAAAAAGAACCAATAGTCACGATCATACCAATAATCTACCCATCTTTACACTCAAGTGAAAGAGAATTTTAACACCAAGGTTATAAAAATGTTATATATGATAATAAAAACAATATGATCAAAACATGGATTTAATTTTAAGAGTAAGATTCATAAATCAATGATAATTTGGTCAGAAAAAGAAACTAATAGTATCGTGAATAGTAACTCGTAAATAGTACTCCGTATTCGTATATAGTACCGTATACGTAAATAATGTCATGTACGTAAATAGTGCTATATACATGAATAGTGTCGTATACGCAAATAGTAACCCCAACATGAAAAAAGTAAAAATTTTACAATAAAATTTATACCAATATTTCAGTATAATGATATTAAAAGAATAACATCATTATGAAGAAAATAACATCCCTTATCCCTTACCTCAAACGAACAGTATTTCAGGCTGAAATATCAGGTATAAGGCTGAAGAAAACTTGTACTAAATAGCAACTCTCAAAGTATCTAAATACTCACAAAAATACGTTCGATAATATAGAGAGATAAAGAGAAAACTTATTTCTGGTGTGATTTTTAATTCTAACTCAGCACCCTATTTATAGGAAAATGTTAGAACGCCGAAGCAGACTTGACCTGCTACCTGATGGCTTTACCTGTTACTATTCCTGCCCACCACTTTTGAAATAAAATTTTAGCATATTTTTTACCAACCAAAAGTGGGGCCCACCAATTCTAGAAATTTCCAAAAATTTTATCATTTAAACAATAATCAGAAACTTCAATAATTCATAATAAATAGCCATTTTATCAGAAAAAATATGAATTTTATGTCCATTCTATAGAAAATTAAATTCTCTACAACTTTGTAGCTTTAAGTTTTTCTAAATTCCAAACAAAATATGACCGAAATTCACATACGAACGATTTTCAACACCTCTTAAAATTCATAACAAATCATACGTTAATTTTTAACAGTTCAAAATTTGTGGACATATACTCAACTTATATATGTATAACATATCCAAAAATCACAACGATCTAAAGGTCGGATTAAAATTATAACTCACGCAATAGAGCTTTAAAAATATCGATTTAATTTTTTTAATACCTCCACTCCGACAAAATACTGATAAAATACCTCAACATTAATTCCTTCATTTATAACCACATAAAATAAATAAATCCATCATTTATATTCACATCAAATAAATATTTTCTTATCATATAAATTAATAATTAATTATTCACAAATAATATTAAAGAATTATAATTATGGCAACTAGGTCGTTCCTAGGAAAGAGGGGGGGCTTTTCGATAAGAATTTCTCCTTACTGGCGCGCAATTAGGTGACCAAACTTCTCCTTAGACAGAACTTCCTTAGACATTGTCAATAATGCTATCTAATAATATTATTCAAATAATATGAATTATTGATCTGATAATAGAAAATACTGTGCATTGATAATTATTGAAATAACAATAATATAAAATATCAATGTAGCAATTATTGAATCAATAAAATTAAATATTGGACAGTAATTACTGTAACAATTATTGAGTAGCGTCTTCTTACGTAAGAATCAATAATTCAAAAATACTGTGCAATACCGTGTGCTACTGTGCAACCACGCGTATTACTGTATTTTAACTACCGGATATTCCAACAGTGTTAATGGTAACAACTACGCCGTTATTTATAAAAACTCAAACTTGTCATTTCCTTCATCCGACTGTTATTCTGTTATGGGCCCCACAAATGGCTGCGTCGTCGTACAAATATTCCCCGACAGCAAGAATATTCTACGACCAAACGAATATTCCCCGATAACAATAAGTATTTTATAGCCACTTGCTTATTTTGAAAAAAACTTCATATATCACCCTTAACCTTAAACTTTTATCAATTTAACCATTTACTGAATAGTAATTATAAGAAAAATTGAATACTTTTATTTCATAAAATTCGGGGTCTTACAATTTTCCCTCCTTATGAAATTTCGTCCCCGAAATTTACGTACCTGATAATTCGAAGAGTTGAGAATACCTTGCTTTCATTTCAGATTCCATCTTCCTTGTCATCATGATTTCTCCATTGCTCATATCCTGTATTTTAGAAATCATTCTAGAATACAGCTTCAAAACTAAGGTTAATTGACATATCACAATTTGTCAACTTAAATAAGAAAATTCAGCTTAGGTAGGACATACACTAGCGAAGGATATTACTCGTCTCTCCCTTCCTAGTTATAATCCCGGATCTCCGCCAGAAATCATATCCCTAAGCTTTAATACCAAATGTGAGGCCCCCAAAATAGGTATACATCACCCATTCTGAGTCATCAAATACATGGTACAAACAATAACTGCAACTTTATTATTACAATTGTCGTACAAAATACGACAACACATATACTGTGGATACCAACTGTGACTCTCATCCCTTTACTAGGATAACACGTCACAATGGTACCTTACATAAAGGTACAGTCAATAACTGTTTTAGAAATTAAAATCTTTGAAAAAAGCTCAAGAAAACTTTCGTACGTGGGAGGCCATGAATCTAAGTTATAATAAATATCATATGACTAGAGAATTATCCTTGGTTGACCCAATAGACCCCAAAAAAAATGAGAAGATTGCTATCATATTCTTTCCAATGGCGAGTCTTCTCTTGACATATAATTATCTCTATTGTCTCTAATTGAGAATTATATTTCATCCAAACTCTAAGATTATAAAGGTAGTGCTCGTAGATATACTCAGCAAGTGGATGTGCACAACCATGCCTTATGATAACACGAAGTCGTAGGTCATTATTCATCTTGCATGATAGTGGTAAAACACCCTTCCAACGTTGGGTTAGCCTCCCCCTATTTGATTCACCAAATATAACTACTAATTGATGTATAAAATACAACACACTATTCTAAAGTTCTCAATAAAGTTATTTTCATACTGTTTAGGGAGAACCTCTACAGCTAGAGACCACCGTTCTATTCTCCTGTTACCCCCGCTCGACCCAGCTACACTCTTATTACCTGAAAGGAATTGTGAAGCAAAAGGGTGAGCACAACTAGCCCAGTAAAGAATATCATAACTAAAGATAATTAAATTATCAATAGCCTTCGTAAGTAATGAATCAGAGATCTAGAACATATGGTAGATGATAAAACTTTTCAACCATAGTTGCAGCGGAACGAGCAATTCATTAGAAGAGTCAAATAGACCATAAAGTCTATTATCTTCTCCATGTTAAAAGTCTACTTACAATGTTTTATCCTTGTAACATCAATCAACAGTTCTAGTACACAATCATATGAATAACTCTTAATCAACAACAGATTATCTTTACACTACAGGCCAAAGATATTCAACAACAGATCATCTTTGCACTATAGGCCAAAGATATTCAACAACAGATCATCTTAGCACTACAGGCCAAAGATATTAATATCTCAAAGAAATACATAATCATTTCAGAATTTATATAAACCATAATTATAACCATGTTGATCAATTCACCTTTACACTTAAGCTAAAAACATTCAATTGTAAATTCAATGGTCATGATCGTACCAGTTAACAATTCAACTTTGCACTACTGGCCAAAGATAACCCATAGTCACGATCATACCAATAATCTACCCATCTTTACACTCAAGTCAAAGAAATTTTTTTTCACTAGGATTATAAAAATGTTATATATGATAATAAAAATAATATGATCAAAATACGGATTTAATTTTAAGAGTAAGATTCATAAATTAACGATAATTTGGTCAAAAAAAGAAACTAATTTTGTCGTGAATAGTACCCCGTGAATAGCAACTCGTGAATATTAACTCATAAATAGTAATTCATGAATAGTAACTCCGACATAAAAAAGGTAAAAATTCCACAATAAAATCTATACCAATATTTTGGTATAATGATATTGAAAAAATAACATTTCTTAAACTTATAAATAATTTATTTTAATTATTTACACTTAACTAAATAATACATTTAATCATCTTAAAATGCCAAACTCATAAGATTTTATCACCAATAACCAAAACCCTCATCAAAAATCTGCATATAACTCATATAAGATTCTCAAGCCATAAAATCCTATTTTTTAATTTTCTTACTTCACATAACATATTTAATTCATTTACTCATAACTAGTCCATTTTCATGAAAAATACTAAATCAGTACAAACAAATTTTCTTTTATGGGATTTAGCAGAATATAGTTCCATATTGAACATATATTTTTTCTCAGAATTTTTAAAATTCATTTACTATTTTTTATATGGTCAAAACAGCCGAATATTTAGACATTTATCATAAACTGTACTTTTATCCAAAAATTTTGAAATTTACAGAGTATACTTCTGTTATATACATGTACTCCCAATAAAAATTTCCCCAATTTTGGAGTTAACTACAAGGAGGTATAAGGGTTTACTTTTAAAATAGTTTTTTTCTATAATATTCATAACTCCTAATCCATACATCAAAAAATCACCATTTTTGGACACAATCTAGAAAACTCGTCAAATTATCATTTCAAATTTTTTCAGAATTTTTGAAGGTCGGAGAAATTACGAAACTGAAAAACATACTAACCCTTAAAATCCCTTACCTCAAAAGAGTAGTATTTCTGACCGGAATGTAAAGCTGAAGGAATCTTGCACTGAATAGCAATTCTCAAAGTATCTAAATACTCACAAAAATACGCTCGATAATATAGAGAGAAAGAAAACGTGTTTCTTGTGTGATTTTCAATTTTAACTAAGCACCCTATTTATAGGAAAATACTTAGAATGCCATAGCAGACTAACCTACTACCTGATGGCTTTACCTGCTACTATTTAAGCCCACCACTTTTGAAAATAAATTTAAGCACATTTTATTTTTCACCAACCAAAAGTGGGGCCCACCTATTCTAGAAATTTCTAAAATATTTTAAATAATCAGTAACTTCAATAATTCATATTAAATAACTCTTTTATCCGAAAAATTCGAATCTCATGTGCTTTCCATAGGAATATTTATTCTCTACAACATTCTAGCTTTAAGTTTTTCTAAATTTCAAACAGAAAATGTTCAAAATCCACATACGGATGATTTTTAGCACCTCTATTCTGCCAAAAATACTGATAAAATACCACAATATTAATTCCTTCATTTATAACCACAATAAATATATCCACATAAAATAAATATTTTTTTATCGTATAAATCAATAATTAATTATTCACAAATAATATTACAGAATTACAATTATGACAACCAGGTCGTTCCCAGTAAAGAGAGGGCTTTCCGATAAGAATTTCTCCTTACTGACACGCAATTAGATGACCAAACCTCTCCTTAGATAGAATTTTCTAGACATTGTCAATAATACTATCTAATAATATTATTCAAATAATATAAATTATTGATCTGATAATGGAAAATACTGTGCAGTGACAATTATTGAAACAACAATAATATAAACTATCAACATAGAAATTATTGAATCAATAAAATAACATATTGAACAGTAGTTACTGTGTCAATTATTGAGTAAAACTGAGTGACTTCTCACGTAAGCACCAATAATCAATACCGTGTGCTACTATGCAACCACGCATATTACTGTATTTTAACCACCAGGTATTCCAACAGTATTAACGGTAACAATTACGCCGTTTATTTATAAAACTCAAACTTGTCGTTTTCTTCATCCGACAGTTATTCTGTTATGGGGCCCACAAATGGCTGCGCCGTCGTATGAATATTCCACGACTAAACGAATATTCTCCAACAGAAATGAGTATTTTATAACCACTTGCATATTTTAAAAATTTTATATTATCCTTAACTTTAACTTTTTAATCAATTTAACCATTTACTAAATAGGAAAATTGAATACTTTTATTTCATAAAATTCGGGGTCTTACAATAATTCCAATGTCACACCTCATCTTATATTGAATGAAAAACCTTATTATATAAGATTTCTCCTTACATGCTATTATTCATGATAATTAATGAATAACAATTAGTCAATGACATTATTTATTTGTTAATAGAACTAATTAATTTATTTTATTTTATCATTAATTAGTACTTTCTCATTTCACCACCTTACCGCACTAGGCATAATTTCACAAGTTTAAACTAAGCTTCTCATCACTTCTACTACATTGCTTTATTATTACATGCTTATTCAATTAATTATCGCAAATCATGCCAATACTATATATATTTATATTCGAATAAATATACAAACAAATCTTTATTCTCAATATTCTAATTTATTAAAATTTGCAGGTATTACATCCTCCCCCTAATAAGAATTTCTTCCTCAGAATTGTACAAGGTTACACAAATAAATGGTGATAATCCCTTCGCATCTTATCCTCTAATTCCCACGTGGCCTCTTCGGTATCGTGGTTTCGCCAAATCACTTTTACAGAAGATATAATTTTATTCCTCAACGTTTGCTCTTTCCTATCTAATATTTGAATAGGAATTTCCTCATACATTAAATCCTTCTCAACTTGAATGGGCTCGTAGGAGATCACATGTCTATAGTCGGGCTTGTATGGACGTAACACCGAAATGTGAAACACGTTGTGGATGTGTTCTAATTCAGGTGGAAATGCAACTTTGTATGCCACCTCGCCCACTCGTTTCAAGATTTCGAATGGTCCTATGAACCTCAGACTCAATTTTTCTTACTTTTCGAATCTGATCTTTCCCTTCTAGGGAGACACCTTCAAAAACACAAAACTTCCGACTTCAAAGTCTCGGTTCTGACGATGCAAATCGGCGTACTTCTTTTGGCGATCTTGAGCTGTTACCAATCTGGCCCTTATCGTTGTTACCACGTCAGCCGTTTGTTAAACTAATTCTGGTCCCAAAAGTCATCATTCTCTGACTTCGTCCCAACACAATGGTGTTCAACACTTTCTCCCGTAAAGAGCTTCATATGGCGGCATACCAATACTCGCATGATAGCTATTATTGTAAGTGAATTCTACTAATGGTAAATGGTCATCCCAATTCCCTTTTAAGTCCATCAAGTAAGCTCTAAGCATGTCCTCCAACGTTTGTTTGGTTCGTTCACTCTGTCTGTCAGTTTGAGAGTGGTAAGTAGTACTTAATCTTAACTGAGTTCCCATTCGTTCTTGCAAACTTTTCTAGAATTTTGACGTGAAACGCGGATCTCAGTCGGAGACAATCGACACCGGCACTCCATGTCGCGATACGATTTCCTTTACATATAGATTTGCTAACTGGTTCAAATTGAATCGGATCTTAATGGGTAAAAAATGAGATGTCTTTGTTAGTCGGTCCACGATAACCCAAATGGCATCATAACCCTTCTGTGTGATTGGAAGTCCAATCACGAAGTCCATCGTAATGTGCTCCCATTTCTATTCTGGTATTTCTAACGGTTGAAGTAGTCCACTTGGCCTTTGGTGTTCTGTTTTGACTCTTTGACAAGTAAGATATCTACTAACACACTCCGTAACTTTTCTTTTCAAATTAGGCCACCAAAAGTGGTGTCGAAGATCCCGGTACATCTTTATGCCTCCTGAATGAACAGAGTACGTAGTATTATGTGCTTCGTGCAAGATTTCCTCTCTTAGTTCGGTTACAACGGGCACCCATACTCGACCCCCAAATCTTAATATACCATCCTTATCTACTTTGAACTTTTCTTCCTCATTTTCTACTATTCTCTTCCTTATCTTCTCGCAGTCTTCATCTTTCTCGTGTGCTTCCTTTATTCTATCCAATAACGTCGGGTGAGCTTCCATCACGAGTAATTTTCCTTCTGCTTCTTTCGGTTCTTCCACCTCTAATTCCAACTTTTCCATTTCTCTTATTAATTCCTCTTGAGTTGTCAATTTGAATAACCTCTCCCTTCCTTTTCTACTCAAAGCATCTGCTTCTACGTTTGCTTTTCCTGGGTGATAAAAAATTTCACAGTCGTAATCCTTGATTAATTCTAACCACCTTCTTTGTCGCATATTCAACTCCTTTTGTGTGAAGATATATTTTAGACTCTTGTGATTTGTGTATATCTCACATTTTTTTCCATACAAATAATGCCTCCAAATTTTCAAAGCAAAAACTACCGCTGCTAACTCCAAGTCATGGGTAGGGTATCATTTTTCAAAATCCTTCAACTGTCATGACGTATACGCAATGACCTTGTCATGTTGCATTAGCACACAACCAAGTCCTCTATGCGACACATCACTATACACTACAAATCCTTCCGTATCATCTGGTAATGATAATACATGTGCTTCACTCAACCTCCTCTTCAATTCTTGAAAACTCTCTTCGCATTTGTCCGTCCACACGAACTTCACTGTCTTCCTCGTTAGATTGGTCAGCGGGGTTGCTATCTTAGAAAAATCTTGGATAAATCTTCGATAGTACCCAGCTAAACCTAAGAAACTTCTTACTTCTGTTGGCGTCCTTGGTTGTTCCCAGTTATTTACCGCCTCCACTTTTGCAGGATCCACAGAAATTCCATTTTTGATCTATCACGTGTCTTAAAAACTGAACCTTCTCCATCCAAAATTCACATTTTAAAAATTTAGCGTACATCTTTTCCCTTTGCAAGGCTTCCAATACCATCTTCAGGTGTTCGGTGTGTTCTTCCCTAGTTTTTGAATAAATCAAAATGTTGTCAATAAACACTACTATAAACTTATCTAAGTATGGCTTGAAAACTTGGTTCATCAAGTCTATGAATGCTGCCGGAGCATTAGTTAACCCAAATGACATCACTAGAAATTCGTAATGTCCGTAACATGTTCAAAACGTCGTCTTTGGCACATCCTCCTCTCGCACTTTCAACTGATGAAAACCCGTTCGTAAATCTATCTTGGAAAAACACTTTGCTCCCTTCAATTGATCGAAAAGGTCGTCTATCCTTGGCAATGGATATCTATTCTTAATCGTCACTCGGTTCAACTCCCGATAGTCAATACAGAGCCTCATCGATCCATCCTTTTTCTTTACAAACAACACCGGTGCTCCCTAAGGAGACACACTTGGCCGAATGTAACCCTTATCTAGCAATTCTTGGAGTTGTATCATCAATTCTTTCATTTTCAATGGTGCCATACGATATGGGGCTTTCGAAATCGGTGTCGTTCCTAGCGCTAAATCTATTACGAATTCGGTTTCTCTGTCTGGCGGAAGACCAGGCAAATCGTTTGGAAATACATCCTGAAAATCTTTGACTATCGATATATTCATCATTTCTACTCCCTTTTTTGAGTATCTACTATATAGGCCAAATAACCTACACATCCTTACTTTAACAATTTCTTAGCCTGCATCATCGTAAGGCAACACGATTGCTTGAGCGATGAGCTACCAAAAAACACTACCTTAGACCGATTTGAAGTTTGAAGGTTCACACTCTTCTCTTGACAATTGATTATCGCAGCGTGGCTGGATAACCAATCCATACCTAAAATCATATCAAATTCTCCTAGTCTAATCGGAATTAAGTCTACCTTTAGTTCATGCCCTCTAATGTTCGCATAACAGTTTCGGTAAACAAACTCTACAGGGATTACTTCCTTATTCGCAACCTCTATGTTCAACGAACTTTCTAAGCATTCATAGGGTATGTTTAGTTGCCTAGAAAATTCTTCAGACACAAAGAAATAGGTAGCGCCCGAATCAAATAATACATAGGCATTTATATTATTGATTGGGAGAATACCTGACACCACGTCCTTTGCAGTCACTGCGTCTTGGACAGTCATGTTAAAGGTTCGGGCAGTCGGTCGGTTGGATTGTGTTGGTTCGCTGATCATTAGCTTGCTGCCCCCTCCCGGTTGGCCGCTTCTTCCTTTGCTCCCCTTTTTTGGGCAATCTTTGATTTGATGCTCAGTTGAGCCACACGCGAAACATACCTTGATCGTTTTCAGTTTTGGGCAGTTAGGTGAAATGTGCCCTTCCTGGCCGCAGTTGCAGCAGACGTTGCGTCCCTTCCAGCACTCCCCTTGATGGTTTCTCCCATATTTCGAGCAAGCTTCACTTCTTTTCTTAAACCCTCCTTGATAACCTTCTGATTGACAGATGTTTCGATTGTTGGTATTGTTGTTGTTGTTATGGTTATCCCATTTCCTCTTTCCCAAATGGCTTCCACCACTATTACTCCCTCCACGAGTTTTTCCCCCAACATTCTTGTTCTTTTTCTCCTTGTTGTATTGGCTCAATGCCTCACTACCTCCCTCAGCAATTATCGCCTTCTCTAACAATGTGCCGAATGAGTCGATTTGGAGGACCGACACCTTGTTGAACAACCAAGGTTTTAGTCCTAGTTCAAAGCGTCGAGCTTTCCTTTCTTCGGCGTCGACTTGATGTGTTGCAAATCGTGCGAGTTCATTAAATTTAGCCGCGTACTGCGCCACTGTCATCTCCCCTTGTTTCAGGTCTAGAAATTTTTCCTCCATCCTATTCTTCATGCTCTTCGGGAAGTAATTCTCGAAGAATAAAGTCTTAAACATTTCCCAGGTTATAGTCCCTTCTCCCGCCCTCTGTTGATTTGCTTCCCACCAGTAGTTTACTTCACCCCTCATTATATATGTAGCGAACACGGTTTTCTGGTCTTCACCCACACGAGCAATGGCAAAGTCTTTCTCCATTTCCTTGATCCACGTTTGCGCTACGATAGGATCGGTAGTAACCACGAATTTCGGAGGTCCTACGCTCTTAAAGTCCTTGAAGTTTGTGACCGGAGCTACTTAGGGAATGGGTGGTACTGGTTCGTTTCTTCCCCTAAGAGCTTCTCCTAACAAATCTACAAGCCTCTGTATCGGATCCACTGGTCCTCTCTCATCATTAACTGATTCTTCCGGTGCAGTTATTCTACGTCTGGGCGGCATGCTTCTGCATCATAAAATTTTCATTTTATTATCTAATTATATCACTTAGACATTTCTCAAATAGATAAATATATATATATATATATATATATATATATATATATATATAAAAATTTTATAACACGTTTCGGAATTAAGATCATTTATATTCATATGCCAAATCGCTACAATTACATGATTATCTCTAGCATACTTCTATAAATGACACCACATATCCCCAAATATTACAAAAGACGGGGACAACACCAATATACTGCCCCACTAACATATTCAAAAGTTTGGGGTTTACAACTATCTCATATCTTTCACAAAAGACTGAGATTTCACTGACAGATTAAACAACACAATATTAAAAATATTACAACTACTAATTTCTAACACCTAGACTCAATCCAACATCCCGCGCTCCACAGCGCTCTGGTACTCCCTCTGGGAAATGTGCACCACCAAATCTCGGCTTATGGTGTGCCGAGTCTGTCCCTGCTCCGCCGGGTAGTGATTTACCCCATCAATCAACCTTCCCATGGCCGTGCGTAGAGCATAACTCATCTTGTTCATCTTCCTCCTTTTGCATCTCACTTCATCTTCTAGATCGTTAGCCCTGTCATTAGCTTTCTCCCACTTCTCTTCGAAGTGGATCCTATCCATTACTTCCATCTCTAACTGGGTACGAAAAGCTTCCTTCTCAGCCTTCTCACTAAGCTCCCTCTGCTCAGACTCTTCTATGTTCCCTAACAGTTCCACATTCCTAGCCACCGACCTATGAAACAAGGTTCCCAACTGGATCCCTACCTCCTTGCATTGAGCAATTTCCACCTCCATCTCTTGTATAGCTAACTTCCTCTGATGGTCCTCGTCCCTCAATTTCTGGAACTCAGACTCCCTCTCCCTAGCCTCAGCCTCTAGCTCCTCCACTCGACTTCCTAACTCCATAATCTGCTCCTCATATTCTCCCAACATCCTATCCCCGAAAGTAGCCTCGTCGGAGTCCTCTACGGCATCAGGCTCCTCCTCCATAGGCTCCTCCTCTGGATCAGACTGTTGGGTTTCGGCACAGAAACGCACAGCGGAAATTAAAATTTTAAAGCAATTTCCAAAACCCTAAAACAGGATCCATGCGAAAAATCAATTAATTAAGAGGTTTAGAGATTATACCAAATATGAAAACGAGAATCTGAAATCGACTGCGCCTCGAATCTCCAACGCAATACAAACCGACTGCGTCTCTACGGTATCCACACGAACGCTCCGCGAATCGTCCTACGATCTGCAGAAGAAGGAATCGTGGTACTAGCCACCAAGGATGAGGATTTTCGGAACTGTTTTCTCTAGTCTCTCTCTAAGAGCGGCTAGGTTTTTTTTTTTATTTTTGACGTAAAACCTAAAGTCTGATATACATCATATATATAGCAGTCAGGAGGAATTAATCAAAACCTAATATTATTAAAATCCGAATTTATATATATATATATATATATATATATATATCTTAATTAAGTCTTACTTAATTAATATACCTATATATAAATTATCCTATTAATTTAAATTCGTAATTTAAAATTCTATCAATCACATTGACATCTTTAAATATTTACAATTTAAATTAATTTCCTTTTAATTACGTTCTTTGTGTGTGACCCTATAGGTTATTATTACGTTGGCAATAATTTTAAAATCATATTATAAAATTATAAACAGTGAGCGGTATCTAGTAATGCATCACTGCTACCCAAGTAATAATAAGATCGATGATTCAATGCAACCTTTTCGTGACCAATGTTTCAATATAATTTAATCCTTTTAACCTTAATATCCTAGATTAAACTCGAGTCATGGAATGTGTCATACTCTTCATAATTTAATCTGAGTTTTCTTGATCAATGAGTAGACTATATGAAACAAATCAGTATTTGAGCATGGCCATGCATTTCATAGCCCTACTCAATCAAGAGGCCTATGGATATCACCTATAAAATATAGGATGGTTAAATTCCATCTAGATCACTCATATTACTCACACGATTCATAATGAACCCAATAATCACCTTTATAGTCCACCCTATTAAAGGTGACATTTGATGATATCAAAGTACATAAATTCTCGTGTAGTAATATAGCGGTTTCAGGTCGGAGGACCATTACATCATTGTCACTATGAGAATTGCTAATGACACTTCGCATAATGCTCCATATAGAATTCTCATGGTGGGTCTGTCCAGTACATTGTTCTCTAACATGTACCTATGCATTGACTTAATATCTCATATATTTATGACCAATGAGATTTGGTCATCAGTCAATCCACATACTAGTCTCAATGCATCATTGTTGTCCCATCAACAATGATACTTGACTAGGGACATTTAAGAACAATGATACTAATTGTAATTATATAATCTCATGTTCAAGTTACATACTTGAAACTATATAATTTGTATCACTATTCTAAGGAATTTTATTATGTTAACAATTATATTACGCAGTAATTAAAATCATAATAAAATTATTTATTTATTCAATCAACAATAATATCAAATGTTAAGCAATTACATCAAATAATTGGCCTCTAGGGCATAAACTCTAACAGTCTCCCACTTGCACTAGAGCCAATCAATCATGTATCTAATACCCATGGAACTAATGTGACCGTCGTGCTTCTGCTGCGACAAAGCCTTGGTCAGTGGATCTGCAACATTATCATCTATTGGCACTCTTCCTATATGTACATCTCCTCTGTCAATGATTTCACGGATGAGATGGTACCGCCTAAGTATATGCTTGGATCGTTGGTGAGATCTGGGTTCCTTAGCCTGTGCAATGGCTCTATTATTATCACAGTATAGAGCAACCGGATCAACAATGGTTGGAACAACACCAAGTTCAGTGATGAACTTTTTAATCCATACAGCCTCCTTGGCTGCACTAGAAGCAGCAATATACTCAGCCTCTGTTGTAGAATCAGTTACTGTCTCTTGCTTCGAACTTTTTCAGCTAACAGCACCACCATTAAGGCAAAACACAAAACCTGACTGAGACTTATAGTCATCATTGTCAGTTTGGAAGCTAGCATCTGTGTAACCCTTTACTGCCAGTTCGTCTTCACATCCATATACCAAGAATGAATCCTTAGTCCTTTTCAGGTACTTGAGGATATTCTTGACTGCTGTCCAGTGACCTTCACCTGGATTCGACTGGTATCTGCTCGTCATGCTCAAAGCATACGAGACATCCGGACGAGTACATATCATTGCATACATGATAGATCCAATTGCCGAAGCATAAGGGATCTTTCTCATACGCTCCTCATCATCTTGTGATTTAGGACATTGGGCCTTAGAGATCTTTATACCATGAGTCACGGGTAAATTTCCTCTTTTCGCCTCTTGCATGCTGAACCGTTTTAACACTTTATCAATATATGTACTTTGACTTAGGCCGAGCATTTTTCTCGATCTATCTCTATAGATCTTGATACCTAAGATATAGGCAGCATCGCCCAAATCTTTCATGGAGAAACATTTTCTTAACCATGTTTTTACAGCCTGTAAGGAAGGAATGTCATTCCCAATAATTAATATGTCATCAACATATAATACTAGGAATACAATGTGACTCCCACTAACCTTCTTATATACACAAGGTTCATCTTCATTTTTAATAAAGCCAAATTCTTTGACTGCTTCATCAAATCGAAGATTCCAACTCCGAGAGGCTTGCTTCAATCCATAAATGGATCGCTGCAGCTTACATACCTTTCCAGCATCCTTTGGAGTGACAAAACCCTCAGGTTGTGTCATATACACATCCTCAAGTAGATTTCCGTTAAGAAAAGCAGTTTTGACATCCATCTGCCAGATTTCGTAATCATAAAAAGCTGCAATAGCAAGTAAGATCCTGATGGATTTAACCATTGCCACTGGAGAAAAAGTTTCATCATAGTCAACACCTTGAATTTGTTTGAAACCTTTTGCTACCAGTCGGCCTTTATAGGTTTGTACATTACCATCCATGTCGGTTTTCTTCTTGAAAACCCACTTGCACCCGATTGGTTTTACCCCTTCGGGTGGATCAACCAAAGTCCATACTTGGTTAGTATACATGGAATCCATTTCAGATCTCATGGCTTCAAGCCATCTCTCAGAATCTGGTCCATTCATAGCTTCTTGGTAGGAAGTAGGCTCATCTTGATCTATGAGCATCACATCACCGTTTTGAGTCACAAGATATCCATAATATCTCTCGGGCTCTTGGCGTGTCCTACCAGATCTACGAATTCCTTGTGTGATTTGAGCAGGTTCACTTTCCACAATTTCTTGTGGTTCCTGCTCACGTTCCAACTCAGGTTCAATGATATTTTGTGGTTCTCGAATTTCTTCGAGTTTTACTTTCCTCCCACTGTTTCCTTTAGAGACAAATTCTCTTTCTAGAAAAATACCAGTTCGAGCAACAAACACTTTATTCTCAGAAGGTTTGTAGAAATAATACCCTTTTGTTTCTTTTGGGTATCCCACAAAATTACATTTGTCAGATTTGGGTCCGAGCTTATCAAAATCTAGACGTTTTATAAACGCCTCGCATCCCCAAATCTTCATGAACGACATACTAGGACGTTTCCCAGTCCACATCTCATATGGTGTCTTCTGAACCGTCTTTGTAGGAACACGGTTAAGTGTGAATGCAGCTGTCTCTAGGGCATAACCCCAGAAGCTTATTGGAAGATCTGCATGACTCATCATTGATCGTACCATGTCCAACAAGGTTTGATTCCTCCTCTTAGACACATCATTCCATTGTGGTGTTCCAGGTGGAGTGAGCTGTGATATAATACCACACTCCTTTAGAAGGTCATCAAAGTCTTGGCTTAAGTATTCACCTCCTCGATCGGATCGAAGGGCTTTTATGCTTTTGCCAAATTGGTTTTGAACTTCATTCTTGAATTCCTTAAACTTTTCAAAGGATTCGGATTTGTGTCTCATTAGATACACATATCCATATCTACTGAAGTCGTCAATAAATGTAATGAAGTAATAAAACCTACCTCTTGCTAACGAACTCATGGGTCCACATACATCACTATGTATAAGTCCCAATATATCGCTAGCCCGTTCACTGTGTCCAGTGAAAGGGGCTTTAGTCATCTTGCCTAATAAACAAGATTCGCATTTTTCATATGATTCAAAATCAAATGAATCCAAAAATCCATCTTTATGGAGTTTTGATATGCGTTTCTCATTTATATGGCCCAAACGACAGTGCCAGAGATATGTCGGATTTGAATCATTTGATTTAAATCGTTTTGTGTTTATGTTATAGATAGACATTTCTAAATCAAGAATATAAAGACCGTTAAACAATTGTGCAACACCATAGCAAATATCATTTAAGTAAAACGAAGAACCATTGTTCTTAATTATAAATGAAAAACCTTTCTTGTCCAAACAAGAAACAGAAATAATGTTTTTGTTTATAGCAGGCACAAAATAACAATCTTCTAATTCTAAAACTAGCCCAGTGGGCAAAGATAAATGATAAGTTCCTACGGCCAGTGCAGTAACTTTTGCTCCATTCCCAACTCGTAGGTCAACCTCTCCTTTCGCCAAAGTCCTACTCCTTCGGAGTCCCTGCACATTAACACAAATGTGAGAACCACATCCAGTATCTAATACCCATGATGTAGAAGTAGACAAATTGACTTCTATAACATATATACCTGAATCAGAAGTCGTACTTCCTTTCCTTTTCTTCACTTCTTCCAAATAAGCATGACAGTTCCTTTTCCAGTGTCCAGGTTTTCCACAGAAGTGACATTCACCTTCTTTAGCCACCCCACCTTTAGGTTTTAAAGCCTGTTTGGTTTTGGAATTGGGTTTGGCAACAGACTTAGATCCTATCTTCTTTTTGCCTTTCCAATTTCCCTTAGCATTCCCCTTTTGCACCATCATTATGGGAGCGGGTCCTGCCTTTTTCATGTTGTTCTCGGCAGTTCTTAACATGCTCAACAACTCAGTAAGGGGTTTCTCAATTTCATTCATAAGATAGTTTATAACAAATTGAGAGTAGCTGCTGTTCAAAGATTGTAAAACAAGATCAGTTTGGGCTTCCGGAGTGATTGGAAAACCCAACCTATCAAGGTACTCAATATACCCAATCATTTTCAGCACATGTGGACCAACTGGATCACGTTCACCCATCTTGCAGTGATACAACGCTTTGCTTGTATCATACCTCTCCTGTCGAGCATGCCCTTCGAACAATTTCTTGAGATGCTCGATCATCTCATAAGCATCCATTAACTCATGTTGCTTCTGAAGCTCAGCGTTCATGGTTGCTAGCATGAGACAACTCACGTCCAGAGCATCATGTTGATGCTTCTTGTAAGCATTATGCTCCGCACGTGGTGCAGTGATAGCCGGTGCTGCAGGAATGGGCCCATCAAGGACATATAGCTTACGCTCTTGTTTGAGGACAATCCTCAAGTTTCTGTGTCAGTCAAGGAAATTAATCCCACTTAGCTTGTCCTTCTCAAGAACTGATCGTAGTGAAAGACTACTTGTGTTGTTGTTGATGTTTGCCATTGATATCTACAATTTATAAGTGCCAAAATAATAAGTCAAATTGCAGAGTTGATATTATGTAATTGATAATAGTACATTCAAAATATACCTCTCACTATTTTATTCAAATTAATAGCCCTCACCATTAATTCGGAAAGCATTTTCTATTAAATCTTTCTAGTGAGCCAAGATCCATATTTCATTATGACTTAAGTTAGCTTTGGCTAATCTCTTAAAACATAATTATTTAGGTAGACAACCCTTTGTCAATTATATCATATATAACTCCTGGATAGTTTGGTAAACAACAATTGTTTTTAGTCCATCTAATGGTACCTACCAAACTCTATGCCTCTAAGTCCACAATCCTATTGAGATAACTTAGTTAAGTCGGCCCCAATGATTTTAACAGTTTGGATATCACAATTATCCTATCGCATCTTACCTAGATAAATAGGGTACTTTGCTTTGGCAAACCTACATCTATTGATCAAGGTCTTGATGAGTGTCATTCATTGGAAGGTATCTGATTGAGACTTAATAATTTAATGAGGGATTTTATTAATTAATTTAGATCTCACCAATTTTAATCTTATTAAGCATGCACATTATTTATCATATCATATCGCATACAAGCATAAATAAAGTGCAAAATTAAATGTGTCACAGTTATGGCCTAATCCACTGTCAATCTTTTCAAGCTAATGAAAGATTGAAGGTCAATCTAAGGTGGTAAAAGATCTTAAAATAAATAGCCTCCTTGGATCTTCCTCAAGCATGTGCCTCCTCTCCATCTTGACATCTTCATCAATTACAGATTATTACATGACATAAAGAAACCTCGAGTTACATTCGAGGGGATTTAGATGAGAAGAGAATATTACATCAGAATTTATAGAAAGGCACGACATGCAAGCCGTATTTCAAAACCAAAAACCACTGACCTATGGGTCAAAAGGCCATAACTGTGCACCATGCATATCACAATAAGCACATAACAATTTATATATTATTAAAGAAAACAATATATAACATATAGGGGATACGACCATCGTGCGCTACGACGGGGGGGTCCAAGGGGGGGTCTCCCCCCCTGGCAAAATTTTTCCACAAAATCTCTGAAACAGTTTCAGAATCATACATTTTAATCCACCAAAACACCCATAATAACAAATCATATAATACCAGTTTCGATTTAATCATATTAAAACGAATAACAGTACACCCAGAATTTATCATATATTTCCAGTTTCGATTAATCATATTAAAACGATTCTTCATGTTTCTAATCCGATTAGAACAGTTATATTGTTATTCCATCGATTAAAGATACGATTAACAGTATCATCATATATATTACCATAATACACATACAACGGAATATCATGTATTCAATTTCATATCGGTAAACATGCATCATCATATATCATATATATCGAATACAATTAAAACACGTAATCTGAATTAATCGTTTCGCAAGTAGCTCTGATACCACTGTTGGGTTTCGGCACAGAAACGCACAGCAGAAATTAAAATTTTAAAGCAATTTCCGAAACCCTAAAACAGGATCCATGCGAAAAATTAATTAATTAAGAGGTTTAGAGATTATACCGAATATGAAAACGAGAATCTGAAATCGACTGCGCCTCGAATCTCCAACGCAATACAAACCGACTGCGTCTCTACGGTATCCACACGAACGCTCCGCGAATCGTCCAACGATCTGCAGAAGAAGGAATTGTGGTACTAGCCACTAAGGATGAGGATTTTCGGAACTGTTTTCTCTAGTCTCTCTCTAAGAGCGGCTAGGGTTTTTTTTTTGACGTAAAACCTAAAGTCTGATATACATCATATATATAGCAGTCAGGAGGAATTAATCAAAACCTAATATTATTAAAATCCGAATTTATATATATATCTTAATTAAGTCTTACTTAATTAATATACCTATATATAAATTATCCTATTAATTTAAATTCGTAATTTAAAATTCTATCAATCACATTGACATCTTTAAATATTTACAATTTAAATTAATTTCCTTTTAATTACGTTCTTTGTCTGTGACCCTATAGGTTATTATTACGTTGGCAATAATTTTAAAATCATATTATAAAATTATAAACAGTGAGCGGCATCTAGTAATGCATCACTGCTACCCAAGTAATAATAAGATCGATGATTCAATGCAACCTTTTCGTGACCAATGTTTCAATATAATTTAATCCTTTTAACCTTAATATCCTAGATTAAACTCGAGTCATGGAATGTGTCATACTCTTCATAATTTAATCTGAGTTTTCTTGATCAATGAGTAGACTATATGAAACAAATCACTATTTGAGCATGGCCATGCATTTCACAGCCCTACTCAATCAAGAGGCCTATGGATATCACCTATAAAATATAGGATGGTTAAATTCCATCTAGATCACTCATATTACTCACACGATTCATAATGAACCCAATAATCATCTTTATAGTCCACCCTATTAAAGGTGACATTTGATGATATCAAAGTACATAAATTCTCGTGTAGTAATATAGCGGTTTCAGGTCGGAGGACCATTACATCATTGTCACTATGAGAATTGCTAATGACACTTCGCATAATGCTCCATATAGAATTCTCATGGTGGGTCTGTCCAGTACATTGTTCTCTAACATGTACCTATGCATTGACTTAATATCTCATATATTTATGACCAATGAGATTTGGTCATCAGTCAATCCACATACTAGTCTCAATGCATCATTGTTGTCCCATCAACAATGATACTTGACTAGGGACATTTAAGAACAATGATACTAATTGTAATTATATAATCTCATGTTCAAGTCACATACTTGAAACTATATAATTTGTATCACTATTCTAAGGAATTTTATTATGTTAACAATTATATTACGCAGTAATTAAAACCATAATAAAATTATTTATTTATTCAATCAACAATAATATCAAATGTTAAGCAATTACATCAAATAATTGGCCTCTAGGGCATAAACTCTAACACAGACTCCTCGGGTAATGGCTCCATCTCCTTTTCCTCATCATCATCGTCGTTGATAGGGGATATTGTCGATATAGGCTCTGCTATCAATGGTGCCTCATATACCACATGTATATCACGCGGCTCCTCCTCTACCACTCGGCTAGGTCCTCCCATGTCAATCATCCTACAATCACCATCATAAGACAAAACAAGCAACAACTCCATAGAATGTTAAATAACATAAATTCATTGTATAGAATGAAGTTATATTCTATAACACACTAATTCACTCTCTATGAAAACTCTATATGAGTTTCATCCCTCTCTATCTTCTAAGTTCTCCTAAGTTGTAATCCAAGGAATCTCGCTCCTAAGGTTTATAACTATTGCTTGGATACCAACCTGTGACGCCCCCAAATTCAGACACTCATATCTCAAATTTGGTTTGCCACGCTAAATCTAATATCACACTAAAATCATCAACAACAGAAATAATAGAATAATTTACATTGATATAATATAAATATTCGCGTCCCAAGGTACCGTAACCATTACTACAACAAATCAGTGATTAAACTTAAACATAATTAATCATTCTTAGTACATCATAATAAGCATAACAATAGTAATAATATTTCTACTCTTAAAGGACTAAGCTATTCTGTCGCCTTGCCCTTTCTCTTGTCCTTTCTCGATGTACCGCCTTGCTCTGCCTTAACTGTAATGTTTTTAGGGAAGCAAGAATGAGCAACAAGTTTGCCCAGCAAGTAATATAGCAATAAGAATAAGCAGTTATGACGTTTGAATCTTCCAAGGTATAACAGTAAATGATAGTCAAGAGATGTCAAGATTGTTCAATAAATGTTGCTATAGACTAAAGGATAACAATAATATTTTAAGGTTTATTAAGAATGAACACTGAGCAGTCACTAAGGACTAAGAACTCTTACTAGAATAAGCAGTATTATACTGTAAACCCAATATAAACGAGTGCAATAGGTGATCAGTCTAAAGTACCCTACGTTATGCATAACATTTAATCATACTTATGTGCGCACGTCGGTTCCCCGACAATATAAAAATTTCCCCTTAAAAGGGTTGTTCATCTCAGTAGATTTACCAAAGTCCAAATTTCCCTTAAAAATTTCCACTTTTATAATGCATTGATAAGTCCAATGCTTGTAACAATGCTAAGACATACAAATGATTTCTGAATAGTAATAGATATTTGCTTGATATAAGTATGACAACAATTCGGATTATACAATG
Organism: Panax notoginseng; assembly: GCA_016801055.1. Lineage (NCBI taxonomy): Eukaryota > Viridiplantae > Streptophyta > Magnoliopsida > Apiales > Araliaceae > Panax > Panax notoginseng. The sequence continues at coordinate 23,782,163 of CM029014.1, forward strand.
TAAATAATTTAGAAAACTTGCATTCAATACGATAATCAAATGAAGTTAGAGAACTCGCACAAAATCTAAAGTTGTGTGAGTTAGGAGACTTGCCTTTAGCGTTGATTACCACTTATAGCGTAAAATCACCTCAATGAACTACGTTATCTTATTTATGTATGTATATGTATTCATTAGTGTGAGACCCCAAATTTTATGAATAAAGATTTAAATTTCTCAAAATATTTTTTTTAATATTATGGTGTGGATTTGATATAATGTTATAGTTGTGGGTAATATTTATAAATTTCAAAAAGTATGCAAGTTGTTGTATAATATTCGATTGGTCGGAGAATATTTTTTTTGTCGGGGACCCCACAACAGAATTATTGTCGAATTGAGAAAACGACAAAAATATTTTTATAAAAATAACGGCGAAAGTGTTACCGTTAAAACTGTTGAACTACTCGGTAGTAAAAGTACAATAATACGCGTGGTTGCATAGTAGCACACGGTATTGATTATTGATGCTTACGTAAGAAGTCACTCAGTTATACTCAATTATTGCTACAGTAATTGTTGCATCATATCTCTCATATTATTGATTCAATTATTGTCACAGTAGCATCTGTATAATATGTTATGTTATTAAATCAATAATTGAGACGACAAAGTTATTCATATTATTATTCGCAGTATTAATGATGTCTAGAAGTTTTGCCAACGAGAGATTTGGTCACCTAATTGCGCGCCAATAGGGAGAAATCCTTATTAGAAAGCCCCATCTTTCCTGAAAATGACCTGGTCGATTAATATTGTGAATTATAATAAAGGTGATAAGTTTTATTTTATTATTATTATAAATGTAATAAAATAGAAAACTTTTTATATAAAACAGAATACTTTTATAAAGTTATTTATTTTATTAGACTATAAATAGAATATATGATATCTATTATGCATAGTGTTTGTATAGTGCCTGCATAGTGCTTGTATAGTAAAATATTTTTATATAAAACAGAATACTTTTATAAAGTTATTCCTTTTATTAGATTATAAATAGAATATATTATATTTTATTTAAAAAATTTTGTTTTATTAGAATATTTTATTAATACTGCATAGTAAATTAATATGGACCGTCCATTTAAAAGTAAATCAATCTAGACAGTTCATGAATTAGTTACTATTCAGTCCATTCTCCTATAAATAGAAGCACATTCCTTCATTATTTCTTACGAATTCACTACAACTCTAGAGAGAGAAACTATAGAGAGAAAGAAAAAAATATTCTGCTACTTCACTACTCCTATATCCAGTTTCTTCTAAGGTAAGAGGTATTATTTCTTTCGTATTCAAGAAGAGAACTTCTGTTATTCCATCCTTTATTATTCTGTTGGAATAACCTGTATACGCGGGCTACCCTATACTTGGTGAAATTCTTATGTTATTCCATTCTTTATCATTATGTTGGAATAACCTGTCTATGCAATGTACCGCATACTTGGTGAAATTCTTCTATTATTCCATTCTTTATTATTATGTTAGAATAACCTGTATATGCGAAGTACCGCATACATGGTGAAATTCTTCTATTATTCCATTCTTTATTATTATGTTAGAATAACCTGTATATGCGAAGTACCGCATACATGGTGAAATTCTTCTGTTATTCCATTCTTTATTATTATGTTGGAATAACCTGTCTATGCGAAGTACTGCATACATGGTAAAATTCTTCTATTATTTTATTATTTATCATTCTGTTGAAACATCATATCTGTGCTTTACGCATGACCTGGTTCCATTATTTATTATTCTGTTGGAATATCTTGTATGTGCGTTTACGCATGACCTAGTTCCATTATTTATTATTCTGTTGGAATATTATTTATTATTCTGTTGGAATATCCTGTCTGTGCGTTTACGCATGACCTGGTTCCATTATTTATTATTCTGTTGGAATAACCTGTCAGTGCGGTCTATCGCATGCTTGGTGAATTCTTTTGTTATTCCATTCTTTATTATACTCAGTTAGTTAAAGTTTTGGCTTTTATACTCCATGAAATTAGTGGAATATCTTTGATATTTGCGCTTCATCCACTATCTTTTCATGAAAATATTCTTCTGAGCATTCTTAAATTTTACTCCACAAAGAAGTATCATGTTGACAATGTGGACGTTATTGGTTCCTGGATAAATTAATTCTTGAACTTGTTTTATTGAATTCTTATATCATTGTCATCATCCTCATGTTTATATTATGTTGAAAGTCATCTGTGGCCTGTAGTGCATAGATGGACTTGGTATGATTATGACCAGGGATTAATCGGTATAATCATGACCGTAATGTTATAAATGATGTGGTAAAAGTCCTCATTGGACCGTAGTGCATTGATGGACAGTTGTTGGCATAATTATTACCATTGATGAATACACGAATATCCTTAGCCCGTAGTGCATGGATAATTTATGGTTGTGATACTAATGAATATCTTTGGCTGTAGTGCAGGGATGATGTAGATTATTTATTAAGCTGAGTCACAGCGATAAAAGTGATGAAAAACCTTTTAAATCATAAAAGATAGTAGATTTTATTCTCTACTTGACTCTTTTAATGGATAGCTTGTTCCGCTGCAGTTAAACTTGATGTTTGTTATATTTTATCAGTTTAACACTGTTAAAGGCTAACGATAATTTATTCTGCATTATCTTAGTCATAATATTTCATACTGGGCTAGTTGAGCTCACCATTTTACTTTCATTGTTCTCTTCAGGAAATGAGAACGTAGCGGGGACTAGTCGGGGAACGGAGTGACGGTCCAGATGATAGCATTAGTAGTCCTCACTATTCTATGAAATAGTGTTATAATAACTGTATTGAAGACTTATTTTGAGTTTGAATACAGTCTAGAAGACAATATTTGTATTAAAACTCACAGCTCATGTTGTATATTTAAGATTGTATTTGTATTCTGTACCATATTTTTGGCGACTCAGAATAGATGATGTATACCTATTTTGGGGGCGTCACAGTTGGTATCAAAGTTTAGGGATATGATCCCTGGCTGAAATGTGATATGAGAACTAGGAGGGAAGAGACGGAGATTTCTTTCGCTAGTATGACCTACCTAAGTTTATTTGGTATTTAATTGGTTGGTCAGAGTATAAGGATAATATGTGATATGTTAATTAACCCTTGTTTTGTGGCATTATTGGAAAATGGCATCCAAAAATGTCGAGATAAGCAATGAAGCACATAAGATCGTAGAGTCACCACAGATCAATAACCAGGATAATGTGCATCAGGAAGGCGACAATCCTCAGGTAAACAACAACATTGACCAAATGATGAATGATGGAATATTCAGAGGCTTTATGCAATTCATGCAACATCAGGCAAGAGCGGCTCCTGTCCAAAATGCAGGTGGAAACACTGGCAACTCTCGGACGGTCACTGCTAAGCAATTCAAGGAGCTGGGACCACCAGAGTTTTTTGGAGAGCCAAAACCACTTAAGACGGAGATGTGGATAAAGCAGATCAACAAGATATTAGATGTCTTGGGATGCTCTAAGGAGCAAAAGGTTCCCTTTTCCACCTTCATGTTGCGGGCAGAGGCAGATTACTGGTGGGAATCTGTAAAGCGTACTCAACCTGCCGCACTGAAGATGTCTTGGGAGAAGTTCCAAGAGTTGTTCAACGACAAGTACTTTCCCGAAAGTATTCGTCACATGAAAGAGGTAGAGTTCATCAAGCTGGAACAAAACAACATGACAGTGTCGCAGTACGAAGCCAAGTTTACCGAGTTGTCCCAGTTTGCGTCCCATTTGGTTGATAATGAGAAGAGAATGACGCGAATATTTCTAAGAGGTTTGAAACCTGAAATACGTCAATACCTCATTTCTCACAAACTTTGTTTATATTCAAAAGTTGTGAATAGGGCTCAGTTATTGAAGCGCGATAATGAGTCAGCACAACCAAAAGGCAACGACCAACAACATGATAATAATCGTACCGGTGGCAACGACCATCGGAATAATGATAATCATCGTGGGGGAAATTATCATGCCAAGAATGGTAACCACTTCGGTGGTAATCATGGCCAAGATAATAGGAGTAGAAATTTCAAGAAGAGAAGGTTCGACAACGATGGAAAGACAGCTGCACCAACACCCGTTTTCAAGGAAGGAGAACGACCACCAATTATATGCTTCAAATGTGGAGGGGAGGGACATATCAGTCCAAGCTACATGATGCAGTCCAAAGCATGCTATAATTGTGGAAGAGAAGGTCACCTAGCCCGATTTTATCGTTCACCGAAGACAAGTTCAGCTATGATGGAGGCACCAAAGGATGTCACAGACAAGTCAAAGTCGGTAGTTTAAGTGAGAGCGTTTGTCGAGGAACTCGAACGAAGTTATCACGGGTAAGTTAATCATAAACGCCTACGAAGTTTATACCTTATTCGATATCGGTTCTACCCATTCTTTTATCTCTCTTGCTTGCGCTCAACGTTTAAATTTAATCCTAGAGAAGTTAGACTTTGACTTATTGAAACTTCGTTAGTAGAAACCTTCGTTACCTCCACTGTTTATAAATCTTGTTTAATTTAAATCGGCACTTTCACGTTACCTGTCGATCTTATCTCTTTGAAAATACTTGTCTTTGATGTGATTTATAGAAAACTATTGGTTAACTACTCATTATGCTTTTCGTAAGGTTGTTAGCTTTCATATTCCTAACCAACCTGTTATGCGAATTCAAGCAACCAAACCACTAAAGTCAATTATTGTCATATCAAGCCATAAGTAAAGAGCCCCGGTCCTTTCGTTGTTGACTTCCTTGTGTGGAATGCACAGAAGCCAGACTTTTCGTAGGGGATGTTGTGAATGATGATGGCAAGTTGATAGGTATCAATGTGACGTACTATCCAAGTCTTGGATGAGAGTCACAGTTTTGAATGATATTTCTATTGTTAATAAATTTCCTAACGTATTTTTGAAGACTTCTTATGTAACGACCCCAAAATAGGTTCATTCCACCCAACCCATTCTGAGTCGTCAAATACATGGTACAGAAAACAACTACAACTTTATTACAACAATTGTCGTGCAAAATACAACAACACATATGCTGTGAGTTTGGATACAAATATATACCAAATGTGACTCATGTTCCAACCGTGGACATCACCTCACAATAACACCTTACATAAAGGTATAGTCAAAAACTGTTTTAGAAATTAGAATCTTTGGGAAGTACTCAAGGAAACCTTCGTACATGGGAGGCCACGCGTCTAGGTTATGATAGATATCATATGGCCACAGAATTATCCTTGGTTGACCCAATAGACCCCAAAGAAAAACGAGAAGATTACTATCATATTCTTCCCAATGGTGAGTCTTCTCTTGACTTATCATTATCTCCACTGTATCTAACTGAGAATTATACTTCAAACAAACACCAAGATTATATAGGTAGTGCTCGTATATATACTCAGCAAGTGGATAAGCACAACCCTGTCCTATGATGACACGAGGTTGTATGTCATTAGACATCTTGTATGATAGTGACAAAACACCCTTCCAACGTTGGGTTCGCCTCACCCTATTTTCTTCACCAAATATAACTACTAAATGATAACCACCGTTCTATTCCCTTGTTACCCCGCTCGACCCAGCTACACTCTTATTACCTGAAAGGAATTGTGAACAAAAGGGTGAGCACAACTAGCTCAGTAAAGAATATCATGACTAAAGATAATTCAATTATCAATAGCCTTCATCAACAATAAATCAGAGATTTAGAACATATGGTAAATGATAAAAATTTTAACCATAGTTGCAGCGGAACGAGCAATCCATTAGAAGAGTCAAATAGACTATAAAGTCTATTATCTTCTCCATGTTAAAAATCCACCAACAATGTTTTATCCCTGTAACATCAATCAACAATTCTGGTTCACAATCATATGAATAACTCATAATCATAATTGTGATTCTAAATTCCTCTTCTCATCCAGGACGAAGATAATTTTCATCACCTATCTTTACCTGAAACATCAAAGATCATGGTTATACCAAATCACATTTCCTGTTCATAATCATACTAATAACTTCATCTTTGCACTACGTCCAAAGATATTCATTTGTATCACCAGTTGGTCATGTTTATCTCAACATCTGTTCATCTTTGCACTACTGGCCAAAGATATTCAACAACATGTCATCTTTGCACTACGGGCCAAAGATATTCATCAACAATTCATCTTTGCACTACAGGCCAAAGATATTCATCAATATTTCATATTTGCACTACAGGCCAAAGATATTAATATCTCAAAGAAATATATAATCATTTCAGAATTTATATAAACAATAATTATAACCATGTTGATCAATTCACCTTTGCACTTAAGCTAAAGATATTCAATTATAAATTCAATGGTCATGATCATACCAGTCACAATTCAACTTTGCACTACAGGCCAAAGAGAACCCTAGTCATGATCATACCAATAATCTACCCATCTTTACACTCCAGTGAAAGAGAATTTCAACATCAGGGTTATAAAAATGTTATATATGATGATAAAAATAATATGATCAACATATAATTTTAATCTCAAGAGTAATATTCGTAACTCATGAATAGTAACCCCGACACAAAAGATAGAAATTCTACAATAAAATTCACACCAATATTTCGGTATAATGATATTGAAAGAATAACATTACTTAAATTTATAAACAATTTATTTTAATTGTTTACACTTTACTAATTAATGCATTTAATCATCATAAAATGCCAACTCTTACAATTTCATCATCAATAACCAAAACCCTCATCAAAAATCTGCATATACCTCATATAGGATTCTCAAGCCATAAAATCCTATTTTCCAATTTTCTTTCTTCACAAAACATATTTAATTCATTTACTCATAACTAGACCATTTTCATGAAAAATACCAAATCAGTTCCAAAAATATTTCTTTTCTGGGATTTAGCATAATATAGTCCCATAGTGAACATATATTTTTCTCAGAATTTTTAAAAGTCATTTACTATTTTTCATATGGCCAAAATAGCCGAATATTTAGACATTTATCAAAAATTGTACTTTTATCTAAAAATTCTGAAATTTACAGAGTATACTTCTATCATATACATGTACTCCCAATAAAAATTTCATCAATTTTGGAGTTAACCACAAGGAATTATAAGCTGTTACTTTTAAAATAGTCTTTTCTCATAAAATTCATAACTCTCAATCTATACATCCAAAAATCACCATTTTTGGACACAATCAAGAAAACTCATCAAAATATCATTTCAAATTTTTCCAGAATTTTTAAAGATCAGAAAAATTACGAAACTGAAAATCATAACAACCCTTAAAATCCCTTAATATCCCTTACTATCCCTTACTATCCCTTACCTCAAAAGAGCAGTACTTCTGATCGGAATGCAAAGCCGAAGGAAACTTGCACTGAATAGCAACTCTCAAAGTATCTAAATACTCACAAAATATACTTCATAATATAGAGAGAGAAAGAGAGAAAGCTTATGTTTCTGGTGTGATTTTCAATTCTAACTTAGCCCTCTATTTATAGGAAAATTTTGGTAGGTTTGACCTGCAACCTGATGGCTTTACCTGCTACTATTCCCACCCACCACATTTGAAATATAATTCAGCACATTTCTTCACCAACCACAAGTGGGGCCCACCAATTCTAGAATTTTCCACCAAAATGATAAACTCCGAAAATTCAACAATTTCTGAACCAGTCATCTCGTAAAATTCATAACAAATCATACGTTCATTTTTAACGGTTCAAAATTTGTGGACATATACTCAACTTATATATGTATAACATATCCAAAAATTACCACGATCCAACGGTCGGATTAAAAATTATAACCCCCGCAAAATATCTCAAAAACCCTGATTTTTAATACCTCCATTCCGACAAAAATACTGATAAAAACCTCAACATTAACTCCTTCATTTTTAACCACAAAAATATATCCCTCATTTATATCCACATAAAATAAATATTTCCTTATCATATGAATCAATAATTAATTATTCACAAATAATATTACAGAATCACATTTATGACAACCAGGCCGTTCCCAGGAAAGAGGGGGCTTTCCAATAAGAATTTCTCCTTACTGGCGCGCAATTAGATGACCAAACCTCTCCTTAGACAGAACTTTCTAGACATTGCCAATAATGTTATCTAATAATATTATTCAAATAATATGAATTATTGATCTGATAAAGGAAAATACTGTGCAGCAACAATTATTGAACAACAATAATATAAAATTTCAACGTAGCAATTATTGAATCAATAAAATAAAATATTGAACAGTAATTACTGTAACAATTATTGAGTAGTGCCTTCTTACGTAAGAATCAATAATTTCAAAAATACTATGCAATACCGTGTGCTACTGTGCAATAACGCGTATTACTGTATTTTAACCACCGGGTATTCCAACAGTGTTAACGGTAACAACTACGCCGTTATTTGTAAAAACTCAAATTTGTCGTTTTCTTCATCCGACAGTTATTCGTTATGGGGCCCACAAATAGCTGCGCCGTCGTACGAATATTTCCCGACAGAAAGAATATTCCACGACCAAACGAATATTCCCCGACAACAATGATTATTTTATAACCACTTGCTTATTTTGAAAAAATTCATATTTCACCCAATACTTTAAACTTTTATCAATTTAACCATTTACTGAATAGTAATTATAAGAAAAATTGAATACTTTTATTTCATAAAATTCGGGGTCTTACAATCTCCCCTCCTTATGAAATTTCGTCCCCGAAATTTACGTACCTGGTATTTCAAAGAGTTGAAAATACCTTGCTTTCATTTCAGATTCCATCTTCCCTATCATCATGATTTTTCCATTGCTCATCTCCTGTATTTCATATATCATTCTAGAATACAGCTTCAAAATAAGGGTTAATTGAACAAATTAACATATCACATAATATCCCAATATTATGACTGACCAACAAATAAGCTTAGGTAGGACACACTAGCGAAGGATTTACTCATCTCTCCCCTCCTAGTTATATTCCCCGATCTCCACCAGAGATCATATCCCTAAGCTCTGATACCAAATGTAACTCTGGACACCAACCTATGTCAGCACCTTACATTGATACCTATCAGCTTGCCACCGCATAACGGCGTCCCCTACGGAGAGTCTGGCTTCGGTGCATCCCCGATCAACAGGAAGTCACCAGCGAGAGGCTCGGGGCTCTTTACTTATAGCTCTGATACTAACTGTAACGACCCCAAAATAGGTTCATTCCACCCAACCCATTCTGAGTCGTCAAATACATGGTACAGAAAACAACTACAACTTTATTACAACAATTGTCGTGCAAAATACAACAACACATATGCTGTGAGTTTGGATACAAATATATACCAAATGTGACTCATGTTCCAACCGTGGACATCACCTCACAATAACACCTTACATAAAGGTATAGTCAAAAACTGTTTTAGAAATTAGAATCTTTGGGAAGTGCTCAAGGAAACCTTCGTACATGGGAGGCCACGCGTCTAGGTTATGATAGATATCATATGGCCACAGAATTATCCTTGGTTGACCCAATAGACCCCAAAGAAAAACGAGAAGATTACTATCATATTCTTCCCAATGGTGAGTCTTCTCTTGACTTATCATTATCTCCACTGTCTCTAATTGAGAATTATACTTCAAACAAACACCAAGATTATATAGGTAGTGCTCGTATATATACTCAGCAAGTGGATGAGCACAACCCTGTCCTATGATGACACGAGGTTGTATGTCATTAGACATCTTGTATGATAGTGACAAAACACCCTTCCAACGTTGGGTTCGCCTCACCCTATTTTCTTCACCAAATATAACTACTAAATGATAACCACCGTTCTATTCCCTTGTTACCCCCGCTCGACCCAGCTACACTCTTATTACCTGAAAGGAATTGTGAAGCAAAAGGGTGAGCACAACTAGCTCAGTAAAGAATATCATGACTAAAGATAATTCAATTATCAATAGCCTTCATCAACAATAAATCAGAGATTTAGAACATATGGTAAATGATAAAAATTTCAACCATAGTTGCAGCGGAACGAGCAATCCATTAGAAGAGTCAAATAGACTATAAAGTCTATTATCTTCTCCATGTTAAAAATCCACCAACAATGTTTTATCCCTGTAACATCAATCAACAATTCTGGTTCACAATTATATGAATAACTCATAATCATAATTGTGATTCTAAATTCCTCTTCTCATCCAGGACGAAGATAATTTTCATCACCTATCTTTACCTGAAACATCAAAGATCATGGTTATACCAAATCACATTTCCTGTTCATAATCATACTAATAACTTCATCTTTGCACTACGGCCAAAGATATTCATTTGTATCACCAGTTGGTCATGTTTATCTCAACATCTGTTCATCTTTGCACTACTGGCCAAAGATATTCAACAACATGTCATCTTTGCACTACGGGCCAAAGATATTCATCAACAATTCATCTTTGCACTACAGGCCAAAGATATTCATCAATATTTTATATTTGCACTACAGGCCAAATATATTAATATCTCAAAGAAATATATAATCATTTCAGAATTTATATAAACAATAATTATAACCATGTTGATCAATTCACCTTTGCACTTAAGCTAAAGATATTCAATTATAAATTCAATGGTCATGATCATACCAGTCACAATTCAACTTTGCACTACAGGCCAAAGAGAACCCTAGTCATGATCATACCAATAATCTACCCATCTTTACACTCCAGTGAAAGAGAATTTCAACATCAGGGTTATAAAAATGTTATATATGATGATAAAAATAATATGATCAACATATAATTTTAATCTCAAGAGTAATATTCGTAACTCATGAATAGTAACCCCGACACAAAAGATAGAAATTCTACAATAAAATTCACACCAATATTTCGGTATAATGATATTGAAAGAATAACATTACTTAAATTTATAAACAATTTATTTTAATTGTTTACACTTTACTAATTAATGCATTTAATCATCATAAAATGCCAACTCTTACAATTTCATCATCAATAACCAAAACCCTCATCAAAAATCTGCATATACCTCATATAGGATTCTCAAGCCATAAAATCCTATTTTCCAATTTTCTTTCTTCACAAAACATATTTAATTCATTTACTCATAACTAGACCATTTTCATGAAAAATACCAAATCAGTTCCAAAAATATTTCTTTTCTGGGATTTAGCATAATATAGTCCCATAGTGAACATATATTTTTCTCAGAATTTTTAAAAGTCATTTACTATTTTTCATATGGCCAAAATAGCCGAATATTTAGACATTTATCAAAAATTGTACTTTTGTCTAAAAATTCTGAAATTTATAGAGTATACTTCTATCATATACATGTACTCCCAATAAAAATTTCATCAATTTTGGAGTTAACCACAAGGAATTATAAGCTGTTACTTTTAAAATAGTCTTTTCTCATAAAATTCATAACTCTCAATCTATACATCCAAAAATCACCATTTTTGGACACAATCAAGAAAACTCATCAAAATATCATTTCAAATTTTTTCAGAATTTTTAAAGATCAGAAAAATTACGAAACTGAAAATCATAACAACCCTTAAAATCCCTTAATATCCCTTACTATCCCTTACTATCCCTTACCTCAAAAGAGCAGTACTTCTGATCGGAATGCAAAGCCGAAGGAAACTTGCACTGAATAGCAACTCTCAAAGTATCTAAATACTCACAAAATATACTTCATAATATAGAGAGAGAAAGAGAGAAAACTTATGTTTCTGGTGTGATTTTCAATTCTAACTTAGCCCTCTATTTATAGGAAAATTTTGGTAGGTTTGACCTGCAACCTGATGGCTTTACCTGCTACTATTCCCACCCACCACATTTGAAATATAATTCAGCACATTTCTTCACCAACCACAAGTGGGGCCCACCAATTCTAGAATTTTCCACCAAAATGATAAACTCCGAAAATTCAACAATTTCTGAACCAGTCATCTCGTAAAATTCATAACAAATCATACGTTCATTTTTAACGGTTCAAAATTTGTGGACATATACTCAACTTATATATGTATAACATATCCAAAAATTACCACGATCCAACGGTCGGATTAAAAATTATAACCCTCGCAAAATATCTCAAAAACCCTGATTTTTAATACCTCCATTCCGACAAAAATACTGATAAAAACCTCAACATTAACTCCTTCATTTTTAACCACAAAAATATATCCCTCATTTATATCCACATAAAATAAATATTTCCTTATCATATGAATCAATAATTAATTATTCACAAATAATATTACAGAATCACATTTATGACAACCAGGCCGTTCCCAGGAAAGAGGGGGCTTTCCAATAAGAATTTCTCCTTACTGGCGCGCAATTAGGTGACCAAACCTCTCCTTAGACAGAACTTTCTAGTCATTGCCAATAATGTTATCTAATAATATTATTCAAATAATATGAATTATTGATCTGATAAAGAAAAATACTGTGCATCAACAATTATTGAACAACAATAATATAAAATTTCAACGTAGCAATAATTGAATCAATAAAATAAAATATTGAACAGTAATTACTGTAACAATTATTGAGTAGTGCCTTCTTACGTAAGAATCAATAATTTCAAAAATACTATGCAATACCGTGTGCTACTGTGCAATAACGCGTATTACTGTATTTTAACCACCGGGTATTCCAACAGTGTTAACGGTAACAACTACGCCGTTATTTGTAAAAACTCAAATTTGTCATTTTCTTCATCCGACAGTTATTCGTTATGGGGCCCACAAATAGCTGCGCCGTCGTACGAATATTCCCCGACAGAAAGAATATTCCACGACCAAACGAATATTCCCCGACAACAATGATTATTTTATAACCACTTGCTTATTTTGAAAAAAAATTCATATTTCACCCAATACTTTAAACTTTTATCAATTTAACCATTTACTGAATAGTAATTATAAGAAAAATTGAATACTTTTATTTCATAAAATTTGGGGTCTTACATCTTAGCCTACCCCTAGAGCGTGAAATCGAATTTATATTGATCCCGGTACAAAACTCATTTCTAAAACCCTTAAATATTTCTTCAACCAAAATGAATGTATAATGCGTCAAAGACGTTGGCTCGAGCTGTTAAAGATTAAGATCGTACCATTCAATACCATCGTGGGAAAGCGAACGTGGTAGCTGACGCGTTCAGTAGAAGATCGTATGCGTTTACGAATGCGATGTTGTTAACACAAAAACCCATTTTGTATGACTTGCAAAGGATGGAGATACAGTTAAAGACTTCAGGGACCCATGTGATGATGGCTAGTATACGAGTAGAATCGACTTTAATCGATAAAGTTAAAGCCGCTCAAGCTACACACCCGAATTTGATGAATATGAAGAAGAAGGTTCAAGAAGGCGTTATTCTAGAAGCAAGAATCGACGAAGAGAGGAAATCTCAACCCTCGATTTAATTGGCCCATTTGAAATCCTCGATCGAGTAGGAACTGTGGCCTATAGACTCGTTTTATCGCCAAGTATGTCGCGTGTTCATAACGTTTTTCACGTATCGATGTTACGTAAATATGTGGATGACCCGAACCACGTTATTAAATTAGAACTAGACGAGATAGCAGAAGATTTAACGTATGAGGAGATACGTGTTAAAATCTTGGATAAGAAGGATCGTATTCAACACTCAAAGGTTATACCTCAAGAGTTAGAATCTGAAATGAAGTCAAGGTATCCTCATCTCTTCGGCATACCAGGTACGTACGTAAATTTTGAGGGCAAAATTTCATAAGGAGTGGAGATTGTGAGACCCCAAATTTTATGAATAAAGATTTAAATTTCTCGAAATATTTTTTTTAATATTATGGTGTGGATTTGATATAATGTTATAGTTGTGGGTAATATTTATAAATTTTAAAAAGTATGCAAGTTGTTGTATAATATTCGATTGGTCGAGGAATATTCTTTTTGTCAGAGAATATCTGTACGACGGTACAATCATTGGTGGACCCCACAACAAAATTATTATCGAATTGAGAAAACGACAAAAATATTTTTATAAAAATAACGACGAAAGTGTTACCGTTAAAACTGTTGAACTACTCGGTAGTAAAAGTACAATAATACGCGTGGTTGCATAGTAGCACACGGTATTGATTATTGATCCTTACGTAAGAAGTCACTCAGTTATACTCAATTATTGCTACAGTAATTGCTGTATCATATCTCTCATATTATTGATTCAATTATTGTCACAGTAGCATCTGTATAATATGTTATGTTATTAAATCAATAATTGAGACGGCAAAGTTATTCATATTATTATTTACAGTATTAATGATGTCTAGAAGTTCTGCCAATGAGAGATTTGGTCACCTAATTGCGCACCAATAGGGAGAAATCCTTATTAGAAAGCCCCATCTTTCCTGAAAATGACCTGGTCGATTAATATTGTGAATTATAATAAATGTGATAAGTTTTATTTTATTATTATTATAAATGTAATAAAACAGAAAACTTTTTATATAAAACAGAATACTTTTATAAAGTTATTTATTTTATTAGACTATAAATAGAATATATGATATTCTATTATGCATAGTATTTGCATAGTGTCTGCATAGTATTTGTATAGTAAAATCTTTTTATATAAAACAGAATACTTTATAAAGTTATTCATTTTATTAGATTATAAATAGAATATATTATATTTTATTTAAAAGATTTTTATTTTATTAGAATATTTTATTAATACTGCATAGTAAATCAATATGGACCGTCCGTTTAAAAGTAAATCAATCTAGACCGTTCATGAATTAGTTACTATTCAGTCCATTCTCCTATAAATAGAAGCACATTCCTTCATTATTTCTTACGAATTCACTACAACTCTAGAGAGAGAAACTATAGAGAGAAAGAAGAAAAGTATTCTGCTACTTCACTACTCCTATATCCAGTTTCATCTAAGGTAAGGGGTATTATTTCTTTCGTATTCATGAAGAGAACTTCTGTTATTCCATTCTTTATTATTCTGTTGGAATAATCTGTATACGCGAGCTACCCTATACTTGGTGAAATTCTTATGTTATTCCATTCTTTATCATTATGTTAGAATAACCTGTCTATGTGAAGTACCGCATACTTAGTGAAATTCTTCTGTTATTCTATTCTTTTTTATTATGTTGGAATAACCTGTATATGCGAAGTACCACATACATGGTGAAATTCTTCTGTTATTCAATTCTTTATTATTATGTTGGAATAACCTATATATGCGAAGTACCGCATACATGGTGAAATTCTTCTGTTATCACATTCTTTATTATTATGTTGGAACATCCTGTCTGTGCTTTACGCATGACCTGGTTCTATTATTTATTATTCTGTTGGAATATCATGTCTGCGCGTTTACGCATGACCTAGTTCCATTATTTATTATTCTGTTAGAATATCCTGTCAGTGCGGTCTATCGCATGCTTGGTGAATTCTTTTGTTATTCCATTCTTTATTATACTCAATTGGTTAAAGTTTTGGCTTTTATACTCCATAAAATTAGTGGAATATCTTTAATATTTGCGCTTCATCCAGTATCTTTTCATGAAAATATTCTTCTGAGCATTCTTGAATTTTACTCCACAAAGAAGTATCATGTTGACAATTTGGACGTTATTGGTTCCTGGATAAATTAATTCTTGAACTTATTTTATTGAATTTTTATATCATTGTCATTATCCTCATGTTTATATTATATTGAAAGTCATCTGTGGCCTGTAGTGCATAGATGGACTTGGTATGATTATGACCAGGGATTAATCGGTATAATCATGACCGTAATGTTACAAATGATGTGGTAAAAGTCATCATTGGCCCGTAGTGCATTGATGGACAGTTGTTGGTATGATCATGACCATTGATGAATACACGAATATCCTTGGCCCGTAGTGCATGGATAATTTGTGGTTGTGATACTAACGAATATCCTTGGCCGTAGTGCGGGGATGATGTGGATTATTTATTAAGATGAGTGCCAGCGATAAAAGTGATGAAAAACCTTTTAAATCATAAAAGATAGTAGATTTTATTCTATACTTGACTCTTTTAATGGATAGCTTGTTCCGCTGCAGTTAAACTTGATGTTTGTTATATTTTATCAGTTTAACACTGTTGAAGGCTAACGATAATTTATTCTGCATTATCTTAGTCATAATATTTCTTACTGGGCTAGTTGAGCTCACCCTTTTGCTTTCATTATTCTCTTCAGGAAATGAGAACGTAGCGGGGACTAGTCGGGGAACGGAGTAACGGTCCAGATGATAGCATTAGTAGTCCTCACTATTCTATGAAATAGTGTGATAATAAATGTATTGAGGATTTATTTTGAGTTTGAATACTGTCTAGAAGACAATATTTGTATTAAAACTCACAGCTCATGTTGTATATTTAAGATTGTATTTGTATTTTGTACCATATTTTTGGCGACTCAGAATAGGTGATGTATACCTATTTTGGTGGCGTCACAATTAGGTGATATACATATTCGCATACTTTCACCATACATATCTAATTTCATGAAGGCTACACACATTCAAACTCATAGATGCTTTAAAATCTTTAGAAACATTTTTAGTTTTCTTATACTCACATCATATGTGAAACATTACTTAAGTTACTCGTACATGTTGAAGAACCTTTAGGCTAAGTTTGGTCATTTGTTATATTTACTCATAAATTTCTATTTTACAAAGTTAAAAGAGTTCATTATATCAATCCACTAGCCATAATATTCATTATACCACATAATATTGCTAAACAACTTCTTTCTACACATGCTTGCATAGTTTATAAAAATGTCTAACTAGATGCATGAACATGTCGATTAACTCTAGAGCATAAAACATCCTATCATATTTGTTCAAAAGTTCACAATACAAGCCATATAGTTTTCAACTCAATTGGTCTTTAATTATTAAGATGACATGACTAATAATTTATACATGCAAAGTACGTTGAGTCCATACTTCATGTGTATTTATAAGGCCAATTAATTACAAAATAATTAATGTGATTTATTGGAACTGAAATTTTTATAAAATGTAGTGATTTAGGTGTCATTTGGATACACGTAAAAAACAGGGTTGTACAGACTGTATAACCATGTATGTTACGTGTATCCAAAAAGTCACCTAAATCACTGCATTTTATAAAAATTTCAGTTCCAATAAATCACATTAATTATTTTGTAGTCAAAAGCAAAAAAAAAAATTCTGACAGGTCACTACCCCGGTAGAAAAAGGCCGATCCCCCTAGAAGGACTCTTCTTTCAATTCATAAGGTAATATTATTACTTTGTGAATCAACATACTCTTTTTGATAATTATACCAAGTGACCATATGAGGATTAAATGCGAGGAGTAGGTTAATGGATTGATACTTAATTTAATAGTATTGTTAAGGATGTAGATTGATTTAAGTGTAGTTATCAATTGACTATATAATATATAATGTATTTTTTTATATAAATATTAAAATTTGAATTTTTTAATTATATTCAATATATTTATTTGTATGAATAATTTTTTAAGTATTAAAATTTTAATATATTTATATTCATTGTATTTTATTAAATAAAAAATTATTTATAAAAATACATTAAAAATTATTAATAAATTATTTTTTAAGAAATTTAATTATTTATAAAAATTATTTATAGAAATAAATATATTTTATATATTGAAACTACTTAAATCTAACTAGGTTGAGAGTATTTTAGACATTTCTCATGACAACAACTCCCTCTTGTAGCGAGCAAAAAAAAACCAATTATGAAATCAAAAAAAAATCTTTTTGGGCTATTACTGTTGGAAAATGTGATGGCCCCAAAATTAGGTATACATCACCCATCTTGGGTCGTCAGATACATGGTACAGAATTCAAATACAACTTAATAATACAACTGT
Source organism: Panax notoginseng (assembly GCA_016801055.1). Lineage (NCBI taxonomy): Eukaryota > Viridiplantae > Streptophyta > Magnoliopsida > Apiales > Araliaceae > Panax > Panax notoginseng. The sequence continues at coordinate 23,800,225 of CM029014.1, forward strand.
CGTGTACAATATGACAACATAAACTGTGAGTTTGAATACAAATATTGTCTACTAGAGAGTATCCATACTCAAAAGGAGTCCTCATTACATTTATTAACAAACTATTACATAGAATAGTGAGGACTACTAACTAATACTATCATTCGGACCATCACTCCGTTTTCCGACTTGCCCCAGCTACGTTCTCAAATCCTGAAGAGAACAGTGAAAGAAAGGGTGAGCTCAACTAGCCCAGTAAAAAATATTATGGCTAAGATAATGCAGAATAAATTATCATTAGCCTTCAACAATGTTAAACTGATAAAATATAATAGACATCAAGTTTAACTGCAGCAGAACAATTAATCCATTAAACAAGTCAAGTAGAAAATAAACTCCACTACCTTTTATGATTTAAAAGGTTTTTCAACATTGTTATCGCTGGGACTCAGCTTAATAAAATAATCAACATCATCGAATCACCCCTGCACTACGACCAAGGATATTCGTGTATTCATTAATGGTCATGATCATGCCAACAACTGTCCATCAATGCACTACGGGTCAATGAGGACTTTTACCACAGTATTTGTAACATTACGGTCATGATTATACCGAATAATCCCTGGTCATGATTATACCGAATAATCCCTGGTCATAATCATACCAAGTCCATCTATGCACTACAGGCCACAGATGACTTTCAACATTTTATAAACATGAGGATGATGACAATGATATAAGAATTCAATAAAACAAGTTCAAGAATTAATTTATCCAAGAATTAACAACGTCCAAATTGTCAACATGATACTGCTTTGTGGAGTAAAATTCAAGAATGCTTAGAAGAATATTTTCATGAAAAGATACTGGATGAACCGCAATTATCAAGGATATTCTACTAATTTCATGGAGTATAGAAGTCAAAACTTAACCAACTGAGTATAATAAAGAATGGAATAACAAAAGAAATCACCCGGCATGCGATAGACCGCACAGACAGGTTATTCCAACAGAATAATAAATAATGGAACCAGGTCCGGCGTAAACGCACAGACAGGATATTCCGACAGAATAATAAATAATGGAACCAAGTTCGGTGTAAAACACACAGACAGGATGTTCCAACAGAATAATAACAAGACGGAACCAGGTCCGGTGTAAAACACACAGACAGGATGTTCCAACAGAATAATAATAAAAACGGAACCAGGTCCGGTGTAAAACACACAGACAGGATGTTCCAACAGAATAACAGAAGAATGTCACCAAGTATAGGGTAGACCGCGTATACAGGTTATTCCAACAGAATAATAAAAATGAAATAACAACAGTTCTCTTCATGAATAAGAAAGAATAACACCCCTTACCGTTTTAAAGAAGAGCTGAAATAGAGAAGTAGTTAAGTAGCAGAATACTCTTCTTCTCACTCTCTATAGTTTCTCTCTATAGTTTCTCTCTCTAGAGTTCAGTGAATTCGTAAGAAATAATGAAGGAATGAGCTGCTATTTATAGAAAAATAGAATGCATAGTAACTAATCCATGAACGGTCCAGATTGATTACTTTAATCTGACGGTCCATATTTAAAGAAAAATCTTTTAAATAAAATATAATATATTCTATTTATAGAATAACTTTAATAAAGTATTCTGTTTTATATAAAAAGATGTTTCTGTTTTATTACGTTAATAATACGAATAAAACAAAACGTCATTATCGCTAAATAATTCATATTATTAACTGACAATAATTGAATCAAACTGAGTGACTTCTCACATAAGCATTAATAATCAATACCGTGTGCTACTATGCAACCACACGTATTACTGTACTTTTACTACCGAGTAGTTCAACAGTATCAATGGTAAAACTTCCGCCGTTATTTTTAATAAAATATTTTTGTCGTTTTCTCAATCCGACAATAATTCCGTTGTGGGGTCCACCAATGATTGTGCCGTTGTACGAATATTCCCTGTTAAAACGAATATTCCCCGACCAATCGAATATTATATAACAACTTGCGTACTTTGCAAAATTTATAAATATTACCCACAACTATAACATTATATCAAATTAACTCCATAATATTCAAAAATGATATTTATAGAAAATTCATCTTTATTTATAAAAGTTGGGGTCTTACAACCTCCCCTTCTTATGAAATTTCGCCCTCGAAATTAGGGTACGTACCTGGTATGTCGAAGAGGTAAGGATACCTTGATTTCATTTCAGATTCTAACTCCCAAGTCATTTCCTCAACATCGTGGTTTCTCCACAAAACTTTGACTTGAGGTATAACCTTGGAGCGTAGAATATGTTCCTTCTTATCCAAGATTTGAACAGGAACTTCTTCATACGTCAAATCTTCTGCTATTTCGTCCGGTTCTAACTCAATAATGTGGTTCGGGTCTTCCACATATTTACGTAACATGGATATGTGAAAAACGTTATGAACACGAGACATACTTGGCGGTAAAGCGAGTCTATAAGCCACAGTTCCTACTCGATCGAGGATTAAAAATGGACCGATGAATCGAGGATTGAGCTTTCCTCTCTTTCCAAATCTCGTAACTCCTTTCCATGGAGCAACACGTAAGAACACATGATCTCCTATATCAAATTCCACGTCCTTTCGATGAAGATCAGCATAACTCTTTTGTCGATCTTGTGAGGTTTTTATACGTTGTCGGATCGTTTGAATCTTTTCTGTAGTCATACGTACCAACTCCGGTCCCAACAACGTTGCTTCACCCACCTCATCCCAGCATACTGGAGAACGACATTTTCTTCCATACAATGCTTCGAATGGAGCCATGCCAATACTTGCTTGATAACTGTTGTTGTAGGAAAACTCCACCAATGGTAAGAACTTGTCCCAACTTCCCTTGAAGTCAAGGACACAGAGTCTTAATAGATCTTCAAGAGTTTGAATAGTCCTCTCTGATTGTCCGTCCGTCTGAGGATGATATGCTGAACTAAATCGTAAATCTGTGCCCATAGCTTTTTGTAAACTAACCCAAAATCGTGAAGTGAATCTTGGGTCTCGTCAGAAACTATGGATACTGGCATACCATGCAGTCTTACAATCTCGTTTATGTACATACGAGCAAGACGTTCAAGTGTATAAGTTTCTCGTATCGGTAAGAAATGAGCAGACTTGGTCAATCTATCAACAATGACCCAAATCGCATCAATACCTTGAGAAACCCTAGGAAGACCGGTAACGAAATCCATGGTAATGTGCTCCCACTTCCATTCTGGAATTTCAAGTGGTTGCAATGGACCTTTTGGTACTTGATGCTCCGCTTTGACTCGTTGACAAGTTAGACACCTTGAGATAAACAACGCTATCTCTCTCTTCATATTGCTCCACCAAAATGTATGACGAAGATCATGATACATTTTGGTACTTCCAGGATGGATTGCAAACGGTGTGTTGTGCGCCTCCATCATGATTTCATACTTTAAATCAGGGTTGTTAGGAACACAAAGTCTGGAGTTGACTCGAAGTATTCCTTCTTCATCGATTCTTGCTTCCGGCATAGCACCTTCTTGCACTTTCTTCCTCATACGCATCAGCTCCAGGTCTGTAGCTTGAGCAGCTTTAACTTTATCGATTAAAGTCGGTTCTACTCGTATATTCGCCATCATCACATGGGTCCCTGGAGTCTTTAACTCTATCTCCATCCTTTGCAAATCACACAAAATGGGCCTTTGTGTTGACAATATCGCACTCGTACTTGCATATGATCTTCTACTCAATGCGTCAGCTACCACGTTCGCTTTTCCAGGATGGTATTGAATGGTATGATCATAATCTTTCAACAGTTCAAGCCAACGTCGTTGTCGCATGTTGAGTTCCTTTTGAGTGAAGAAATATTTGAGGCTTTTATGATCCGTAAAGATCTCCACCTTCTCCCCATACAAGTAATGCCTCCAAATTTTAAGTGCAAAGACAACAGCTGCCAACTCTAGATCATGAGTAGGATAATTCCTCTCATATTCCTTGAGTTGTCTTGATGCATAGGCTATGACTTTTCCATGTTGCATGAGAACGCATCCCAACCCTTTGCTCGAAGCATCACTGTAGATGACAAATCCCTCCGAGCCAGATGGTATTGTTAGAACAGGTGCTGAAATGAGTCTCCTCTTGAGTTCTTGAAAACTCTTCTCACATTCTTCGCTCCAACCAAACTTTGTATCTTTCTGAGTCAGCTGAGTTAATGGAGTAGCGATTCGAGAAAATCCTTCCACGAATCTCCGATAATAACCAGCTAAACCAAGAAAGCTACGTACTTCGGTCACTGATTTAGGTTGCTCCCAGCTTTGAATAGCTTCAATCTTTGCCGGGTCAACAGATATTCCACGACTTGATACTACGTGCCCAAGGAATGCTACTCCTCAAGCCAGAACTCGCATTTCTTCAACTTGGCATAAAGCTTGTATTCACGAAGCTTTTGGAGTACCAGCCTCAAGTGTTGCTCATGATCTTCACGACTTTTGGAATAAATAAGGATGTCATCAATAAAGACGACCACAAAGTGATCCAAATATTCCTTGAATACCCGGTTCATCATATCCATGAAGGCAGCAGGAGCATTAGTCAATCCAAAGGACATGACTAGGAATTCATAATGCCCGTACCGAGTTCTGAAAGCCGTCTTTGGAATATCCTCAGTTCTAACCTTCAGCTGATGATATCCAGAACGAAGATCGATCTTTGAAAAGAATTGTGCTCCTTGCAACTGGTCAAACAGGTCATCAATACGTGGCAATGGGTACCTGTTTTTGATGGTGACATGATTCAACTCCCGATAATCAATACAAAGTCACATACTTCCATCTTTCTTCTTCACGAATAGAACAGGAGCACCCCAAGGAGAAGTACTAGGACGAATAAAGCTAATTTCTAACAATTCTTGCAGTTGGATCTTTAACTCCTGAAGTTCAATAGGAGCCATTCGATATAGGGCTTTGGAAATGGGTTTTGTTCCGGGTTCAAGGTCGATACAAAATTCAATTTCACGCTCTGGGGTAGGCCAGGAAGTTCTTCAGGGAATACGTCAGGGAATTTATTAACAATAGAAATATCATTCAAAACTGACGTATTCCGTGACATGAGCTAAGAAAGCTTAACATCCATTTTTTAATAAATGAATAGCTTTATGGCTTGAGATGACAGCGATTGATTTTAATGGTTAGGTTGCTTGAATTCGCATAATAGGTCGATTAGGAATATGAAAGCTAACAACCTTACGAAAACAATCAATTTTTGCATGATGAGTAGTTAACCAATCAATCCCTAGAATCACGTCAAATGCAAGTATTTTTAATGAAATAAGATCGACAGGTAATGTGTGGGTACCAACTTGAACCAAACAAGACTTATAAACCGTGGATGTAATGAAGGTTTCTCCCAATGGAGTTTCAAAAGATAAGTCAAAGTCTAATTTCTCCGGAATCAAATTTAATCGATGAGCGCAAGTAGGAGAAATAAAAGAATGGGTAGAACCGGTATCAAATAAAGTATAGACTTCGTTAGAGTTTATGATAAGCTTACCCGTGATGACCTCATTCGGGTTCCTTGCTTTCTGGGAGGTCACAACAAACGCTCTCCCTTGCACTACCGGTTTTGACTTTTCTGGGACGGCCTTTGGTGTCTCCATCTTGGCTGAACTTGTTTTTGGTAAACGACAAAATCGAGCTAAATGACCTTCTCTTCCACAATTATAACATGCTTTAGACGGCATCGCGCAGTTTGGACTGATGTGCCCCTCCCCTCCGCATTTGAAACATATGATAGGTGGTCGTTCTCCTTCCTTAACAACGGGTGCTGGTGCTGACGTCTTTCCATCATTGTTGAATCTCCTCTTCTTGAAATGACCATTCTTATTGTTTTGGCCCTGATTACCACCGAAGTGGTTACCATTTCTGGCCTGTTGATTCCCTCCACGCTTGTTGTCACCGCTTCGATGACTGCTCTCACTGGTATTATCATTTTGCCGACTGCTCTCTTTTGGTTGCGTTGACTCGTTATCGCGCTCCACTAACTGAGCCCTATTCACAACATCTGAATACAAACACAGTTTATGAGAAATAAGATGTTGACGTATCTCAGGTTTCAAACCTCGCAAAAATATTCGCGTCATTCGCTCTTCATTATCCACCAAGTGGGACGCAAACCGGGACAACTCAGCAAATTTAGCCTCATACTGCGACACGGTCATATTATTCTGCTCCAATTTGATGAACTCCACCTCCTTCATGTGACGAACACTTTCGAGAAAGTATTTGTCATTGAACAGCTCTTGGAACTTCTCCCAAGACATCTTCAGTGCGGCAGGTTGAGTACGCTTAATCGATTCCCACCAGTAATCTGCCTCTCCTCGCAACATAAAGGCGGCAAAGGGAACCTTTTGCTCCTCGGAGCATCCCAAGACATCAAATATCTTGGTGATCTGCTTTATCCATGTTTCCGCTATAAGTGGTTTTGGCTCTCCCTTAAACTCCGGTGGTCCCAGCTCCTTGAACTGTTTAGCGGTGACCGTCCGAGAGTTTTCAGTGTTTCCACCTACATTTTGAACAGGAGCCGCTCTCGCCTGCTGTTGCATGAACTGCATAAAGCTTCTGAACATTCCATCATTCATCATTTGGTCAGTATTGTTGTTTGCATGAGGATTGTCGCCTTCCTGATGCACATTATCCCGATTATTGATATGTGGTGAATCCACAGTCGCCTGTGCTCCATTGCTATTCTCAACATTCTCGGATGCCATTTTCAGATACTGCCACAAAATAAAAGTTAATTAATATGTCATATATTATCCTTATATTCTGACTAACCAATTAAATACCATGCAAATAAACTTAGGTAGGTCATACTAGCGAAGGAATTTCCCGTCTCTCCCCTCCTAGTTCTATTCTCACATCTTAGCCAGGAATCATATCCCTAAGCTCTGATACCAACTGTGACGCCCCCAAAATTAGGTATACATCACCCATCTTGGGTCGTCAGATACATGGTACAGAATTCAAATACAACTTAATAATACAACTGTCGTGTACAATATGACAAAACATAAACTATGAGTTTGAATACAAATATTATCTACTAGAGAGTATTCATACTCAAAAGGAGTCCTCATTACATTTATTAACACACTATTACATAGAATAGTGAGGACTACTAACTAATACTATCATTCGGACCATCACTCCGTTCCCCGACTTGCCCCAGCTACGTTCTCATTTCCTGAAGAGAACAGTGAAAGAAAGGGTGAGCTCAACTAGCCCAGTAAGAAATATTATGACTAAGATAATGCAGAATAAATTATCATTAGCCTTCAACAATGTTAAACTGATAAAATATAATAGACATCAAGTTTAACTGCAGCGGAACAAGCAATCCATTAAAAGAGTCAAGTAGAAAATAAACTCCACTATATTTTATGATTTAAAAAATTTTTCAACACTGTTATCGCTGGTACTCAGCTTAATAAAATAATCCACATCATCGAATCACCCCTGCACTACGGCCAAGGATATTCGTGTATTCATTAATGGTCATGATCATGCCAACAACTGTCCATCAATGCACTACGGGCCAATGAGGACTTTTACCACATCATTTGTAACATTACGGTCATGATTATACCGAATAATCCCTGGTCATAATCATACCAAGTCCATCTATGCACTACAGGCCACAGATGACTTTCAATATTTTATAAACATGAGGATGATGACAATGATATAAGAATTCAATAAAACAAGTTCAAGAATTAATTTATCCAAGAATTAACAACGTCCAAATTGTCAACATGATACTGCTTTGTGGAGTAAAATTCAAGAATGCTTAGAAGAATATTTTCTTGAAAAGATACTGGATGAACCGCAATTATCAAGGATATTCCACTAATTTCATGGAGTATAGAAGTTAAAACTTAACCAACTGAGTATAGTAAAGAATGGAATAACAAAAGAAATCACCCGGCATGCGATAGACCGCACAGACAGGTTATTCCAACAGAATAATAAATAATGGAACCAGGTCCGGCGTAAACGCACAGACAGGATATTCCGACAGAATAATAAATAATGGAACCAAGTCCGGTGTAAAACACACAGACAGGATGTTCCAACAGAATAATAACAAGACGGAACCAGGTCCGGTGTAAAATACACAGACAGGATGTTCCAACAGAATAATAATAAAAACGGAACCAGATCCGGTGTAAAACACACAGACAGGATGTTCTAACAGAATAATAATAAAAACGAAACCAAATCCGGTGTAAAACATACAGACAGGATGTTCCAACAGAATAATAATAAAAATGGAACCAGGTCCGGTGTAAAACACACAGACAGGATGTTCCAACAGAATAACAGAAGAATGTCACCAAGTATAGGATAGACCGCGTATACAGGTTATTCCAACAGAATAATAAAAAATAAAATAACAACAGTTCTCTTCATGAATAAGAAAGAATAACACCGCTTACCATTTTAAAGAAGAGCTGAAATAAGGAAGTAGTTAAGTAGCAGAATACTTTTCTTCTCTCTCTATAGTTTCTCTCTATAGTTTCTCTCTCTAGAGTTCAGTGAATTCGTAAGAAATAATGAAGGAATGAGCTGCTATTTATAGAAAAATAGAATGCATAGTAACTAATCCATGAACGGTCCAGATTGATTACTTTAATCTGACGGTCCATATTTAAAGAAAAATCTTTTAAATAAAATATAATATATTCTATTTATAGAATAACTTTAATAAAGTATTCTTTTTTATATAAAAAGATGTTTCTGTTTTATTACGTTAATAATACGAATAAAACAAAACGTCATTATCGCTAAATAATTCATATTATTAACTGACAATAATTGAATCAAATTGAGTGGCTTCTCACATAAGCATTAATAATCAATACTGTGTGCTACTATGCAACCATACGTATTACTGTACTTTTACTACCGAGTAGTTCAACAGTATCAATGGTAAAACTTCCGCCGTTATTTTTAATAAAATATTTTTGTCGTTTTTTCAATCCGACAATAATTTCGTTGTGGGGTCCACCAATGATTATGCCGTTGTACGAATATTCCCTATTAAAACGAATATTCCCCGACCAATCGAATATTATATAACAAATTACGTACTTTACAAAATTTATAAATATTACCCACAACTATAACATTATATCAAATTAACTCCATAATATTCAAAAATAATATTTATAAAAAATTCATCTTTATTTATAAAAGTTGGGGTCTTACAGAAAAAGTACGCCAAAAATAATCTATATCCCAGGAATTACTTTTCCGTCTTTGTGCAATTAAATATGAAATCAATAAAACCAATTATGAGAACAAAAATAACAAATAACCATCCACAAGCAAGAGACCAAATTTACGTGAAAAACCCTCTAAAATTAAGAAATAAAAACCACGGGTCAAACTCCGAATCTCCACTATATCACTAATAATGGACTTACAATAATCCTCTCAAGTTTTATGTCTTAAAACTTGAGGTTACACAATAAATTGAGATAATACAAATTTACCTTTAATTAAGTTGAGAAACCTAATTAACTTCACCACCAAAAAATACCCCAAGTAATAAAGTCTGCAAGCTTTCAATTGAACGGAGATGATGGCGGATACCCACGAACAACAAACTGTAATTCTCTCAATTTATTCTTTTGGTATCTTCTTACTACCAAGCTTATCTCATGTATCAAATAAGACTCCCTCATAGCCTTATTTATAGTACTCTTCCTAATCCATTCCTATTATGGATTAAAAATAATTTATTCTTCTAATCAAATTAAGGATCACATCTCCTTGTCTTGGTCACCAACCAATCTAACAAGTAAATCCTTTTTTCACTTGGATTCCTTTTATGGAATCTCCAATTTCAATATTGCTTTCATTAACCCAATTTTTAATTAGATTAATATCAAGTAAACTTACTTACTTGCTCACAAAGAAAATCATTTCTTTTTCTATTTTAGATTCTATCTCGTGGGTGAGGACCCACACCCAACAATATATATATATATATATATATATATATATATATATATATATATATATATATATCAACTTTTTATTCTATAGTGACAGAAAAAATTATCATTTTATAATTGATTTGTTCTTAGTTCGCTCCTTCCAATTCGCTAGAGAGAGTCGAGTTATATATATATATATATATATATATATATATATATATATATATATATATATATATATATATGCGTGTGTGTATTATTCCATTCATGCATCTACGCTAATTAACTTTATCATAATGTGAAATCGACCATCCAATGAGAACAGAAGACAGATAGTCCCTCAGGTAATATCTGTGAACTGTTAAACCCTGCCCCAGTGTTGAGTCATTCTAGTGATTGCTAACACAAAGTTAGATGCAGTAGTAAAATAGAGAGATAATATATGGGGAATGGCGGTCAAGTTATCACCATATATTATGTATCTTCCAAGAAAATGTCATAATTGGGTCCCTCCCAAAAAAATATATATTAATTATGCATGTGCGCAAAATACAACTCACAAAACAAAACTTCTAATTAAATAACCCTTTTATGTGTTATATATACTACTTAACTAATCACTTTTATATAAATTGTAGGCTCTCTGATTTTCCGGTTGAGCTTTGTTATTAGGTTGAGATTGATTTAGTTAGGGATGCAAATGTAAGCACAAATTGGCCCTGGCTGCCTTAGACTTAAGGGGCGTTGATAAAAATTGAATGGATCTGAATCTGAATTTGAATTTGAATTTGAATTAAAAAAATTATTTGATAATTGATATTCTGAAACATCTGACTAACAAATTTTTATTATTTTATCCCTCTGAAAAAATTCAAAGTTGTTGTAAATTTATTTAATATTACTTAATATAATAGTTAATATTGTAAAAAATAATAATTATTCAGCCGTTATTCAGCCCATTCAGCCAAAAAAATGAGACTTATTCATTCAACACAAATTGTCTGAATGTCAGACTAATTCAGCTATTCAAACGATTTTTATTCAAAATAAACACACTGAATAATTGAATCGATCAATCATTTAATACTAATCATCAAACAGCCCTCTAGCCTAAACCAATACTAGCTAGGGACAAGAGGCTTGGGGTCAATTAAGGTTTCTATATTGTCTGGACCTAGTCTAATTCAGTTTGTAAATTGAACCCGCCTGACCTAGTTTGGTTGAAGCTACTAATTTTAAAGAGAATAAAAAAGCTCCTTTTTTCTCGAAAAACTACGATCGAACCCAATCCGATAAATTAATAATAATAATAATAATAATAATAATAATCCCAAACATGACAGATATAACCTTGACAGATATAGACAACATTTTTTTCCTATAATGGATTAAATAGCTGAAAACATGAATTTTATAATCATAAATAAGAGTAATCTTTTAAATGTTGGCCATGTAAATCTTTAAGTAATCATTAAATTGTCGACATAAACCTAGTCATATATGTGGTACTTGTAATGTTAAAATTTGATCTTAAAAAGAATTATTTAATAAAGATTAATATAAGATTAGTATTAACTTTTTAAAGTTCACTTAAAACATTTTTAAAATTTTAAAATTGACTTGAATTATTTTAATTTTAATCAATACAATAATGAATATTGTAAACTATCTAAATAATATTACTCATTGTGAAATTTATTGTTTCACAAATTTATCTACGCGGGACAAGGCGGGGCGGGTAAGGATGCATACATAATCAATAAATATTATTTTTTTGATGGAGGTGGGGGGCGAGGTAGGGGTGTATATATAATCAATAAATATTAATTTTTTTATGATGGTGGGCGGGGTGGATATATACATAATTAATAAGTATATTTTTTTGGGCGTGGGAGTGGGGGTGGGGGTGGGGGTGGGGGTGGGGGTGGGGATAGTTTAATTACCCTATTCACAAGGGTGTTGTATCTAGTTAAAAATTTTCATATTTCAAAAAGTATTATAGAATATGGTTCAAAGCTAGTTAAATTAGTTCCAACTTATATTTGTAATTAATAATATGGATCCAAAATCGAACCAATCTATAACTTAAAAACTAGTTAACCAACCCAATAAATCTAAATAGTTTTAATTAAGGATTAATTACATATATTAGTATATATTTGAAAATAATTACAAAAATCATACATCCATAAAATAATTACAAAAATACTACACTTCATCATTTTTATTTACAATACTAATACAATTAAAAGTCCTTAAATTAAGGGATTAATATTAATGGGCTGACATGGCAAATTAGTTTTCATCTTCCTGAAACATTCCCTTCTCGTTCGGTCTCTCTCTCTCTCTCTCTCCGCCCTTACTACTTCTCTCTCTCCTCTCGAAGTCACTCATCGTCGTCCTCTTCCGCCGCCGCCGCAACACCACAGTCTCTCAACTCTGACAGAAAATTGATTTTATTCCAAACGAGATGCGTATCCGCAATTTGCTTTTTCACAATTTTAGAGAATTTTTAAAAAGATTTGTACCAGATTTTGATTAGTTTGGTTGTCGTTGTACTGTCCTTCTAAATTGTGTTTCATACTTTAGTTTTTGTTGGATATCCATAGCTATTTGTTATGGTTAGTGAGTCTGTAATGTTTATTGAAACTTATGTAAATGGGATTACATATTTGATTATATTACCAGTGATTTGACATTGTTTGTTGGTTCGTATTTGTTACTTCTAAGTTGTGTCTGATACATTATTTGAAAGGTGCAGTTGGTAACCAAACATGCATAGAAGGGTAACCATTTTAATTTTTGGTAGTAACCAAATAGTTACAAGCTTGTATCAGGACATATATCAAGTGTTAAATGTACATGTGAGAGTATACATGGGTTGCCTAAACTGGGTTGGATATACAGGTTATTTCTGTTTTGGTTACCATTAAAATATGTTCTGATTACTTTCATATAACTATTTGGTTACTTCTTTATTATGTTTTGGTTACTGTTATCTTATGGTTTGGCTACTATTATTGTGTCCTCAATGTGGGATTTTGGTTACTTTTATTTTTTATTCTGGTTAATATGTAATTGTTTAGTATACGTGGATTGCCTAAACTGGATTTTATTACATGATATTTTTGTTTTTGTTACCATTAAAACATGTTCTGGTTACTATCATATAATTATGTGGTTACTGTTTTATTATGTTACATTATGGTTAATGTTATTAGTAACCAGATAGTTACAAGCTTGTATCAAGACAAACATTAAGTGTTAAATGTACATGTGAGAGTGTCCTATTTATATAGCTGATATATACTTATAAATTACATACTCATAAAAATTATCTAGAAATTATACAATTGGTATTTAAATCTGCATATAGGGGTAACCATTTTAGTTTTTTGTGAGTAATCAAATTTACATAAAATTGGTTCAGAACGGTATCCATCAACTATTTCAGTTAAAATGTTAGGTTGGTATCCAAACCTACATGTATGGTAACCATTTTTATTTTTGTTAGTAACCAGATAATTATAAGTTTGTATCAGGACTGTTATAAAGTGTTAAATGTATATATTTTTTTTATTTATATCATGTCATCATGATAGAATAAGAAACTCCAATTAAGAGTTCCCATTTATATATATGATAGTCACTTATAGATCTCATATTAAAATAAAAATAGTTTTAGAGCTGCAGTTGGTATCCAAGCATGCATATAAAGGTAACCATTTTAGTTTTTATTAGTAACCAAATAATTAAAAACTTATATTAGAACAGTTATCAAGTGCTTAATGTACATGTGAGGATTCCCATTTATCTAGCTGGTGAATACTTTTAAATTACATAGTTATAAAAGTTATTTAGAAATGGTCCAATTGATAACTAAATATGAATATAGAGGTAACCATTTTATTTTAGATGGGTAACCAAATTTACATAAAAATATTTTAAAACAGTTACCAATTGTTTAATGTATATGCTACTTTATATTGACAACTCATGATGGAATCAAAAATCAAAATATTAATCAATAACAATTTTAGTTACTGTACACAATCAAAAATGTTACCAACCATGTGGTTGTGATTAATGGTTATTAACAGTAAACAACTATATATTCATATATTTACACTCTTTTTGTTTATATTCCGTTGAAATAAAGCACAACTGGAATCATCTCCATTGTCTGACAACTGAATAAACATTGTAAAGTAAGCAAATCAATATTAGACAGTAATCAAACTACATAATCTTAGTAATCAGAACATAAACCACGTTTTTGCATGCAATTTTGAAGGCTTAAATGATGGAATTTGACCAAAAAATCATGACTTTTGACCGTTGACCCGTTTTCAATGAAATTAGGCTCCGAAGACGTCAAAATCTGACACTCCAAACTTGACAAAAATTACCAAATTGTCACTGGATCAAATCTTTCCATAAACTAACACGCCTGCTCTTTAACCGCATCAGTTTGTTACCAACTAAAGGCTAACAGTTGTATGAAGGTAACCAATGTAGTCAATAAGTAACCATCAATATAAAACAAACAAGTATAAAATACACTAATATTATACAGTAATCATAACAACATTATACACTAACCAAATTTAAATTAGACAGTAACCAACATATATCTATTTAGTAACCAGAACATAAACACATTTTTTATTATATTTTACAGTCAAAAACAACCAGTATAATGTGTTTGTTTCCAACTAAAGACTAACAGTTATATGAAGGCAACCAATATAGCTAATAAGTAACCATGAATATAAAAAATATCAGTACAAGTGTACATTAATATTATTCAGCAACCAAATAAACATTATACAGTAACCAATTAAATAGTATACAACAACAAATATATATAATCAGATTAACAGTTGTATAAAGGTAACCAATGTAGTCAATAATAACCACCAATATAAAAGAAAGAATTATAAAACACAATAACATTATACAGTAATCAAATAAACACATTATAGTATTTAAATACATATTAGACAGTAACCAAGATATATGTAATTAGTTGTTAAGATTATAAAAATATTTTTACATTCATTTTACAACCAAAACAATCAGTAATGACTTTGTTACAAATTAAAGACTAACAAATGTATGAAGATAACTAATGTAGTTAATCAGTAACCATCAATATAAAAAAAATAAGTATAAAACACAGTAATATTATGCCATAACCATGGTAGTATTACACAGTAACCAAGTCAGCATTATATACTAACCAAATCCAGATTAGACAGTAACCAACATATATTTACTTAGTATCCGTAACATAAAACATATTTTTTTCATGCATAGAAGGGTAACCATTTTATTTTTTGGTAGTAACTAGATAGTTACAAACTTGTATCAGGACATATATCAAGTGTTAAATGTACATGTGAGAGTATACATGGGTTACCTAAACTGGGTTGGATATACATGTTGTTTCTGTTTTGTTTACCATTAAAACATGTTCTGGTTACTTTCATATAACTATTTGGTTACTTCTTTATTATGTTTTGGTTACTGTTACCTTATGGTTTGACTACTATTAAAAGTATACAGCAACCAAATAAACATTATACAGTAACCAAATCAATAATAAACAGTAACCAATTTATATGTACTTAATAACCAGAATATAAAACATATTTTTACATGCATTTTGCAATCAAAACAGTCAGTATACTGACTTTGTGACCAATTAAAGAGTAAAAAACTTAAGAAATGTAATCAATATACGAGTATATAGTAACCACGAGGTAACTATATGCACATAAACTTTAAACTCAAATATCTCAGTATACAAATCTGTAAAGAATCAATCAACAATTAATAATCAACAATCAGTATAGTACGTAAGTTTCTAGTTACTGACTGTAAAGCGAAAGTTGTTTGACGATCTCGAAGTTGCTGTTGAACTCGAAGTTGTTGTTGAACTCGAAGTATGAAACTTCGTAATGTTGTTTGACGATCTCGAAGTTGTTGTTGATCTTCTCCGATTTTTTTCGATCTCAAAGTTGCATCGCCGTCAGAGTATTCATCTTCTCCGATCTGTCGTTGTTCTATTTTTCTTCATTAGTTTGAATGCAGGATCGGTTGATTGCAAATATGAAAGTCGGTAACTGGCGTGTAGGGAGTTAATGTTCCGTAATTTTAGCAACGCAATATTGTATTGCGTTATTTTTGTAATTATTTTGTAGATGTTTTATTTTTATAATTATTTTTTAATTGCTATATATTAGTATTAAGGACCCTTTAATTAATTATATGATTTTCAACTAAATTATCAGGTCTAATGATAACCATGCCCATAGTAGGGCAGGGCATGATGAAAAGACCAGCATCAACTCTTGAAATCTGATAGAGACTTGTGACCCAAAAAATCAAGTTCATGGACCGACATATTCTTATGCCCTACAAGACTGGCCTAAATTGTTATTTGCTTTTGACTGGCCCAAATTATTCGATGCTACAGTTATTTTCGTCTTATTCAGTCCTTCTAGAAAGGAATTTATTTTTTGGCTAATACTATTAAAAAATTGATATTTTCACAATATTTTTTTAATACTATTACATGTTTTTCTTTTTCTTTTATTTTTGTGTTTATCTGTAATTTTAGTTTAATTCTAAATTAGTTCTAATACTTTATAATATTAATTTATTAATTAATAAAATTAATAAGAAAAATTATATATATTACGAATATTTATGTTAATTTTTGCATATTAATGATAATTTTTTTGAAAAGATGTGTAATAACTAAGCCCTCCTATAATTTTTATAAATTTCATGTATTAATAAATTTAACATAAATTTATCGCAATACATGACAAAACTCAATATCGAAATTATGGAAGACTAGTATATAACTTGCTCGTGCAATGATATGTGGCGTAGTATTTTACTGGGCCATTTGAATAGAAGATACTGGGCTCATGGTTGGTTTATTTTTGACTAATTGAAAATTATTGTTATTATCAGCAACATCTGCTATTATTAGTAACGGATAACGCTTGTCATCCGTTAATAATAATAGCGAACATAATTATTGGACTTTTTGTTATAAAAATCTTATTTATCTACTTATTTAATGTCTATTTATTTATCTTGGATATTAATTTATTAATAAAAGTACATCATTCATCATTATCATTCATTAAATGATTGTTTAGTTTGTTTATATATATCTCCATATTATATATGTTATGATTATGTGTATGTGTGTATAAATAAATGTTATACACAGAAGATATAAATCATATATATGTAATATATAAATAAATAATGGTTTATAAGTTAGGATGATTTGGATATATTATTTTGTAGGTTATAGTACTTTAATATAAATGATTTATCTTGATCATGGAAGTTGAATTTTTAATCAAAGTACTAGTGTATTAAAAGTGTGCATTAAACGAATCATGTGATAATATTTTATTTATCAAATATTTTAACATAAATACTAATTTGTAAAATTTCTTAATTTTGAAATAATAGTGGACTTAATACTGTTATATATATATATATATATATATATATATATATATATATATATATATACGGTTTAAATCTTAAACTCACCCCTTATCCAACTCACCCGAGCTCACCCCTCTTTTAGCGATGGACCCGGCGACGGTTCAGTCATACAACAGGCGTCTATACTTTTAGCGACGCTATATGTTGTCCGTCGCTAAAAGTATAGACGACGGTTGTATGACCGAACCGTCGCTGGATTCGTCACTAAAGGAGGGTGAGCTCGGGTGAGTTGGATAAATGGTGAGTTTAAGATCCGGACAATATATATATATATATATATATATATATATATATATATATATATATATATATATATATATATATATATATACAGTCCCCTTCAGTTGAGGGATCCCTCAAATAGTGTTATTTGAGGGATAGTGCGCTCAACCGTTGGATCTGTTTTAATAAATTTATGTGGCTGAGATTTTACATCTTCTGTGTTGCATTGGATAACTGTTGCATTGGATGTGCATCTTATGTGTTGTATTGGATAACTGTTGCATTGGATGTGTTGGGTTATTTGTAAAATCTCAGCCACATAAATTTATTAAAACAGATCCAACGGTTGAGCGTACTATCCATCAAATAACACTATTTGAGGGATCCCTCAACTGAAAGGGACTGTATATATATATTAATTTGATGTTCCAATGAGTGAGATTACATCGTGTTAATTAATAGATCGGAATGTCAATTAATGTATTTAATTAATATTAGGAACATTATTATTGTCAAAACAATTATAAAATTTTTCATAAGATAATTTATCATTGATCATAGAATCTTGGCCGAGTTTTTAAATATTTATTATTAAAATGATTAATTTAATCGTTAAATCAATTTATGATCAAATAGAGATAAATTATACACTTATGAAATTAATTTAAATGTATCAGATTTATATTAATTGATTCTAAAATATTTATGTACATTTATGGAGAAAATATTTACAATTTATTAGTAAAGTGTTTATTTAATTAATTCCTGAACTGGTGAGCAATTGCAATTATTTAGTAGAATTAATTGTAATTAATATTTATTTTGAATATTAATATTAGATAATAATATTTAGATAAGTATTGGAGTAAGAAGAAGAAAATAAATGTCATTATATATGTAATTGATCATAAACATATTTTGGTCCTTTTCTATTAGAAGAAAATATCAAAGTTTTGTATTCTCTCTTCTATCTTAAGAAAAACATAGTTAGAGTTTTTTCTAGAAGGTTATTTGAATACTACACTCAAGGTTCAGGCATTCAATATAAGACCATAGGAGGGAAGATCTTGAGGATATTCAAAACTTGCTATTAATCCAACTAAACATTAGATTACAAATACATAGTATATATATTTGTTGTTTCGTATAAAACTATAAAAATGATCTTGATTTTCTTTAAAAAAAATTAAAAAATTATTTTCAGAAAAAAATTCCAACAGTAACCCGTTGTCCGCTATTAATACTAGTGGATGTGAATTTTACAGTTCTAATATCGACAATTGATTCTTATATTAGTTATAGTGTTTGTCCATTTTTTATTCATAATAAATATGTGTTATGAATCATTTCTTATATATATAATCATTTGTTCTATCAAAAGTTCTCATTTACAAAAATAAATAAATAAATTATTCCACAAAAAAAGTGGTTAACAAAGGAAACTGTCTTTAAAATTTCAAAAAAAGAAGAGACAAATTCATTGTTAATAGTTAGTAGAGATGGAAAAGGGCAAAAAGAAAGACATCATTGTCTTTAAAGAGGGCAGACTAGTTGGCAACTTGGCATAATGTAAGATGAGGTGGTGCCATTTCAGATAAAAGAACACGGACAAGACCTCATAGCCTCACACCTAACTAAATACTCTTCATAACGTGCATTGCAGATATTAACACGGACAAGACCTAACTCAGCTAACTAAAAACTCTTCATAACGTGCATGCGGTGCGGATATCGGTGATGTTTGCTTTGGGGAATAACATATATATATATATATATATATATATATATATATATATATATATATATAGAGAGAACAAGGATCTTAAGCTCATTTTTATTGAGCTCACATCGAGCTCATTCTGTCTCTTTTTTTTTTTTTAAACATAACTAATAAAAAATGTATAATAATTTTTGGAATTGAAAGTTTTTTTAAAAAAAGTATTTTGGGTGTGATTTGGGTACGTATAACAAAACAGTGTTATACAGTCTGTACAACACTGTTTTGTTATATGTATTCAAATCACAACCAAAACACTTTTTCAAAAAAAAATTTCAATTCCAAAAATTATTATATATTTTTTATTAGTTATGTTTCTTTTTATAAAAAAAATGACAGTGTGAGCTCGGGGTGAGCTCAAGAAATGGACTGTATATATATATATATATATATATATATATATATATATATATATATATAAATTTCGGCTCTCAACTAGAGGGAGCGAACTAAGAGCGAATCGACTATAGCGACGATTTTTTCCGTCGCTATAGCATAAAAAACGACTTTCTATACTATAGTAACGAAATAAATCGTCGTTATACCCGGTTCGTTCTTAGTTCACTGAAAAAGCGAACTATATATATATATATATATATATATATATATATATATATATATATATATATATATATATATATATGATAATTGTGACGCCCCCAAAAATTAGGTATACATCACCCATTTTGAGTCGCCAGATACATGGTACAGAATTCAAATACAACTTAATAATACAATTGTCGTGTACAATACGACAAAATATAAACTGTGAGTTTGAATATAAATATTATCTTCGAGAGAGTATTCATACTCAAAAGGAATCCTCATTACAATTATTATCACACTATTACATAGAATAGTGAGGACTACTAATGCTATCATCTAGGACCATCACTCCGTTTCCCGACTCGTCCAACTATATTCTCATTTCTTGAAGAGAACAGTGAAAGAAAGGGTGAGCTCAACTAGCCCAGTAAGAAATATTATGACTAAGATAATGTAGAATAAATTATCATTAGTCTTCAACAATATTAAATTGATAAAATACAATAGACATCAAGTTTAACTGCAGCGGAACCAACAATCCATTAAAAGAGTCAAGTAGAGAATAAAATCTACTATCTTTTATGATTTAAAAGTTTTTCATGACTTTTATCGCTGAGACTCAGCTTAAAAAATAATCCACATCATCGAATCACCCCTGCACTACGGCCAAGGATATTCTTTAGTATCACGATCACGAATTATCCATGCACTACGGGCCAAAAATAATTGTGTTTTCATCAACGATCATAAAACAATTCATCTTTGCACTTCGGCTAAAGAGAATCCATAACCATAATCATACCAAAAACTGTCCATCAATGCAGTACGGGCCAATACAGACTTTTTTCACATCATTTGTAATATTACGGTTATGATTATACCGAATAATTCCTGGTCATAATCATACCAAGTCCATCTATGCACTACAGGCCACAGATGACTTTCAACATAATATAAACATGAGGATGATGACAATGATATAAGAATTCAATAAAACAAGTTCAAGAATTAATTTGTCCAGGAACCAATAACGTCTAAATTGTCAACATGATACTTTTGTGTAGAGTAAAATTTAAGAATACTCAGAAGAATATTTCCATGAAAAGATACTGGATGAAGCGTAAATATCAAGGATATTCTACTAATTTCATGGAGTACAAAAGTCAAAATTTTAACCAACTGAGTATAATAAAGAATGGAATAACAAAAAAAATCACCATGCATACGATACTTCGCATAGACAGGTTATTCCAACAGAATAATAATAACGGAACCAGGTCAGGTGAAATTCACACCGACAGGATGTTCCAACAGAATAATAAAGACGGAACCAGGTCCGGCGTAAAACGCACAGACAAGATATTCCGACAGAATAATAAATAATGGAACCAGGTCCGACGTAAAACACACAGATAGAAAATTTCGACAGAATAATAAATAATAGAACCAGGTCTGGCGTAAACGCACAGACAGGATATTCCGATAGAATAACAAATAATGGAACCAGGTCCGGCGTAAACGCACAGACAGGATATTCCAACAGAATAATAATAAAGACGGAACCAGGTCCGGTGTAAAACACACAGACAGGGTGTTCCAACAGAATAATAGAAGAATGTCACCAAGTATAGGGTAGACCGCGTATACAGGTTATTCCAACAGAATAATAAATAATGGAATAACAGAAGTTCTCTTTATGAATACAAAAGAAATAATACCCCATACGGGTACAACAAATAATATCCCTTACCTTTGAAAGAAGAGTATTTCGACTGGTGGGGCGAGAATATACTCAAAGAAACTTGTACTACGCTCAAAGCTTTCTTAAACTCTAAAGAAATACGCTCAAGATTATAGAAGAAGAACTCTCTCTATAGTTTCTCTCTCTAGAGTTTCAGTAAATTCGTAAGAAAATAATGAAGGAATGAGCTTCTATTTATAGAAAAATAGAATGCATAGTAACTAATCCATGAACGGTTCAGATTGATTTACTTTAATCTGACGGTCCATATTTAAAGAAAAATCTTTTAAATAAAATATAATATATTCTATTTATAGAATAACTTTAATAAAATATTCTGTTTTATATAAAAAGATGTTTCTATTTTATTACGTTAATAATACGAATAAAATAAAACTTCATTATCACTAAATAATTCATATTATTAATTGACAATAATTGGATCAAACTGAGTGACTAATCACGTAAGCCTCAATAATCAATACCGTATGCTACTATGCAACCACACGTATTATTGTACTTTTACTGCCGAGTAGTTCAACAGTATCAACGGTAAAACTTTCGCCGTTATTTTTAATAAAATATTTTTGTCGTTTTCTCAATCCTACAATAATTTTGTTGTGGGGTCCACCAATAATTGTGTCGTCGTACGAATATTTCTCGACAAAAATAATATTCCCCGACCAATCGAATATAATACAATAACTTGCATACTTTGTAAAATTTATAAATACTACCCACAACTATAACATTATCTCAAATTCACACCGTAATATTTAAAAATATTTCGAAAAAATTAACTTTTTATTTATAAAATCTGGGATTTCACAATAATGATTCGTAACATATATTTGTTATAATTTTTTCTAAGACATACATCATCTTATATTATTAGAAGAAAAAAAGAACAGTTAAGATTAAAAATTGAAAATTGATATTTGCATATGCAACTAATAGTAGCGTTCGCTAGCGATTAGCGAACCTTAATCAGAATAAAGGTTTGACTTATTAACAAGTGTTTAAAATTTATTAACTAATGTGGTTTATAAATCAAAGTTTAAGGTTTACTAATCAAAGTTTTGGGTTTATTAGAGTTGGAAAAGTACACGTTGCTGATACATAATTGTACACCTTAAACCTTGGTTAATAAGTCATAAACCCTGATTTATAAACCCTAAATTAGAATTTATAAATTAGTGTTTAGGGTTTATTAACTATAATTTAAAATTTATTAATCAGAGTTTAGGTTTTATTAAAGTTGAGAAAGCACCGAATACATAATTGTAAATCCTAAACCTTTGTTTATAAAACTTAAACTCTAGTTAATAAATCTTAAACATTTTTTTTATTAGTAGCGGACGCTAAGTATTTTTTTTTATCATCCGCTATTAATAGTAGCTAATGACGATTTTTAATTTTTAATCATGAGTACTGTTTTTTTTTCAATACTATAGATGGTGTATATCTTATAAGTATATATAGCAAATACATATTATGGAATATTTCTAATATATATATGGGGAATGATCATTAATTACAAGTACTTGTTATGAATTAAAAATAGACAAATGTCATCATTAGTGTCTAATACAATTAATAGTAGTAGATGTCGGCGTGCTGTTGAAAACAGTATCATCGTATTAATAGCGGATGTCGTTGAAAATAATACTGTCGTTTGCTACTATTAATAGCAGATGTAATAGTAGCGGACGTGAATTTTTCAGTTACCGATGATTTTTATATTAAACGATATAGATTGTGTATGTCCATATTTGATACATAATAAATTTATGTTATGAATCATTCTCCATATTCCATATATATATATATATATAGGAAAATTGTAAGACCCCAACTTTTATATATAAAGATGAATTTTCTATAAATATCATTTTTGAATATTATGGAGTTAATTTGATATAATGTTATAGTTGTGGGTAATATTTATAAATTTTGTAAAGTACACAAGTTGTTATATAATATTCGATTGGTCGGGGAATATTCGTTTTAATAGGGAATATTCGTACAACGACACAATCATTGGTGGATCCCACAACAAAATTATTGTCGGATTGAGAAAACGACAAAAATATTTTATTAAAATAACGGCGGAAGTTTTATCATTGTTACTGTTGAATTACTCGGTAGTAAAAATACAGTAATACGCGTGGTTGCATAGTAGCACACGGTATTGATTATTACGTGAGAAGTCACTCAGTTTTGTTTAATTATTGCCACAATATTTGTTGTAGAGTTTGGCATATTATTTGGACCCCCTACTTTCTCATTTTCAAAATAATCGGTAGAAATTTATTCGATGTAAGTGGAGGGGCCCATATGTTTATGACTTTTGGTGGAGATGGGAACTTATGTTTGTTACATGGAATGAAGAAAAAAAAAGAACGAGGAATGTGGGAGTATTATTGTTATGGGATGTTTATATATAATATATAAAATGTGGGTGCATGTGATTATATATATGATATATATATTTGATAGTGGTTTTTGCTGGAGGGAGTAGTCAGGATGGTGTAGTATAGGTATTATTTATATATATGCAATGCTTGAAAATTGACAGGGAGGAGTACAATTATTATTATTATATATATATTTAGGCTTTCAACATGTGTGGATTATATATATAGATAGGTTTTTATAATCTTCCTTTATTCTGATTGGTTGGGGAATTGACAATTGCTAGCATGATTTTGCCAACCTAGACATTCATTGGCCAACTCTTTGAAAATGTGTACTGATGTGTAGGAAACGTGAAGTATTATTGTTCATCCATAAATAATTGTTGCGTCCGTTTCTTAACAGTATCCCTTTCATTCTCCTATAAATAGAAGCTCATTCCTTCATTATTTTCTTACGAATTCACTGAACTCTAGAGAGAGAAACTATAGAGAGAGAGAAGAAGAGTATTCTGCTACTTAACTACTTCCTTATTTCAGCTCTTCTTTAAAACGGTAGGGAATATTATTTCTTTTATATTCATGAAGAGAACTTCTGTTATTCCATTCGTTATTATTCTGTTGGAATAACCAGTATACGCGGTCTTCCCTATACTTGGTGACATTCTTCTATTACTCTGTTGGAACATCCTGTCTGTGTGTTTTACACCGGACCTGGTTCCGTTTATTATTCTGTTGGAACATCCTGTCTGTGTGTTTTACACCGGACCTGGTTCCGTTTTTATTATTATTCTGTTGGAACATCCTGTCTGTGTATTTTACACCGGACCTGGTTCAACTATTTATTATTCTGTCGGAATATCCTGTCTGTGCGTTTACGCCGGACCTGGTTCCATTATTTATTATTCTGTTGGAATAACCTGTCTGTGCGGTCTATCGCATGCATGGTGATTTCTTTTGTTATTCCATTCTTTATTATACTCAGTTGGTTAAGTTTTGACTTCTATACTCCATGAAATTTGTGGAATACCCTTGATAGTTGCGTTTCATCCAGTATCTTTTCAAGAAAATATTCTTCTAAGCATTCTTGAATTTTACTCCACAATGCAGTATCATGTTGACAATTTGGACGTTGTTAATTCCTGGATAAATTAATTCTTGAACTTGTTTTATTGAATTCTTATATCATTGTCATCATCCTCATGTTTATAAAATGTTGAAAGTCATCTGTGGCCTGTAGTGCATAGATGGACTTGGTATGATTATGACCAGGGATTATTCGGTATAATCATGACCGTAATGTTACAAATGATGTGGTAAAAGTCCTCATTGGCCCGTAGTGCATTGATGGACAGTTGTTAGCATGATCATGACCATTAATGAATACACGAATATCATTGGCCGTAGTGCAGGGGTGATTCGATGATGTGGATTATTTTATTAAGCTGAGTCCCAGCGATCACAGTGTTGAAAAATCTTTTAAATCATAAAAGATAGTAGAGTTTATATTCTACTTGACTCTTTTAATGGATTGCTTGTTCCACTACAGTTAAACTTGATGTCTATTATATTTTATCAGTTTAATATTGTTGAAGGCTAATGATAATTTATTCTGCATTATCTTGGTCATAATATTTCTTACTGGGCTAGTTGAGCTCACCCTTTCTTTCACTGTTCTCTTCAGGAAATGAGAACGTAGCTGGGGCAAGTCGGGGAACGGAGTGATGGTCCGAATGATAGTATTAGTTAGTAGTCCTCACTATTCTATGTAATGATGTGTTAATAAATGTAATGAGGACTCCTTTTGAGTATAAATACTCTCTAGAAGATAATATTTGTATTCAAACTCACAGTTTATGTTTTGTCGTATTGTACACGACAGTTGTATTAGTAAGTTGTATTTGTATTTTGTACCATGTATCTGACGACCCAAGATGGGTGATGTATACCTAATTTTGGGGGCGTCACAGTTGGTATCAAAGCTTAGGGATATGATCCCTGGCTAGGATGTGAGAATAGAACTAGGAGGGGAGAGACGGGGAATTCCTTCGCTAGTATGACCTACCTAAGTTTATTTGGTATTTAATTGGTCGGTCAAAGTATATGGATAATATGTTATATGTTAATTAACCCTTGTTTTGTTGCAGTATTTGCAAATGGCATCCGAAAATGTTGAGATAAACAATGAAGCACATGAGACCATTGAATCACCAACGATCAATGCTCAGGGTAATGTGCAACTAGAGGACAATAATCCTCATGAAAATAATAACACCGATGAAATGGTGAATGATGGGATGGTCAGAGACTTTATGCAATTCATGCAACAACAAAATAACTCTCGGACGGTCACCGCTAAGCAGTTCAAGGAGCAATTCATGCAATAACGGGCGAGAGCGGCTCCTATCCAAAATGAAGGAGGAAACAATGACAACCCACGGTTGGTCACCGCTAAGCAATTCAAGGAGCTAGGACCACCGGAGTTTTTGGGAAAGCCAGAACCACTTAAGGCGGAGACGTGGTTAAAGCAGATCACCAAGATATTTGATGTCTTGGGATGCTCCGAGGAGCAAAAGATTCCCTTTGCCACCTTTATGTTGCGTGAAGAGGCAGATTACTGGTGGGAATCTGTAAAACGTACCCAGCCTGACGCACTCAAGATGTCTTGGAAGAAGTTCCAAGAACTGTTCAATGACAAGTACTTTTCCGAAAGTATTCGTCACATGAAGGAGGTGGAATTTATCAAGTTGGAGCAAAACAACATGACCGTGTCGCAGTACGAAGCCAAGTTTGCCGAGTTGTCCCGATTTGCGTCCCACTTGGTGGATAATGAAGAGAGAATGACGCGGATATTTTTAAGAGGTTTGAAACCGGAGATACGTCAATATCTTATTTCTCATAAACTGTGTTTGTATTCAGATGTTGTAAATAGGGCTCAATTAGTAGAACGCGATAACGAGTCAACGCAATCAAAAGAGAGCAGCCAAAAAAATGATAATACTGGTGATAACAGTCATCAAAGCGGTGACAATAAGCATGGAGGGAATCAACATGACAGAAATGGTAACCACTTCAATGGTAATCATGGTCAAAATAATAAGAATGGACATTTCAAGAAGAGGAAATTCAACAATGATAGAAAGACGTCAGCACCATCACCCGTTGTTAAGGAAGGAGAACGACCACCTATCATATGCTTCAAATGCGGAGGGGAGGGACACGTCAGTCCAAACTGCGCGATGCCATCCAAAGCATGCTATAATTGTGGAAGAGAAGGTCACTTAGCTCGATTTTGTCGTTCACCGAAGACAAGTTCAGATAGGATGGAGGCACCAAAGACCGTTCCAGAAAAGCCAAAGCCAGTAGTTTAAGAGAGAGCGTTTTTTTTCGTGACGAGGAACCTAAATAAAATTATCACGGGTATGTTAGTCATAAACTCTTGCGAAGTCTATACCGTGTTAGATACCGGTTCTACTCACTCTTTTATTTCACCTAGTTGTGTTCAATGTTTGAACTTAACTCCGGAGAAGTTAGACTTTGATTTATCTGTTGAAATTCCGTTGGGAGAAACCTTTGTTACCTCCACTATTTATAAATCTTGTTCAAATCAACACTTTCACGTTACCTGTTGATCTTATCTCTTTGAAAATACTTAAATTGATGTAATTTTTGGAAACGATTGGTTAACTGCTCATCATGCTTTTCGTAAGGTTGTTAATTTTCATATTCCTAACCAACCTGTTATGCGAATTCAAGTAACCAAACCACTAAAGTCAATCATTATCATATCAAGCCATAAGTAAAGAGCCCCGAGCCTCTATCTGGCGACATCCTGTTGATGGGGAATGCACCGAAGCCAGACTCTCCGTAGGGGACGCCGTTCTACGGTGGCAAGCTGATAGGTATCAATGTGACGTGTTATCCAAGTCTGGGATGAGAGTCACAGTTTTGAATGATATTTCTATTGTTAATAAATTTCTTGACATATTCTTGAAGATTTCTTAGCCTACCCCTAGAGCGTGAAATCGAATTTTGTATTGACCCCAGTACAAAACTCATTTCTCAAACCTTCAAATATTTCTTTACTTAAAACGAACGTATCAAAGACGTTGGCTCGAGCTGTTAAAGATTACGATCGTACCATTTAATATCATCGTGGAAAAGTGAACGTGGTAGCTGACGCGTTGAGTAGAAGATCATATGCAAGTACGAGTACGATATTGTCAACACAAAGGCCATTTTGTGTGACTTGCAAAGGATGGAGATAGAGTTCAAGACTCCAGGGACCCATGTGATGATGACGAATATACGAGTAGAACCGACTTTAATCGATAAAGTTAAAGCTGCTCAAGCTACAGTCCTGGAGCTGATGCGTATGAGGAAGAAAATGCAAGAAGGTGTTATGCCGGAAGCAAGAATCGATGAAGAAGGAATACTTCGAGTCAACTCCAGACTTTGTGTTCCTAACAACCCTGATTTAAAGTATGAAATCATGATGGAGGCGCACAACACACCGTTTGCAATCCATCCTGGAAGTATCAAAATGTATCATGATCTTCGTCATACATTTTGGTGGAGCAATATGAAGAGAGAGATAGCGTTGTTTATCTCAAGGTGTCTAACTTGTCAACGAGTCAAAGCGGAGCATCAAGTACCAAAAGGTCCATTGCAACCACTTGAAATTCCAGAATGGAAGTGGGAGCACATTACCATGGATTTCGTTACCGGTCTTCCTAAGGTTTCTCAAGGTATTGATGCGATTTGGGTCATTGTTGATAAATTGACCAAGTCTACTCATTTCTTACCGATACGAGAAACTTATACACTTGAACGTCTTGCTCGTATGTACATAAACGAGATTGTAAGACTGCATGGTATGCCAGTATCCATAGTTTCTGATCGAGACCCAAGATTCACTTCACGATTTTGGGTTAGTTTACAAAAAGCTATGGGCACAGATTTACGATTTAGTTCGGCATATCATCCTCACACGGACGGACAATCAGAGAGGACTATTCAAACTCTAGAAGATTTATTAAGACTCTGTGTCTTTGACTTCAAGGGAAGTTGGGAAGAGTTCTTACCATTGGTGGAGTTTTTCTACAACAACAGTTATCAACCAAGTATTGGCATGGCTCCATTCGAAGTATTGTATGGAAGAAAATGTCGTTCTCCAGTATGCTGGGATGAGGTGGGTGAAGCAACGTTGTTGGGACCGGAGTTGGTACGTATGACTACAGAAAAGATTCAAACGATCTGACAACGTATAAAAATCTCACAAGATCGACAAAAGAGTTATGCTGATCTTCATCGAAAGGACGTAGAATTTGATGTAGGAGATCATGTGTTCTTACGTGTTGTTCCATGGAAAGAAGTTACGAGATTTGGAAAGAGAGAAAAGCTCAATCCTCGATTCATCGGTCCATTTTTAATCCTCGATCGAGTAGGAACGGTGGCTTATAGACTCGCTTTACCGTCAAGTATGTCTCGTATTCATAACGTTTTTCACATATCCATGTTACGCAAATATGTGGAAGACCCGAACCACATTATTGAGTTAGAACCGGACGAAATGGCAGAGGATTTGATGTATGAAGAAGTTCTTGTTCAAATCTTGGATAAGAAGGAACATATTCTACGCTCTAAGGTTATACCAAGTCAAAGTTTTGTGGAGAAACCACGATGTTGAGGAAATGACTTGTGAGTTAGAATCTGAAATGAAATCAAGGTATCCTTACCTTTTCGACATACCAGGTACGTACCCTAATTTCGAGGGCGAAATTTCATTAGAAGGGGAGGTTGTAAGACCCCAACTTTTATATATAAAGATGAATTTTCTATAAATATCATTTTTGAATATTATGGAGTTAATTTGATATAATGTTATAGTTGTGGGTAATATTTATAAATTTTACAAAGTACACAAGTTGTTATATAATATTCGATTGGTTGGGGAATATTCGTTTTAACAGGGAATATTCGTACAACGGCACAATCATTGGTGGACCCCACAACGGAATTATTGTCGGATTGAGAAAACGACAAAAATATTTTATTAAAAATAACGGCGGAGGTTTTATCATTGTTACTGTTGAACTACTCGGTAGTAAAAGTACAGTAATACGCGTGGTTGCATAGTAGCACACGGTATTGATTATTACGTGAGAAGTCACTCAGTTTTGTTTAATTATTGCCACAATATTTGTTGTAGAGTTTGGCATATTATTTGGACCCCCTACTTTCTCATTTTTAAAATAATCGGTAGAAATTTATTCGATGTAAGTGGAGGGGCCCATATGTTTATGACTTTTGGTGGAGATGGGAACTTATGTTTGTTACATGGAATGAAGAAAAAAAAAAGAACGAGGAATGTGGGAGTATTATTGTTATGGGATGTTTATATATAATATATAAAATGTGGGTGCATGTGATTATATATATGATATATATATTTGATAGTGGTTTTTGCTGGAGGGAGTAGTCAGGATGGTGTAGTATAGGTATTATTTATATATATGCAATGCTTGAAAATTGACAGGGAGGAGTACAATTATTATTATTATATATATATATTTAGGCTTTCAACATGTGTGGATTATATATATAGATAGGTTTTTATAATCTTCCTTTATTCTGATTGGTTGGGGAATTGACAATTGCTAGCATGATTTTGCCAACCTAGACATTCATTGGCCAACTCTTTGAAAATGTGTACTGATGTGTAGGAAACGTGAAGTATTATTGTTCATCCATAAATAATTGTTGCGTCCGTTTCTTAATAGTATCCCTTCCATTCTCCTATAAATAGAAGCTCATTCCTTCATTATTTTCTTACGAATTCACTGAACTCTAGAGAGAGAAACTATAGAGAGAGAGAAGAAGAGTATTCTGCTACTTAACTACTTCCTTATTTCAGCTCTTCTTTAAAACGGTAGGGAATATTATTTCTTTTATATTCATGAAGAGAACTTATGTTATTCCATTCGTTATTATTCTGTTGGAATAACCAGTATACGCGGTCTACCCTATACTTGGTGACATTCTTCTATTACTCTGTTGGAACATCCTGTCTGTGTGTTTTACACCGGACCTGGTTCCGTTTATAATTCTGTTGGAACATCCTGTCTGTGTGTTTTACACCGGACCTGGTTCCGTTTTTATTATTATTCTGTTGGAACATCCTGTCTGTGTATTTTACACCGGACCTGGTTCAACTATTTATTATTCTGTCGGAATATCCTGTCTGTGCGTTTACGCCGGACCTGGTTCCATTATTTATTATTCTGTTGGAATAACCTGTCTGTGCGGTCTATCGCATGCATGGTGATTTCTTTTGTTATTCCATTCTTTATTATACTCAGTTGGTTAAGTTTTGACTTCTATACTCCATGAAATTTGTGGAATACCCTTGATAGTTGCGTTTCATCCAGTATCTTTTCAAGAAAATATTCTTCTAAGCATTCTTGAATTTTACTCCACAATGCAGTATCATGTTGACAATTTGGACGTTGTTAATTCCTGGATAAATTAATTCTTGAACTTGTTTTATTGAATTCTTATATCATTGTCATCATCCTCATGTTTATAAAATGTTGAAAGTCATCTGTGGCCTGTAGTGCATAGATGGACTTGGTATGATTATGACCAGGGATTATTCGGTATAATCATGACCGTAATGTTACAAATGATGTGGTAAAAGTCCTCATTGGCCCGTAGTGCATTGATGGACAGTTGTTAGCATGATCATGACCATTAATGAATACACGAATATCATTGGCCGTAGTGCAGGGGTGATTCGATGATGTGGATTATTTTATTAAGCTGAGTCCCAGCGATCACAGTGTTGAAAAATCTTTTAAATCATAAAAGATAGTAGAGTTTATATTCTACTTGACTCTTTTAATGGATTGCTTGTTCCACTACAGTTAAACTTGATGTCTATTATATTTTATCAGTTTAATATTGTTGAAGGCTAATGATAATTTATTCTGCATTATCTTGGTCATAATATTTCTTACTGGGCTAGTTGAGCTCACCCTTTCTTTCACTGTTCTCTTCAGGAAATGAGAACGTAGCTGGGGCAAGTCGGGGAACGGAGTGATGGTCCGAATGATAGTATTAGTTAGTAGTCCTCACTATTCTATGTAATGGTGTGTTAATAAATGTAATGAGGACTCCTTTTGAGTATGAATACTCTCTAGAAGATAATATTTGTATTCAAACTCACAGTTTATGTTTTGTCGTATTGTACACGACAGTTGTATTAGTAAGTTGTATTTGTATTTTGTACCATGTATCTGACGACCCAAGATGGGTGATGTATACCTAATTTTGGGGGCGTCACAGAAATGATCCGGAGAATACGTTAGCTATTAGCACTGTTTCAACTAACACTCATCTAGCCATCCAAAATTAGAGTTAATGGCTGAGATGAATGCCCAACCGCTAGAGGGAGTAGCGGTTAGCAATAAATATTAAAATTCTCTCTGTTGGCCGCTAGAGGGAGTAGCGGGCAGTCAAAATGTCGTCGTTTTGACTGGCAGCTACTCGCTCTAGCGGCCAGCAGAAAGGATTTTAAAAATCGTGGGCTGTTAGGGAATTTGGCCCAGCTACTAGAGACCAACAAATTTTTTTTTTTACTTAATTACTGATTATCCTAATTATTCTCATACATAGTACTTATTAATTAGTAAAATAAAATAATAAAAAATTATAAGAATAATTATAAGGATAATCAGTAATTATCTTTATACTTATATTTATTAACAGATTATCCTTATACATATTACTTATTAATCAGTAAAATAAAATAATAAAAAATTATAAGAATAATCAGTAATTATCTTTATACTTATCCTTATACTTATTAACAAAATAAGTATGTATAAGAATAATTATTGATTATCGTCTTATAATTTTTAATTATAAATAGAAAATAGTAATTGAGTTTATATATTTGAGTAGGAATGTAATATAAATTCAATCACTATTTCCTATTTATAATTAAAAATCATAAGACGATAATTATTAATTATCCTTATACATACTTATTTTATTAATAAGTATAATGATAATTACTGATTATTCTTATAATTTTTTATTATTTTATTTTATTAATTAATAATTAGTATGTATGAGGATAACTAGGATAATTAGTAATTAAGCCAAAATAATTTTGTTGGCCCTACTCTCGGCCAACAGAGAGGATTTTAATATTTATTGCTGGCCGCTACTCCCTCAAGCGGTTGGGCATTCATCTCAGCCATTAACCCTAATTTTAAACGGCTAAATGAGTTGAAACAGTGATATATATATATATATATATATATATATATATATATATATATATATATATATATATATATAGCAAGGATCTTAAACTCACCTTTATTGAGCTCACCCTGCCTTTTTTTTTTAAAAAAAACATAACTAATAAAAAATGTATAATAATTTTTTGGAATTGAAAGTTTTTTTAAAAAAAGTGTTTTGAGTGTGATTTTGGTACATATAACAAAACAGTGTTATACAGTCTGTACAACACTATTTTGTTATATGTACCCAAATCACACTCAAAATATTTTTTTTTTAAAAACTTTCAATTCCAAAAATTATTATACATTTTTTTATAAAAAAAAAAAGCAGGGTGAACTCGGGGTGAGCTCAATAAGGGTAAGCTTAAGAAATGGACTATATATATATATATATATATATATATATATATATATATATATATATATATATATTCTTGTTATAAATCCGCTCCGACAAGTCTTGTCACTTTTAAAATTTTTAAAAAAATTTTTGTTCTTACAACTTTAATAATATTATTATTTTATTTTTTATATTGTTTTTTACCTTTTTATTTAATCATATTCTTTAGATGTTAGAAAATTTTTATTTAAACCCTATATAATTTACATATACAACAGTTGTGTATGCCACCAAGTGCTGCAGCATATAAATTGGTGATTCATTTTACCATGTTTTTTACTGGGTGGAAACGACCTTTTTTATGATTTACTAGGTAACTTAGCTACCGGCCTACCGCACATTCTTTCATGCGGCATCACTGGTCAGTTATCTCTCTTTCGTCTAACATTTACAAAGGGAGTGGTTAGCATGAAATTTATTTTAAGATAAGTTGATTAATTGAGTAATAGAATATTAATACGTAGACGAGATTGTATGTGTGTCAGTATTTTATTGGTCAATTGACTAATTTACCAAAAAAATAATTTCATACTAATCGGATCCATTTACTAAAATATAAATTGATATGAATAATTATTTTAAATTAACTAAAGAATAATATTAATTATAGCATTTGTTATTTTTAAAAATAATTAACATAAATCACATCACATCACTTTTCAATTTAACAAATTATTTCATAAAGTCAAATAGAAACTCTTTTTTTATGAGAGTGAAAGTATATTTTTAAATTCATGTCCACGTATAAAAAATAGTTTTTTTTTTTAATTTGCATTAAAAAAATATATTAAATCAATCGAGGGACTGTATTTGCTGAGAGTAGTTATCATAAAATTAATTTTGATCAATTAATTAATATAATATTACCATGCAGATAGAATGTGATGTTTTTGCGTTATTAGTCAATTGACTAATTTACTATAAATTTAACTTGATAACCGAATCTGTATTTTCTTTCTCTCTTCAAACTTTAATTGTACTCCATAATAGAATAACATACTCCATAATAGAATAACATAAGTTTGCGTGTAGAAGACATTGCACGCCAAATCCAACCAGACGCAACTTAAAAGATAAAAGAGTATTTATAGATATCACGTCACATGGCCAAACGTGCTGCCTGCCTTGCCTGGCTGCTGCTACCCAACCCAAACCAACCCAAGTGCCGGTGGAATGTGGATGGATCACAGTCATCTGATCTAGATTAAAGATATAATTTAATGAGTCTTTCTACGGAGATATTGAAGTGGCGACATTGTAGCGATATTTTTTTTTATTTTTTTTTTGTAGTACCTCTAAAAAAATATATAGTATTTATTTCAATTAAAATTTTTGTAAAAAACAGTGTCTGTACAACCCTGTTTCTTGTATGTATCTAAATTACACCTAAAACAATATTTTTTATAAAAATTTCAGTTAAAATAAATACTATACATTTTTTGGGAGGTACTATAAAAAAATCAAAAAAATAAATAAATAAAAAATGTCACTAGAAATGTCACTAAAAAATGTCCCCCCCTAGACTTATTTTAATTTAATTTTTGAGGTCAAATTACGGTATATCAAATTTTAAAATAGGTATGATTTTAAAAAAAAATTGAATGAAATAAATTTTGTGCTTACTAATTTTTGTTATATAGTTATGTACTATACAATTATAATAATTGTATTAACTAAAATTAAATAAATACACCAGTTTGAAATTTAATATCATTAAAGTCAAATTATATTTCTAATTTTAGAACGGATAGAGTACATAATAATAAATTTTAAAGAAAGTTGAGATATTAACAAATTTATTGAAGCACTTTTAACTGCATTGTCTCTCCATTTCAAATTATAAGATAATTATTGACTTTTGAAAGTTAATTTAAAATATTTTTAAACTTTAATTCATTAAAGATTATGAAACATATTAAGTTTGAAAATTTGTTAAGTTATACTTTGAAATTGTAACTTATATTTTATAACAAATTAAAAAAAAACAATCCTGACATTGTTTGGCGGGTTGACCCACAAATTTGGATGTCAAAATCACTTCATTAAGGATTTTAGTTAGGGCAAGAAAGAAATAACCACCAAACAAAATTGGTTCGATTTTTCGGACGAATTAAATGACACTCAAAAATAATTACTAATGTAGAAGCTCATTGAATTCATTTTCTTGTTTTGTTCTTCATAATTTGAATATGTCGAAGAAAAAATCAGCAAAATTATGTTAGAGTGCAGTTTATTCCATTAATTCATTTACAAGCGCCATCCTCTGTCTGTCCGGACACACGGGCAATAATAATGAATCACAATTGAGTGTTAGATATTACAAGGAAATAAAATGGCTTGGCTATTTTTTCTATCTGTTTCCTAAATCACAAGTTTTTGTACATGATTACAATTACAACCCAAATTTTAAACTACAATCTCTCCGGGCAAATTTTAGTGGGGATGTTTCCCGTGTTGCTTGGATTGATGCTGAGACCAGTACGCGTGGGCACCCAAGACTCTGTCCAATAGCTCTTGTGGCACAGGCTCTCCCCTCCGTTGCTGGGGGGCAATGCTCGCTGTATGGACCAATGTTTTCCACTTGTCCTGTTTAAACAAAAAATCAAACGGTTGGTTGGTTATAAACCTAATTCATACTCTCTATTAAGCTCTCTATACAATTAAGTAACAGTTGAGAAGCCATGTATGTAAACTAAAGAAACCATTTCAATTCTCATCAATGAAAGAAACTACACACACTCGATCTCAAACCCACCGCCCTATATTATACTTCAAACAAAGATAAACTGCCATCCCTAGCATAGTTAACACCACATTCCAGCAATGAATGCATGTGAAGATAGCATGCTGATTTCATACCTTTAAGTCCACGTAAGTTCGATGATTTGCATCATCAAAGGCACGCATTTTAACATCACGCCACCTGCAAAATTCACTGGGTGAAAACCAACTTCTTTCAATTAAACCAAAGAGAAATACTAGTAGTTGTTTATTCTGATGCAGGACCAGTCCACGAAATAGCAGGTTGGATTTTGCGTATGCATGAAATGTTAGAGCTCTAAAAGCATAACTATCAAGAACAATGGTAAACTTAAATTTGCACACCTTCCAGTTCCAAGTTTCTCAACTGCTTCAACAAGTGCTTCAACTTCTGAGACAGAAAATGGTCTCCTAGTTCTACGCTGAGAAAGCTCTGATCGCTTAGTTTTCGGGTTCACATGAACCATAGCAAGTGCCTCTGCACTCATTGGCGGAATAGAAACCAATGCTTTGGAATCTGGCACTGTTCCCTCTGTGGATACATCGGTAAGGGAAATTTCATGATTACTTTCAACATGGTTGTTCAAATTAGTCACTGGAGCTTGATCAAATGAGAAGTTAGAAAACCCTGAATCCAAAATGGGGGCTGGTGACCTAAACATAGAGAAACATAATATTAGTTAGCATGGACATGGCAGCAGTGGCAATGGAACTGAAGCTTCTGGTGCAACACTAGCAACTCTCAAGCAAAAGAGCTAAAAATCAGCAAACCATGATCACCATAAACACAAAAGACATGATTTGTACTATTTACATAAATAAGGCAGTGATTGCAAAAGAAATTTTTACAGAAATCTTAAATTAAAATAAATTATATGCATTATGACTTATGAGAGACATCATACAACCCTTAAAAGAGAACTTTTCATATTAAAAAGTAGGAAACAAAGATATAAATATATAATTACAGAATAAAGATGGTAAACAACGAGAAGATAAATAAAAACTAAAAGAATAATCAAGCATCCCACTAATTGAAGCATCTCCTCTTCTATATATATATATATAAAGAACAGAGAACTTAAAATTGTCTTTCAGTTGATGCTATAAATTTGGATGCAATACAATTTTACCACGAAACAATTCGTCCACAACAAGCATGCCTAACCTGGAAGACTGCTGATGAGTTTCACAAGGTAGCCGAAGTGGAGGATCTTTGTGAGATAGAGGTGAAGTAACTTGTACGAAATTAGGCTCCAACGTAAAACCTAGAGTTTCAAGGTCCTCATTTTGAGAAATACCAGTCTGCTGTAGAGTTCTGTTGTCATCTCTAACTTTCTTCCCTTGAAGAACAAGACCTACACGTAATCCACCTCCAAGTATAGCAGTGACAGCCTCCATAACAGTCCTCTATGGAAAAAAAATACGGCCATACACAAAATAAGACTAGGTAAAACCTCGATGAACTCACAAAAATTTAGCAACATTCACCATTTGAAACAGAAAATCTGGAGTTACAGTTCTAATATGTAGTGCTTGTGATTAAAAAAAACAAAAAGAAAAAGGATCGATCCACCATAAGAGGGCCACAGTGCAACCATAAGGATGAAGAAACCAATGGCTCACGTATATAATTAAACCTTGTATGGTTGGGTCTCAAGTTTCAACACGGAGATGGTTAATGGTATATTTGGTAAAACAACCTCAATATCCAATAAACATTTCAATTATAAAAATAAGACAAATGGAGATGTTATTGGCCACGTCATAGACTCATAGTTTCATATTACATACGGTAAGAAAACAAAAAATAAATAAAATAAAATATATGGAAATATTCATACCTTCAGTGAACCAATAGTTGCAGTTTCTGGCACCTCAATATAAAGCTCAGGCACTTTGAAGGACTTGATGCTAAGCTTCACTGGATTCAAGGAAACATAAAGCATAAGAACTTCTTTAAAGCAATGAAACAACAGATCCAGAAACCAAGTCGAAGGAGAAAATAACATATTACAAGATGAGGAAAAACGAGAAGGGGAGATCGAAAATTATTAAGGGCTGTGATGGAGAGACATTACTACCACGAGTATCCGTGGACTGAAAGGATGCTTTATGACCTACACCTGACAATGAGACTCCAGTTGCTGCAGAAATGAATTATGTTTCTTTAGGAGATTGATAAACACTATATCACATAAATCCCACAAATGAATAAAAGTACGGACCTCTATGCAAAATTGCAGGTGTACCACTCTTGTCTCCCTTCACAGCCTTCTCAGGGGAATTAGAAATACTTTCACAACTTGCCTCCTGATCATATGCAACTGTTGCTCTTTGGTCACCCAAGCGCCTCCTTTTAGAATGTACATCATTTTGACATCTTTCTCGTGCATAAATGGTTTTCCTTTTGTGATAGAAGGGCCTACCTCCCCTACCTTAAATGGAAAAGTTTGTGAGCTTAATAATCAGAAAAACATTAGACTTGAGTATACATCAGAAATTCTAAGAATATAGTACAAGGACTGCATCAAAGATAAAGGCCTCTACTCACCAGTGTTAGAAACTTCATAATCCTTCAATTTTGGAGCTGCTTTCCAATACTTAGATGTCAGCATCTTCCTGATTCTTCGATATCCAATATGTGATTGTGGCCTATAGGCCCTTATCTTAGTGTTAAGTTGATTATGCCTAAAGTAATTTTCTTCATCATCTCTATTAACTATTTTTACATCATTCCTATGCCTGGGAAAAGGAGAATTAGGAACATGGGCCCTGTACAAGGGCAATTTTACACTACTCTCTGAATTAATCAGCATATTAGTATTATTCACATATAACTCCATCGGATCCTTTGAACCGCTGGTATTAACCACATTCAAGTGTCCAGCCCGTTTCCCTACAACCTCTACCTGTCTTTCAGCCTCTTTCCCTAAGTTACCATCATATAATTTCCCATCACTATGGAAGCTCCCCTCTGCTTTACTGGGGATACTTCCAACTGCATTGTTACTCGTGTATTTTTCCAACTTGACATCACAGCCAACTTTCTTCAATAAATCAGAGCTTGAAACAACAGAGGTGCATCCAAAATCACTCTCAAAATGTGGAAGTTCATTCAAAGGGGAATTTAAATTCCGCTCTAGAGCTGCAGACTCCGAGACGAGTACACTCTTGATGCAGCTTCCTTGATCAAGACAATCTGATCTCACATCTTTCCCATCTACTTGTTCCTTTTTATTACCATCCTTATGAATCCCAAGCTGCTCTTTTCCTTCTGCTGCATTACTTGAAGCAGAACTTTCACTCTCCTGCAACAACTTGCCAGCTACAGCTGCCAGCAATTCAAATGCACAAATTTGGCCATCATCTGCTGATTTCTTTATCAAATCCCTCCTCTACAACCAATAAACAAGACATGTTAATGGATGTTTTCCAGTACATAGGAATAAAACGGTATTAATTCAAGTAAATACTTACCCTTAGAGATCTTGGAGCTCTAGGTATAACAGGGACCTGGTAGCCATAAAATCCATATTCTTGCCTCTTCTTCAAAACCATATCTCAGGCATGCATGCGAATAAGAGAACATCAAATGCAATGTACAGGTATTCTAAGAGCCACCTTAGTCTGTAAACATGTTATTTAAATAATTAATTGATGCAAAACAAAAACAAAAAATTTGTTCTTTCAACAGAGATTTATAAAGCTCCTAAAAATGCATATATCCAGGTGCAACAAACATGATTCTAATATTAAAACAAAAATGAACTATCAAAGATTGTGATCCACCACTCGCAATGTGATACCACTACATCAGTAAAATTTGGTGTTTTC
This sequence comes from Panax notoginseng, assembly GCA_016801055.1. NCBI lineage: Eukaryota > Viridiplantae > Streptophyta > Magnoliopsida > Apiales > Araliaceae > Panax > Panax notoginseng. The sequence goes on from CM029014.1 coordinate 23,840,765, forward strand.
ATTTTTAATACTCCTATTGTAGCAAGACATATTAGCAAAAGACCAGCGGAGCTTTCTAGCAAGGTTCCTCTAGACATCTTTCAAATTCCAGACAGCTTGACTCATCAAATATCTGTTGTACAATTGGCTTGTGTCTTCAATATAATTGTAATAGATCCGAAACTAGAAACTGATTATTTTTTTTCCAAAATGCGCCTCTCAGGATTCATGCCTGGGAAGATATAAATGGAACTAGGATCTAATAACAGGTTGAGCTTAGAGTTGTTACAATTTCAAAAGTTCATTTACTTTATTGAAATTAATATTACCTGATCCAATTTTTGTTAACCAGTGGCACCTAACCTATGTGAGGAAAATCAAATTTTATTCCAAAAAATCAGCTCCACCTAACTAGAATCAGATTATAACACCTTGATCAACAGAAATCTATACAAGTACACAAAGGAGGGCCCATAAAACAGAATCAGATGCCCAAATTCAAATCAAAAAGTTTCATAGGAACTAACTAAAAACAAAATCCCTGATGTTAACCAAATTATGTACTAACCACTAAACTCAGTTCCAAATTCCATTGTTTAGTTGTTTAAATCACCATTAATTGCATTGCTAAATTTACCATCACAGATCGCAGTCCAAAACAACAATTCTAAGCAAACATTCAATCCACGCTATCAAATAAAAACGGACAAATTACGCAAAATCTGATCCGATCTCCATATGATCAAAAGCGGAATTCTCCGACAAAACACCGATTGTCGAGAACAAGATGAGAGTAAAACATCCAAAAATCAAATTTTCGAGGTAATTCAAACGATAAACATTACCAAAACACGATCCAAACAGAAAATTCCAATCAACAAAAAAAATACAGACAGAAAATATGATCAGAATTACCTCTATAAAAAACTGATGATAACTACGCAAGCCTGTTCAGATTCGTCGTCAAATGTAGAAAGAAATACGAAATTACGTGACGAAAGCGAATTAAAAAGATGATGAGGAGAATGAAGAAAGAGAGAGAAGATTGTGGACAAGAAAAACTAGTTGAATTAAAATTAAAATTAAAAACCACCTAAAAAGAGAAAGAGAGAGGAGAGAGGAGAGAGAGAGAGATGAGTGCTTAAACCCCAATGATGTGATAATGAGTTTTATTTATTTTATATATAGTAGTAGTCTAAGTGAGCGGGGAACCGGAGCAGGCAGTAACAATAATGTGCGGACGGAGCATGTCACCATAAACCTCTCTAATCTCTTGGTTTTGGAGTTGGGACAGGTGGACCACTTCTCTCTCACCACCACTCCCTCGCCTCTCCCTCGCTCTCTCTTTCTAAGATAACTTTTTGCCACGTGGATTCATTTTATGAATATTCCCTTCCTTTTTACTCTATATTGTCTACTTTTATTTCTTTTATTTATCTAATTAATTTTATTAAACACAATTCTCAAAGAAAAAAACAAAGGTTATAAGGCCTAAGAGGATTTTTGATAAAAATTAATAAAATAGTTATGAATGTTTAAATAATTTAAATGAGCGGAATGAAATAGAATTCTGAATACAGAATGAAAAAGTTATTTAATAATTGACATGTCTGAAATATTTTAATAACAAATTTTTATTATTTTATCTCTCTGAAAAAAATTAAAATTAATATAATTTATTTAATATAATAATTAATACTGTAATATATATATATATTTTATTCAGCCATCATTCATTTCATTCGGCCAAAAAATTATAAACGCACTGATTTTATCTAATTGGTATTCTAAGAAAGTGTATATCCCTCCCCTACTTTTGTCTAATTTTATTTTTGGAAAGGATGGTGGTATCTGGCTTTGCATAAAAGTTGTATAGCTTTAAACAAAAACCTTACTTTCTATGCACATGTTTAATCACGAGTCATCCTATATAAATTACGAAAATTTTCAGTGAAATTATAATTGTAAGGTATGTACATATATGAGATATATAAAAATTAAAAAATATTTTATTTTAATTTATTTTATCTTATCGCATATATTTTCATTTTGATCGCAATCCAACTTTATTACATATTTATCAACATATATATCATTTTCCTTTAATCATTCATAAATAAATATAATAAAAGTATGGGTTATGTTACATATTACTTGGGAAAATGTTAATTTTTTTTTGTTTAAGTGGACAGAATGATTTTTAATTTTTAAGACTATAAATTTGCACTTATAAATTTATATATAATTGCAAATTTATATTTACTTGGCGCAAAAATCAATATAAATTTGTTGTAAGATATTAATTTTTTATTTAATTAAAGACATTGATATCATGTGTACCCTAGCCTTGAAAACAATATTTGATCCCTATCTTATAGATAGGGGTGAGCATGATGCGATTTGGCGCGGTTTGAAATCTAAATTGCACACGAAACCGCTTAGATGCAATTTTATAAATTCAAAATCGCACATGAAACCGCTTATGATTGGTGCGATACGGTTTCATTTGATGCGATTTCGGTTCTAAAACCAATTGAAACAACAAAATTTTATATAATTTAAATTAACAATTTAACATCACACAATATTAAAGTTGTAAAAGATATCAAATTTTATCTCTCGTTCTACACATCCAAGAAGGAAAAACAAGCAGCAAGGAAGAATATTCAGTACTACTTCATCCAACAGCGAGTTTCAAAAGCACGCTGATAACTCAAGAGGGAACCGCCTTATAATTATTTGCCTAATTTCAATAACTTCAATTCTTTTAACCATAAAAGATATTGAATTCAAATAATTAAATATAATATATATATATATATATATATATATATATATATATATATATATATATATATATATATATATATATACAGGAAGGATCAAGAGCAGAATTCTTAAATAGCAGAATGCCTTAAGTAGCAGAATTTTGTCAAAACGACGCCGTTTTATAGGGACGCGGTGACATTTTTGTAAATACGCGGTGGCATGGTATTTACAAAAATGCCACCGCGTCCCTATAAAACGGCGTCGTTTTGACAAAATTATGCTACTTAAGGCATTATATTATTTAAGAATTATGCTCTTGATCCTTTCTGTATATATATATATATATATATATATATATATATATATATATAATTTGTGAAGTATATGTGCTCAAGCAGTGTGTAGTCCAATAATTTTCTACAATTAAGGGATAATTGTATGAGATTTGTATGGTGATGGTGATCATGTTGATCGATACCATCCAAATTCAGAATTAGTAGTTTAATTTTCACGGGAGGTTCATTATGTGACGCCCCTAAAATTAGGTATACATCACCCATTACATTTATTAACACATCATTACATAGAATAGTGAGGACTACTAACTAATACTATCATTCGGACCATCACTCCGTTTCCCGGCTTGCCCCAGCTACGTTCTCATTTCCTGAAGAGAACAATGAAAGAAAGGGTGAGCTCAACTAGCCCAGTAAGAAATATTATGACTAATATAATGCAGAATAAATTATCATTAGCCTTCAACAATGTTAAACTGATAAAATATAATAGACATCAAGTTTAACTGCAGCGAAACAAGCAATCCATTAAAAGAGTCAAGTAGAAAATAAACTCTACTATCTTTTATGATTTAAAAGGTTTTTCAACACTGAGATCGCTGGGACTCAGCTTAATAAAATAATCCACATCATCGAATCACCCCTGCACTACGGCCAAGGATATTCGTGTATTCATTAATGGTCATGATCATGCCAACAACATTCCATCAATGCACTACGGGCAAATGAGGACTTTTACCACATCATTTGTAACATTACGGTCATGATTACACCGAATAATCCCTGGTCATAATCATACCAAGTCCATCTATGCACTACAGGCCACAGATGACTTTCAAAAATTTAAACATGAGGATGATGACAATGATATAAGAATTCAATAAAACAAGTTCAAGAATTAATTTATTCAGGAACTAATAACGTCCAAGTTGTCAACATGATACTGCTTTGTGCAGTAAAATTCAAGAATGCTCAGAAGAATATTTTCATGAAAATATACTGGATGAAGCGCAAATATCAATGATATTCCACTAATTTCATGGAGTATAGAAGTCAAAACTTTAACCAACTGAGTATAATAAAGAATGGAATAACAAAAGAAATCAACATGCATGCGGTACTTTGCATAGACAGGTTATTCCAATAGAATAATAATAACGGAACCAGGTCAGGCAAATTTTGCACCGACAGGATGTTCCAACAAAATAATAAAGACGGAACTAGGTCTGGTATAAAACACACAGACAGGATGTTCCAACAGAATAATAATAAAAACGGAACCAGGTCCGGTGTAAAACACACAGACAGGATGTTCCAACAGAATAATAATAAAGACGGAACTAGGTCCGATGTAAAACACACAGATAAGATGTTCCAACGGAATAATAATAAAGACGGAACCAGGTCCGGTGTAAAACACACAGACAGGATGTTTCAACAGAATAATAGAAGAATGTCACCAAGTATAGGGTAGACCGCGTATACAGGTTATTCCAACAGAATAATAAGAAATGGAATAACAACAGTTCTCTTCATGAATAAGAAAGAATAGCACCCCTTACCGTTTTAAAGAAGAGCTGAAATAAGGAAGTAGTTAAGTAGCATAATACTCTTCTTCTCTCTCTCTATAGTTTCTCTCTCTAGAGTTCAGTGAATTCGTAAGAAATAATGAAGGAATGAGCTGCTATTTATAGAAAAATAGAATGCATAGTAACTAATCCATGAACGGTCCAGATTGATTACTTTAATCTGACGGTCCATATTTAAAGAAAAATCTTTTAAATAAAAGAAAATATATTCTATTTATAGAATAACATTAATAAAGTATTCTGTTTTATATAAAAAAATGTTTCTGTTTTATTACGTTAATAAGACGAATAAAACAAAACGTCATTATCGCTAAATAATTCATATTATTAACTGACAATAATTGAATCAAACTGAGTGACTTCTCACATAAGCATTAATAATCAATACCGTGTGCTACTATGCAACCACACGTATTACTGTACTTTTACTACCGAGTAGTTCAACAGTATCAATGGTAAAACTTCCGCCGTTATTTTTAATAAAATATTTTTGTCGTTTTCTCAATCCGATAATAATTTTGTTGTGGGGTCCACCAATGATTGTGCCGTTGTACGAATATTTCCTGTTAAAACGAATATTCCTCGACCAATCGAATATTATATAACAACTTGCGTACTTTGCAAAATTTATAAATATTACCCACAACTATAACATTATATCAAATTAACTCCATAATATTCGAAAATGATATTTATAGAAAATTCATCTTTATTTATAAAAGTTGGGGTCTTACAACCTCCCCTTCTTATGAAATTTCGCCCTCGAAATTAGGGTACGTACCTGGTATGTCGAAGAGGTAAGGATACCTTGATTTCATTTCAGATTCTAACTCCCAAGTCATTTCCTCAACATCGTGGTTTCTCCACAAAACTTTGACTTGAGGTATAACCTTGGAGCGTAGAATATGATCCTTCTTATCCAAGATTTGAACAGGAACTTCTTCATACGTCAAATCCTCCGCTATTTCATCCGGTTCTAACTCAATAATGTGGCTCTGGTCTTCCACATATTTGCGTAATATGGATATGTGAAAAACGTTATGAACACGAGACATACTTGGCGGTAAAGCGAGTCTATAAGCCACAGTTCCTACTCGATCGAGGATTAAAAATGGACCGATGAATCGAGGATTGAGCTTTCCTTTTTTTCCAAATCTCGTAACTCCTTTCCATGGAGCAACACGTAAGAACACATGATCTCCTATATCAAATTCCACGTCCTTTCGATGAAAATCAGCATAACTCTTTTGTCGATCTTGTGAGGTTTTTATACGTTGTCGGATCGTTTGAATCTTTTTTGTAGTCATACGTACCAACTCCGGTCCCAACAACGTTGCTTCACCCACCTCATCCCAGCATACTGGAGAACGACATTTTCTTCCATACAATGCTTCGAATGGAGCCATGCCAATACTTGCTTGATAACTGTTGTTGTAGGAAAACTCCACCAATGGTAAGAACTTGTCCCAACTTCCCTTGAAGTCAAAGACACAGAGTCTTAATAAATCTTCTAGAGTTTGAATAGTCCTCTCTGATTGTCCGTCCGTCTGAGGATGATATGCCGAACTAAATCATAAATCTGTGCCCATAGCTTTTTGTAAACTAACCCAAAATCGTGAAGTGAATCTTGGGTCTCGATCAGAAACTATGGATACTGGCATACCATGCAGTCTTACAATCTCGTTTATGTACATACGAGCAAGACGTTCAAGTGTATAAGTTTCTCGTATCGGTAAGAAATGAGCAGACTTGGTCAATCTATCAACAATGAACCAAATCACATCTATACCTTGAGAAACCTTAGGAAGACCGGTAACGAAATCCATGGTAATGTTGTGACGACCCCAAAATAGGTCCATTCCATCCAACCTATTATGAGTCGCCAAATACATGGCACATAAAATAACTGTAACTTTATTACAACAATTGTTGTGCAAAATACAACAACACATATGCTGTAAGTTTGGATACAAATATATACCAAATATGACTCATGTTCCAACCGTGGAAATCACCTCACAATGACACCTTACATAAAGGTATAGTCAAAAACTGTTTTAGAAATTAGAATATTTGGGAAGTGCTCAAGGAAACCTTCGTACATGGGAGGCCACGCGTCTAGGTTATGATAGATATCATATGGCCAAAGAATTATCCTTGGTTGACCCAATAGGCCCCAAAGAAAAACGAGAAGATTACTATCATATTCTTCCCAATGGTGAGTCTTCTCTTGACTTATCATTAGCTCCACTGTCTTTAATCGTGAATTATACTTCAAACAAATACCAAGATTATATAGGTAGTGCTCGTAGATATACTCAGCAAGTGGATGAGCACAACCCTGTTCTATGATGACACGAGGTTGTATGTCATTAGACATCTTGTATGATAGTGACAAAACACCCTTCCAACGTTGGGTTCGCTTCACCCTAGATGATTCACCAAATATAACTACTAAATGATGACCACCGTCCTATTCCCCTGTTACCCCCGCCCGACCCAGCTACACTCTTATTACCTGAAAAGGAATTGTGAAATATAAGGGTGAGCACAACTAGCCCAGTAAAGAATATCATGACTAAAGATAATTAAATTATCAATAGTCTTCATCAATAATAAATCAGATATTTAGAACATATGGTAAATGATAAAAATTTTAACCATAGTTGCAGCGGAACGAGCAATCCATTAGAAGAGTCAAATAGACTATAAAGTCTATTATCTTCTCCATGTTAAAAATCCACCAACAATGTTTTATCCCTGTAACATCAATCAACAATTCTGGTCCACAATCATATGAATAACTCATAATCATAACTGTAGTTCTAAATTCCTCTTCTCATCCAGGACGAAGATAATTTTCATCACCTATCTTTACCTGAAATATCAAAGATCATGGTTACACCAAATCACATTTCCTGTTCATAATCATACTAATAACTTCATCTTTGCACCACGACCAAAGATATTCATTTGTATCACCAGTTGGTCATGTTCATCTCAACACCTGTTTATCTTTGCACTACTAGCCAAAGATATTCAATAACATGTCATCTTTGCACTACGGGCCAAAGATATTCATCAACAATTCATCTTTGTACTACAGGCCAAAGATATTCATCAATAATTCATCTTTGCACTACAGGCCAAAGATATTCATCAATAATTCATCTTTGCACTACAGGCCAAAGATATTCATCAACAGTTCATCTTTGCACTACAGGCCAAATATATTCATATCTCAAAGAAATATATAATCATTTCAGAATTTATATAAACAATAATTATAACCATGTTAATCATTTCACCTTTACACTTAAGCTAAAGATATTCAATTATAAATTCAATGGTCATGATCATACCAGTTAACAATTCATCTTTGCACTACAGGCCAAAGACATTTCTCAGTCACGATCATACCAATAATTTACCCATCTTTACACTCAAGTGAAAGAGAAATTCAACATCAGGGTTATAAAAATGTTATATATGATAATAAAAACAATATAATCAACATATAGATTTAATCTCAAGAGTAATATTCATAACTCAACTATAATTTGGTCAGAAAAAGAAACCAATTTTGTCATGAATAGTAACTCGTGAATAGTAACTCATGAATAGTAACTCATGAATAGTAACTTGTGAATATTAACCCCGACTCAAAAAGGTAGAAATTCCCAATAAAATCCATACTAATATTTTGGTATAATGATATTGAAAGAATAACATTTCTTAAATTTATAAATAATTTATTTTAATTGTTTACACTTTACTAAAATAATGCATTTAATCACTCTAAAATACCAAACTCATAAGATTTTATCACCAATAATCAAAATCCTCATAAAAAATCTGCATATACCTCATATAGGATTCTCAAGTCATAAAATCCTATTTTTTTAATTTTCTTACTTCATAAAACATATTTAATTCATTTACTCATAACTAGACTATTTTCATGAAAAATATCAAATCAGTTTTAAAAATATTTCTTTTCTGGGATTTAGCATAATATAGTCCCATAGTGAACATATATTTTTCTCAGAATTTTTAAAAGTCATTTACTATTTTTCATATGGCCAAAACAGCTGAATATTTAGACATTTATCAAAAATTATACTTTTCTCCAAAAATTCTGAAATTTACAGAGTATACTTCTATCATATACATGTACTCCCAATAAAAATTTCATCAATTTTGTAGTTAACCACAAGGAATTATAAGCGATTACTTTTAAAATAGTCTTTTCTCATAAAATTCATAACTCTCAATCTATACATAAAAAAATCACCATTTTTGGACACAATCAAGAAAACTCATCAAAATATCATTTCAAATTTTTTCAAAATTTTTGAAGGTCAGAAAAATTAGGAAACTGAAAAATATAACAACCCTTAAAATCCCTTACTATCCCTTACAATCCCTTACCTCAAAAGAGCAGTACTTCTGATCGGTATGCAAAGCCGAAGGAAACTTGCACTGAATAGCAACTCTCAAAGTATCTAAATACTCATAAAATATGCTTCATAATATAGAGAGAGAAAGAGAGAAAGCTTATGTTTCTGGTGTGATTTTCAATTCTAACTTAGCCCTCTATTTATAGGAAAATTTTAGTAGGCTTTACCTGCAACCTGATGGCTTTACCTGCTACTATTTCCACCCACCACATTTGAAATATAATTCAGCACATTTCTTCACCAACCACAAGTGGGGCCCACCAATTCTAGAATTTTTCATCAAAATGATAAACTCCGAAAATTCAACAATTTCTGAACCAGTCATCTTGTAAAATTCATAATAAATCATACGTTCATTTTTAACGGTTCAAAATTTGTGAACATATACTCAACTTATATATGTATAACATATCCAAAAATTACCACGATCCAACGGTCGGATTAAAAATTATAACCCCCGCAAAATATCTCAAAAATCCTGATTTTTAATACCTCCATTCCGACAAAAATACTGATAAAAACCTCAACATTAACTCCTTCATTTTTAACCACAATAAATATATCCAACATTTATATCCACATAAAATAAATATTTCCTTATCATATGAATCAATATTTAATTATTCACAAATAATATTATAGAATCACATTTATGACAACCAGGCCGTTCTCAGGAAAGAGGGGGCTTTCCAATAAGGATTTCTCCTTACTAGCGCGCAATTAGATGACCAAACCTCTCCTTAGACAGAACTTTCTAGACATTACCAATAATGCTATCTAATAATATTATTCAAATAATATGAATTATTGATCTGATAATAAAAAATACTGTGCAGTGATAATTATTGAACAACAATAATATAAAATTTCAACGTAGCAATTATTGAATCAATAAAATAAAATATTGAACAGTAATTACTGTAACAATTATTGAGTAGTGCCTTCTTACGTAAGAATCAATAATTTCAGAAATACTATGCAATACCGTGTGCTACTGTGCAATAACGCGTATTACTGTATTTTAACCACCGGGTATTCCAACAGTGTTAACGGTAACAACTACGTCGTTATTTATAAAAACTCAAATTTGTCGTTTTCTTCATCCGACAGTTATTCGTTATGGGGCCCACAAATAGCTGCGCTGTCGTACGAATATTCCCCGACAGAAAGAATATTCTACGGCCAAACGAATATTCCCCAACAACAATGATTATTTTATAACCACTTGCTTATTTTGAAAAAAAATTCATATATCACCTTTAACTTTAACTTTTTATCAATTTAACCATTTACTGAATCGTAATTATAAGAAAAATTGAATACTTTTATTTCATAAAATTCGGGGTCTTACAAATGTGCTCCCACTTCCATTCTGGAATTTTAAGTGGTTGCAATGGACCTTTTGGTACTTGATGCTCCGCTTTGACTCGTTGACAAGTTAGACACCTTGAGATAAACATCGCTATCTCTCTCTTCATATTGCTCCACCAAAATGTATGACGAAGATCATGATACATTTTGGTACTTCCAGGATGGATTACAAACGGTGTGTTGTGCGCCTCCATCATGATTTCATACTTTAAATCAGGGTTGTTAGGAACACAAAGTCTGGAGTTGACTCGAAGTATTCCTTCTTCATCGATTCTTGCTTCCGGTATAGCACCTTCTTGCACTTTTTTCCTCATACGCATCAGCTCCAGGTCTGTAGCTTGAGCAGCTTTAACTTTATCGATTAATGTGACGCCCCCAAAATTAGGTATACATCACCCATCTTGAGTCGTCAGATACATAGTACAGAATACAAATACAACTTAATAATACAACTGTCGTGTACAATACGACAAAACATAAACTGTGAGTTTGAATACAAATATTATCTTCTAGAGAGTATTCATACTCAAAAGGAGTCCTCATTACATTTATTAACACACCATTACATAGAATAGTGAGGACTACTAACTAATACTATCATTTGGACCATCACTCCGTACCCCGACTTGTCCCAGCTACGTTCTCATTTCCTGAAGAGAACAGTGAAAGAAAGGGTGAGCTCAACTAGCCCAGTAAGAAATATTATGACTAAGATAATGCAGAATAAATTATCATTAGCCTTCAATAATGTTAAACTGATAAAATATAATAGACATCAAGTTTAACTGTAGCGGAACAAGCAATCCATTAAAAGAGTCAAGTAGAAAATAAACTCTACTATCTTTTATGATTTAAAAAGTTTTTCAACACTGTGATCGCTGAGACTCAGCTTAATAAAATAATCCACATCATCGAATCACCCCTGCACTACGGCCAAGGATATTCGTATATTCATTAATGGTCATGATCATGCCAACAACTGTCCATCAATGCACTACGGGCCAATGAGGACTTTTACCACATCATTTGTAACATTACGGTCATGATTATACCGAATAATCCTTGGTCATAATCATACCAAGTCCATCTATGCAATACAGGCCACAGATGACTTTCAACATTTTATAAACATGAGGATGATGACAATGATATAAGAATTCAATAAAACAAGTTCAAGAATTAATTTATCCAGGAATTAACAACGTCCAAATTGTCAACATGATACTGCATTGTGGAGTAAAATTCAAGAATGCTTAGAAGAATATTTTCTTGAAAAGATACTGGATGAAACGCAACTATCAAGGATATTCCACAAATTTCATGGAGTATAGAAGTCAAAACTTAACCAACTGAGTACAATAAAGAATTGAATAACAAAAGAAATCACCATGCATGCGATAGACCGCACAGACAGGTTATTCCAATAGAATAATAAATAATGGAACCAGGTCCGGCGTAAACGCACAGACAGGATATTCCGACAGAATAATAAATAATGGAACCAGGTCCGGTGTAAAACACACAGACAGGATATTCCAACAGAATAATAATAAAACGGAACCAGGTCCGGTGTAAAACACACAGACAGGATGTTCCAACAGAATAATAAACGGAACCAGGTCCGGTGTAAAACACACAGACAGGATGTTCCAACAGAATAATAGAAGAATGTCACCAAGTATAGGGTAGACCGCGTATACTGGTTATTCCAACAGAATAATAACAAATGGAATAACAGAAGTTCTCTTCATGAATATAAAAGAAATAATATTCCCTACCTTAAAAGAACTGGATATTGGAAAAGTGATGTAGCAGAATACTTTTAGTCTCTCTCTCTCTTATTCTCTCTATACTTTCTCTCTCTATAGCTTGAATGAATTCGTGAAAAATAATGAAGCCCTAGGCCTCTATTTATAGAAAAACTGAGGGTGGCTCTTGGTCTTAACGAAGGGTCAAATGACTCTTGGTCTTAACGAAGGGTCAAATGACTCTTGGTAATATTGAAGGGACAACTACTATTGACCAAGGTAAATACTATTGACCAAGGTAAATACTATTGACGAAGGTAATTACTATTGACCAAGGTAAATACTATTGACCAAGGTAAATACTATTGACGAAGGTAATTACTATTGACCAAGGTAAATACTATTGACGACGGTAATTACTATTGACGACGGTAATTACTATTGACGACGGTAATTACTATTGACGAAGAGACTCTTAGATGATGACATATGGCCCCCCATAAAATAACCAAACTTACCATAACGTCTCAATAATATAACATATTATACAGATGATACTATGACAATAATTTAAGAGATATGATGCAGCAATTACTGTAGCAATAATTGAGTATAGCTGAGTGACTTCTCACGTAAGCATCAATAATCAATACCGTGTGCTACTATGCAACCACGCGTATTACTGTACTTTTACTACCGAGTAGTTCAACAGTTTTAACGGTTTTAACGGTAACACCTCAGCCGTTATTTTTATAGAAAGATAATTCTGTCGTTTTCTCAATCCGACAATAATTCCGTTGTGGGGTCCACCAATGATTGTGCCGTCGTACGAATATTCCCCGACAAAAAGAATATTCTCCGACCAAACGAATATTTTATAACAACTTGCTTACTTTGCAAAATTTATAAATATTACCCACAACTATAACATTATATCAAATTAACTCCATAATATTCAAAAATGATATTTATGGAAAATTCATCTTTATTTATAAAAAATTGGGGTCTTACAATTAAAGTTGGTTATACTCGTATATTCGTCATCATCACAGGGGTACCTGGAGTCTTTAACTCTATCTCCATCCTTTGCAAGTCACACAAAATGGGCCTTTGTGTTGACCATATTGCACTCGTAATTGCATATGATCTTCTACTCAATGCGTCAGCTACCACGTTCGCTTTTCCAGGATGGTATTGAATGGTATGAGCATAATCTTTCAACAGATCAAGCCAACGTCGTTGTCGCATGTTGAGTTCCTTTTGAGTGAAGAAATATTTGAGGCTTTTATGATCCGTAAAGATCTCCACCTTCTCCCCATACAAGTAATGCCTCCAAATTTTAAGTGCAAAGACAACAGCTCCTAACTCTAGATCATGAGTAGGATAATTCCTCTCATATTCCTTGAGTTGTCTTGATGCATAGGCTATGACTTTTCCATGTTGCATGAGAACGCATCCCAACCCTTTGCTCGAAGCATCACTGTAGATGACAAATCCCTCCGAGCCAGATGCTATTGTTAGAACAGGTGCTGAAATGAGTCTCCTCTTGAGTTCTTGAAAACTCTGCTCACATTCTTCGCTCCAACCGAACTTTGTATCTTTCCGAGTCAGCTGAGTTAATGGAGTAGCGATTCGAGAAAATCCTTCCACGAATCTCCGATAATAACCAGCTAAACCAAGAAAGCTACGTACTTCGGTCACTGATTTAGGTTGCTCCCAGCTTTGAATAGCTTCAATCTTTACCGGATCAACCGATATTCCACGACTTGATACTACGTGCCCAAGGAATGCTACCTCCTCCAGCCAGAACTCGCATTTCTTCAACTTGGCATAAAGTTTGTATTCACGAAACTTTTGGAGTACCAGCCTCAAGTGTTGATCATGATCTTCACGGCTTTTAGAATAAATAAGGATGTCATCAATAAAGACGACTACAAAGTGATCCAAATATTCTTTGAATACCCGGTTCATCATATCCATGAAGGCAGCAAGAGCATTAGTCAATCCAAAGGACATGACTAGGAATTCATAATGCCCGTACCGAGTTCTAAAAGACGTCTTTGGAATATCATCAGTTCTAACCTTCAGCTGATGATATCCAGAACGAAGTTCGATCTTTGAAAAGAATTTTGCTCCTTGCAATTGGTCAAACAGGTCTTCAATACGTGGCAATGGGTACCTGTTTTTGATGGTGACATGATTCAACTCCCGATAATCAATACAAAGTCGCATACTTCCATCTTTCTTCTTCACGAATAGCACAGGAGCACCCCAAGGAGAAGTACTAGGACAAATAAAGCCAATGTCTAACAATTCCTGCAGTTGGATCTTTAACTCCTGAAGTTCAATAGGAGCCATTCGATATGGGGCTTTGGAAATGGGTTTTGTACCGGGTTCAAGGTCGATACAAAATTCAATTTCACGCTCTGGGGGTAGGCCAGGAAGTTCTTCAAGGAATACGTCAGGAAATTTATTAACAATAGAAATATCATTCAAAACTGACGTATTTTTGTTTAGATCCGTGACATGAGCTAAGAAAGCTTGACATCCGTTTTTCAATAAACGAATAGCTTTATGGCTTGAGATGACAGCGATTGATTTTAATGGTTTGGTTGCTTGAATTCGCATAATAGGTCGATTAGGAATATGAAAGCTAACAACCTTACGAAAATAATCAATTTTTGCATGATGAGTAGTTAACCAATCAATCCCTAGAATCACGTCAAATGCAAGTATTTTTAATGAAATCAGATCGACAGGTAATGTGTGGGTACCAACTTGAACCAAACAAGACTTATAAACCGTGGATGTAATGAAGGTTTCTCCCAATGGAGTTTCAACAGATAAATCAAAGTCTAATTTCTCTGGAGTCAAATTTAATCGACGAGCGCAAGTAGGAGAAATAAAAGAATGGATAGAACCGGTATCAAATAAAGTATAGACTTCGTTAGAGTTTATGATAAGCTTACCCGTGATGACCTCATTCGGGTTCCTTGCTTTCTGGGAGGTCACAACAAACGCTCTCCCTTGCACTACCGGTTTCGACTTTTCTGGGACGGCCTTTGGTGTCTCCATCTTGGCTGAACTTGTTTTTGGTAAACGACAAAATCGAGCTAAATGACCTTCTCTTCCACAATTATAACATGCTTTAGACGGCATCGCGCAGTTTGGACTGATGTGCCCCTCCCCTCCGCATTAGAAACATATGATAGGTGGTCGTTCTCTTTCCTTAACAACGGGTGCTGGTGCTGACATCTTTCCATCATTGTTGAATCTCCTCTTCTTAAAATGACCATTCTTATTGTTTTGGCCCAGATTACCACCGAAGTGGTTACCATTTCTGGCCTGTTGATTCCCTCCACGCTTGTTGTCACCGCTTCGATGACTGCTCTCACTGGTATTATCATTTTGCCGACTGCTCTCTTTTGGTTGCATTGACTCGTTATCGCGCTCCACTAACTGAGCCCTATTCACAACATCTGAATACAAAAACAGTTTATGAGAAATAAGATGTTGACGTATCTCAGGTTTCAAACCTCGTAAAAATATTCGCGTCATTCGCTCTTCATTATCCACCAAGTGGGACGCAAACCGGGACAACTCAGTAAATTTAACCTCATACTGCGACACGGTCATATTATTCTGCTCCAATTTGATAAATTTCATCTCCTTCATGTGACGAACACTTTCAGGAAAGTATTTGTCATTGAACAGCTCTTGGAACTTCTCCCAAGACATCTTCAGTGCGGCAGGTTGAGTACGCTTAATCGATTCCCACCAGTAATCTGCCTCTCCTCGCAACATAAAGGTGGCAAAGGGAACCTTTTGCTCCTCGGAGCATCCCAAGACATCAAATATCTTAGTAATCTGCTTTATCCATGTTTTCGCTATAAGTGGTTTTGGCTCTCCCTTAAACTCTGGTGGTCCCAGCTCCTTGAACTGTTTAGCAGTGACCGTCCGAGAGTTTTCAGTGTTTCCACCTATATTTTGGACAGGAGCCGCTCTCGCCTGCTGTTGCATGAACTGCATAAAGTTTCTGAACATTTCATCATTTATCATCTGGTCAGTGTTGTTGTTTGCATGAGGATTGTCACCTTCCTGATGCACATTATCCTGATTATTGATATGTGGTGAATCAACAGTCGCCTGTGCTCCATTGCTATTCTCAACATTCTCAGATGCCATTTTCAGACACTGCCACAAAATAAAAGTTAATTGATATGTCATATATTATCCTTATATTATGACCGACCAATTAAATACCATGCAAATAAACTTAGGTAGGTCATACTAGCGAAGGAATTCCCCGTCTCTCCCCTCCTAGTTCTATTCTCACATCTTAGCTAGGGATCATATCCCTAAGCTCTGATACCAACTGTGACGCCCCCAAAATTAGGTATACATCGCCCATCTTGGGTCGTCAGATACATAGTACAGAATACAAATACAACTTACTAATACAACTGTCATGTACAATACGACAAAACATAAACTGTGAGTTTGAATACAAATATTATCTTCTAGAGAGTATTCATACTCAAAAGGAGTCCTCATTACATTTATTAACACACCATTACATAGAATAGTGAGGACTACTAACTAATACTATCATTCGGACCATCACTCCGTTTCCCGACTTGCCCAGCTACGTTTTCATTTCTTGAAGAGAACAGTGAAAGAAAGGGTGAGCTCAACTAGCCCAGTAAGAAATATTATGACTAAGATAATGCAGAATAAATTATCATTAGCCTTCAACAATGTTAAACTGATAAAATATAATAGACATCAAGTTTAACTGCAGCGGAACAAGCAATCCATTAAAAGAGTCAAGTAGAAAATAAACTCTACTATCTTTTATGATTTAAAAGGTTTTTCAACACTGAGATCGCTGGGACTCAGCTTAATAAAATAATCCACATCATCGAATCACCCCTGCACTACGGCCAAGGATATTCGTGTATTCATTAATGGTCATGATCATGCCAACAACATTCCATCAATGCACTACGGGCAAATGAGGACTTTTACCACATCATTTGTAACATTACGGTCATGATTACACCGAATAATCCCTGGTCATAATCATACCAAGTCCATCTATGCACTACAAGCCACAGATGACTTTCAAAAATTTAAACATGAGGATGATGACAATGATATAAGAATTCAATAAAACAAGTTCAAGAATTAATTTATTCAGGAACTAATAACGTCCAAGTTGTCAACATGATACTGCTTTGTGCAGTAAAATTCAAGAATGCTCAGAAGAATATTTCCATAAAAATATACTGGATGAAACGCAAATATCAATGATATTCCACTAATTTCATGGAGTATAGAAGTCAAAACTTTAACCAACTGAGTATAATAAAGAATGGAATAACAAAAGAAATCAACATGCATGCGGTACTTTGCATAGACAGGTTATTCCAATAGAATAATAATAACGGAACCAGGTCAGGCAAATTTTGCACCGACAGGATGTTCCAACAAAATAATAAAGACGGAACCAGGTCTGGTGTAAAACACACAGACAGGATGTTCCAACATAATAATAATAAAAACGAAACCAGGTCCGGTGTAAAACACAGAGACAGGATGTTCCAACAGAATAATAATAAAGACGGAACCAGGTCCGGTGTAAAACACACAGACAGGATGTTCCAACAGAATAATAGAAGAATGTCACCAAGTATAGGGTAGACCGCGTATACAGGTTATTCCAACAGAATAATAAGAAATGGAATAACAACAGTTCTCTTCATGAATAAGAAAGAATAACACCCCTTACCGTTTTAAAGAAGAGCTGAAATAAGGAAGTAGTTAAGTAGTATAATACTCTTCTTCTCTCTCTCTATATTTTCTCTCTCTAGAGTTCAGTGAATTCGTAAGAAATAATGAAGGAATGAGCTGCTATTTATAGAAAAATAGAATGCATAGTAACTAATCCATGAACGGTCAAGATTGATTACTTTAATCTGACGGTCCATATTTAAAGAAAAATCTTTTAAATAAAATATAATATATTTTATTTATAGAATAACTTTAATAAAGTATTCTGTTTTATATAAAAAGATGTTTCTGTTTTATTACGTTAATAAGACGAATAAAACAAAACGTCATTATCGCTAAATAATTCATATTATTAACTGACAATAATTGAATCAAACTGAGTGACTTCTCACATAAGCATTAATAATCAATACCGTGTGCTACTATGCAATCACACGTATTACTGTACTTTTATTACCGAGTAGTTCAACAGTATCAATGGTAAAACTTTCGCCGTTATTTTTAATAAAATATTTTTGTCGTTTTCTCAATCCGACAATAATTCCGTTGTGGGGTCTACCAATGATTGTGCCGTTGTACGAATATTCCCTGTTAAAACGAATATTCCCCGACCAATCGAATATTATATAACAACTTGCGTACTTTGTAAAATTTATAAATATTACCCACAACTATAACATTATATCAAATTAACTCCATAATATTCAAAAATGATATTTATAGAAAATTCATCTTTATTTATAAAAGTTGGGGTCTTACACATTACACAATGTTAAATGAAACATCTCTCCTGTAATAAGATTGTATAATTAATTAATTTTCATGGTACGGTTTGGTTTCAATTTTATGCGTGCGATTTTTGCTAGTACCAAATCGAAACTGTAAATTTAGTTTTTCAACTCACATAAAACATCATATACTCCAGAACCGTTAGCGCGATTTTAATTAGTGCGATTTGTACAATTTTTTTATGCGATTTCGATTTCGATTCTATTCTGATAAGCGATTGAAACCGACGCGTAACAAAAATTTGATGTATATTAGTATAGTTTTATATCATTATTTTTTTCTATCCAAAATGTAAAATCTATGGATACGTATTGAAACTATATATCACCTATGGTGTTGAAAAGTAATTGACCTACGTACGTACGTGGTTATATACTTATATTCCAAATCATTTTAGCAGCTAGATAGCTATCTATGCTATGTACGTCAATTTTTAATTATTTTTTGACTAAAAGACAAATTACACCCTAAACTTTATATCACTGTTGATTTTTGCACCCTAAATCGAAAAAGATGTCTAAGTACACCCCAAACTTCAATTTACTTAATAAAAGACGCACTTTTTCACTGAACCGATCAAAAATGACCAGCTAAAGCTGTAATATTTAGAACAGAGGGGTAAACTTGGCAGTTCCCCATTTCCAACCTCAGACTTTCCTCTCTACACCAAACAAACAATGTCCTGAAGTATACTGTAAGTTACAAAAAAAAAATCAGCAACTTCCTCTTTCTCTCTCCAAATCCGAAAACTGCTCTGAACTGCAAACTTCATCATCAAGGGCGTACAGCAAAACCTATAATCACTAAAATCCTTGTGTGCCCGAAATAATCAGTCAATTGGGTTGCCTCAGAATCTAAATTCTTCATATCTTATATAACAAAACCCTCTACTTCCTATTAATCTCAGCATCTACTCACAGAATGTTGTGAGCTTGACACTGATTGATCTACCTGGTCTAATAAAGTTACTTTAGAGCGGTAATTAACCGGAGGATATTGTACAAGAAATTGGTAATTTGTTTCGCTCATATGTGGAGAAGTGGGGAATCTAACTGTGACGAAAATAGAGGTGACGTAGTTTTTGGAAACAGAGACAGTGGAAGCGGTGATTCGGGTATTTGGGGAGTTCATTAAAGGGGCAAGACTATTGTGCAGACACCTCTAGCTTCACCAAATTCGCCACACATAAATATCCATAAATATCAGTTCCGACGGCGTGAGATACGACGACGAAACCCAATTGACGGAATATTCTTCGGCCACCACTCATCTAAACCATATGACCAATTAACCCAAGCTTATTACGATACATACAGTCAACACCAACAATTAAAATCTCAAACGGAGCCCACTTCGATTCACCCTCCCGGTGTCCTAATGCCATCAAAATCAGCCCATTTGGTGGTTCCTGAACAAACCCATCACCAAAATTATTCTGAATTGATATTACCCACAACAGCATGTGACTCCATATGCAGGGACTATAGATTCTTCTCAGCGGTGGCAGGGAGGTTATGGAGGGTTCGGGACTTCACCATTGTAGAGGGGACCTCAGCAATTCATGGATTTATCAGACAAAATCATTGAATCAGATCATAACTACACTTCACCTCCATCGCCCCTTGTTTTTCTCTCTCTGCGACGACAACGAGATTAATGGCGTGAAGTTGAGGTTGTTACCGTGAACATTGAGATCATGGTGAATTGGGTCGAGATCATCGTAAAATAACAAAACCCCATATGGGCAAAACTTCTGCCACAACCAACTAACCCAGATATTAATATATTTCAAGTTTACCCTATGTTATAAACATTACAATTTTAGTCGGTCACTTTTGACCGTTTAAGTGAAAAAAGTGTGCCTTTTATTAAGTAAATTGAAGTTTGGGGTGTTCTTATACACCTTTTTCAGTTTGGAGAAGTAAAAATCAACAGTGATATAAAGTTTGGGGTGTAATTTGTCTTTTAGTCTTATTTTTTTATGCTTATTAGAATATATCTATGCGGACAAGAATTTTGAACTGAAAAATTAAATTAAAAGAATAAAATGAATTTATTTTCATGAATAAATTAATTGTATTGTCTAACTATTTATTAAAATAAATTAATTTTATTCTTTCAATTCAATTTTTCTGTCCAAAACTCGTATCCGCGTAGAATTACTCTGTTTATTAACATCATCAATCTTCAATAAAACGGGTTCAACGATGATACCAAACATGATTAACAACTTTTCATCAAACAAGCAGTCAATTGTCAAAACCTTGGATTAATACTACTGACAGCTCAAAGTTATTATTTATATAAAAGCATGTAGTTAAAAATTAAAAATATTAGATACTCTCTCCGTCTCATAATATATGATATTTTAAAATATTTTATTTTTTTAAAATTATTTGACATTTATATAATCTAGAAGAATTAGTTAAAATCTTTTTAAAATTATTCAAAAAAATATTACAGATGAGAGAGATGGAAAGTATATGATAAGCATGGTAAAAAGTACTATATCCGTCCATTAATATAAATCGTTTTAGATAAATATTTTTATCCCTAAATATAAGTCGTTTGAGAATTTTAAATAAGTATTAATTGCTTAGTTTTCAATATTACCTCTAAGTATTAAATATAACTTTAGTTATCCCACTATTTCTTATCCAATAAATAACCCTCTCTTTTTCCAATACAAGGACAATGTAAAAAATTGATATTATATTTAATGACATACAATCATTCCCTTAATACTTGTCCACTTATATTAAGGGACGGAGGAAGTATTATAGATTTGATAAAATTATTTTTTTTAATTATTATGCACAATTTTAAAACGTGATATATTATGGGGTGGGGTGGGGTGGGGTGGGGTGGGGTGCGGGCGGGCGGGCGGGCGGGCGGGAGAGAGAGTATTCATGTCTTAACTATCTTGTCTTGTATGAGTATGCTCATTGTTTTTAACAGGAAAATATTTATTGTGTAATTAATTATATCTATAAATTTTGACATGCACTCATTGAATATTTGATCAAAAGTGAAGTACTATTATATTTTGTATTTTTTTTTGTTTCGCGTTTAGCATTAAAATTATTGAGTATTTAGTTTAATAGTCATAATATTATAATAAATTTAAATATAGTATGTCATTTTAAATTACAATTAAAGTGTTCTAAAAAATATTATTAAAATACTGGGACTTCTTTTTTAGAATAAAAAAAAGTTGGTCTCTTTTTTGCGGAGAGGGTATGTTTTATGTACACTAAGATTTGTTATATAATTTAATTTTTTTTTTACTAAAATCAAACTTTTAAACTAATATATTGTTTCAAAATTATATTTAAAAATTTTACTTTAATTCAAAATATATTAATGTGTAAAACATGAATAATCAAAAAGTCAAATGATATATTTTAAAAATAATTTTCGTATGATAACGAAAATTAATTATTATATAAGAAATACCACTTTAAAAAAATTATTTTACTTATTATATAATTATTAATATATATATATATATATATATATATATAATATATATATATATATATAAGTTATACGAATTTCGAATACACATCAGAATTCGGATATCCGCTATCTGTCGAATATATTTACGGTTAGATGTTAAACGAATACATTTATATCCGTTTATTTATGAAAACTTTTAAATCAAATCCGTTTTTTTTCAAATACGAATAATATTTATTTTTTTTAAATACAGATACGGATTAATACGAATATTTTGATTAGGGTCTTTAACACTAATATACAACAATTAAAAAATAATTATAAAAACAAAACAACCACAAAATAATTACAAAAATAACGCAACACAATATTACGTTACTAAAATTACTCGTCATTAACTCCCTACACGTCAGTTATCGATTTTTATATTTCTAACTAACCGATCAACAATTCACGCTAATGAAGAAAACATGCAACTTTAAGTTCAGAAAAAACAGAGCATCTACAGATCGGAGAAGACGACTTCTCCAACGGCGATGCAACTATGAGATCGGATAATATCGAAGAAGATCAACAGTAACTTCAAGATCAACAGCAACTTCAAAATCAATAACCAGCCTCTGTAATAAATTTGATTGTTGATTGTTGATTGATTCGTTATAGATTTATATACTGAGGTATTTGAGTTTAATTTTATATACATATAGTTACCCCGTGGTTACTATATACTCGTATATTGGTTACCTTTCTTAAGTTTTTCGCTCTTTAATTGGTCACAAAGTCAGTATACTGACTGTTTTGATTTCAAAATGCATGTAAAAATATGTTTTATATTATGGTTACTAAGTACATATAAATTGGTATACTTTAAATGTATATTCTACTGATGTTTTTTATATTGATGGTTACTTATTAAATACATTGGTTACCTTCCTGCAACTGTTGAATCTTTAAGTACATATTGATGTTTTTTATATTTATATTTATTATATTATTTTTTTTGATGTAAAATGCATGAAAAAATATGTTTTATGGTATAGTTATTAAGTAAATATATGTTGGTTACTGTCCAATCTGAATTTAGTTACTATATAATGCTGACTTGGTTACTGTGTAATATTACCATGGTTACTGTGTAATATTACCATGGTTACTGCATAATATTACTGTAACGACCCCAAAATAGGTCCATTCCATCCAACCTATTCTGAGTCGCCAAATACATGGTACAGAAAATAACTGTAATTTTATTACAACAATTGTCGTGCAAAATACAACAACACATATGCTGTGAGTTTGGATACAAATATATACCAAATGTGACTCATGTTCCAACCGTGGATGTGACGCCCCCAAAATAGGTATACAACACCCATTCTGAGTCGTCAAAATACATGGTACAGAAACAACTACATCTTTATTATTACAACACAAGAACTGTGAGTTTAAATACAAATATTGTCATTTAGACAATATCCACACTCAAATAAGCCCTCATTACAATTATTGATACATTATTTCACAAAAATAGTGAGGACTACTAAAGTAACTTCTAGAACCATCATTCCATACCCCGACTAGTACTCGCTACATTCTCGCCTCCTGAGAAAAATGGAACAAAAAGAAAAAGGGTGAGCTCAACTAGCCCAGTAAAGAACATTATGACTAAGATAATACAGAACAAATTATCGTTAGTCTTCAACAGGGAAAAATCTAATAGAATACAATAGACAACAAGTTTTAAATCAATAACTGCAGCGGAAACAGCAAACCATTAGAAGAGTCAAGTAGAGAATGAGTTCTACTATCTTCTAAGATTTAAAAGTCCATCATCAATATTTTATCCCTGTAACAACAATCAATAACCATCTTTAATCAAATATTCATCTTTGCACTACAGGCCAAAGATATTCATTTGTATCACCAGTCGGTCATGTTCATCTCAACACCTGTTCATCTTTGCACTACGGGCCAAAGATATTCATCAGTTAATCATTCATCTTTGCACTACGGCCAAAGATATTCAGTAATATCATCATTTAGGACTGAGGATGATGAAAAATATATTAAAGAAAACGAATCCAGTGAAACAAAATAACAAATATTAAGGATTCGTATTTCGATTTATCCATGTCCAAAAATACCTTATAATTATTCATAGTGAAGTAGAATTCAAGAATGATCAAAACATGGATACAATCAAAGCTAGTACCCAGAATAGATATTTTGGACGAAAAGAAGAAATTTTATTTTTCGGTGAATAGTAACTCGTGAATAGTAACTCGTGAATAGTAACTCATGAATAGTAACCCCGACGTGAAAAGTTCCAAATTTGATAAAAATTTCCAACCAATATTTCGGCATAATGATATTGAAGAAATAATATCATTTTTGAATAAAATAACATCCCTTACCTCGTACAGACAGTACTTCTGGTCGGAATACCGGTATAAGGCTGAAAGACACTTGCTCTGATGAATAGAAACTCTCAAAGTATCTAAATACTCACAAAATACACTCAATAATCTAGAGAGAGAAAGAGAGAAAACTTGTTTCTGGTGTGATTTTCAATTCTAACTTAGCCCTCTATTTATAGGAAAATGTTAGCACGCCGAAGCAGACTTAACCTGCAACCTGATGGCTTTACCTGCTACTATTCCCACCCACCACATTTGAATAAAAATCTCAGCACATTTCTTCACCAACCAAGAGTGGGGCCCACCAATTCTAGAATTTTCTACCAAAATGATTAACTCCGAAAATTCAACAATTTCTGAACCAGTCATCTCGTAAAATTCATAATAAATCATACGTTCATTTTTAACGGTTCAAAATTTGTGGACATATACTCAACTTATATATGTATAACATATCCAAAAATTACCACGATCCAACGGTCGGATTAAAAATTATAACTCCCGCAAAATATCTCAAAAACCCTGATTTTTAATACCTCCATTCCGACAAAAATACTGATAAAAACCTCAACATTAACTCCTTCATTTTTAACCACAAAAATATATCCCTCATTTATATCCACAAAAATAAATATTTCCTTATCATATGAATCAATAATTAATTATTTACAAATAATATTACAGAATCACATTTATGACAACCAGGCCGTTCCCAGGAAAGAGGGGGCTTTCCAATAAGGATTTCTCCTTACTGGCGCGCAATTAGATGACCAAACCTCTCCTTAGACAGAACTTTCTAGACATTGCCAATAATGTTATCTAATAATATTATTCAAATAATATGAATTATTGATCTGATAATGGGAAATACTGTGTAGTGACAATTATTGAAACAACAGTAATATAAAATATCAACGCAGCAATTATTGAATCAATAAAATAAAATACTGAACAGTAATTACTGTAACCATTATTGAGTAGTGCCTTCTTACGTAAGAATCAATAATTGGTGCAATACAGTGTGCTACTGTGTAACAACGCGTATTACTGTGTTTTAACCACCGGGTATTCCAACAGTATTAACGGTAACAACTACGCCGTTATTAATAAAAAACATATACTTGTCGTTTTCTTCATCCAATCGCTTTCCGTTATGGGGCCCACAAAAGACTGCGCCGTCGTACGAATATTCCCCGACAGGAAGAATATTCCACGACCAAACGAATATTCCCCGACAACAATGAATATTTTATAACCACTTGCTTATTTAAAATATTTACGCATTTTACCCATAACTAACCTCATTAATTAATCAATTTAACACTTACTATTTCAAAATAATAAATAGAGGGAATTTAAATTTCATTTATTAATAATTTGGGGTCTTACAACCTCCCCTCCTTATGAAATTTCGTCCTCGAAATTGACGTACGTACCTGGTGTTTCGAAAAGATGAGGATACCTCGCTTTCATTTCCGTTTCCAACTCCCAGGTCATTTCCTCAATAGCATGGTTTCTCCACAAAACTTTAACTTGTGGTATGACCTTCGTGCGTAGGACATGCTCCTTTCTATCCAAGATCTTGACAGGTACCTCTTCGTACGTTAAGTCTTCAGCTATCTCGTCCGGTTCTAACTCAATAACGTGGTCTGGGTCTTTCACATATTTACGTAACACAGATATATGAAAAACATTATGAACACGAGACATACTTGGAGGTAACGCAAGTCTATAGGCCACATTTCCTACTCGGTCAAGAATCTGAAATGGACCAATAAATCGTGGATTGAGCTTTCCTCTCTTCCCAAATCTTGTAACTCCTTTCCATGGAGCCACACGCAACAATACATGATCCCCAATGTCAAATTCCACGTCCTTCCGATGAAGATCCGCATAACTCTTTTGTCGATCCTGTGCCGTTTGTATACGTTGTCGAATCGTTTGGATCTTCTCTGTAGTCATGCGTACCAACTCTGGTCCCAACAATGTTGCTTCACCCACCTCGTCCCAGCATACTGGAGAGCGACACTTTCGTCCATATAATGCTTCAAATGGGGCCACACCTATACTTGCCTGATAACTGTTATTGTAAGAGAATTCCACCAATGGTAGGTACTTATCCCAACTCCCTTTGAAATCTAGGACACAAAGTCTTAATAGATCTTCAAGAGTTTGAATAGTCCTCTCTGATTGTCCGTCCGTTTGAGGATGGTATGCCGAACTAAATCGTAAATCTGTGCCCATAGCTTTTTGCAAGCTAACCCAAAATCTTGAAGTGAATCTTGGGTCACGATCCGAAACTATGGATACTGGCATGCCATGCAGTCTCACAATCTCATCTACGTATATACGAGCAAGACGTTCAAGGGAATAAGTCTCCCGTATCGGCAAGAAATGAGCAGACTTGGTTAATCTATCAACAATAACCCAAATAGCATTTATGCCTTGAGAAACCGTGGGAAGACCCGTAACGAAATCCATGGTAATGTGTTCCCACTTCCATTTCGGAATCTCAAGTGGTTGCAATGGACCCTTTGGTACTTGATGTTCCGCCTTTACACGTTGACAAGTTAAACACCTCGAGATAAACTTTGCAATCTCTCTCTTCATATTATTCCACCAAAATGTATGTCGTAGATCACGATACATTTTGGTACTTCCAGGATGGATTGCAAATGGTGTATTGTGTGCTTCCATCATGATCTTGTACTTCAAATCAGAATTGTTAGGAACACAGAGTCTAGAGTGAACTCGAAGTATTCCTTCTTCATCGATTCTTGCTTCTGGAATAGAACCTTCTTGCACTTTCTTCTTCATACGCATCAGCTCTATGTCCGTAGCTTGAGCAGCTTTAACTTTATCGATTAAAGTCGGTTCTACTCGTATATTTGATATCATCATGTGGGTACTTGGAGCCTTCATCTCTATCTCCATCCTTTGCAAGTCATACAAAATGGGCCTTTGTGTTAACAACATTGCACTCGTACCCGCATATGATCTTCTACTCAATGCGTCAGCTACTACGTTTGCTTTTCCAGGATGATATTGGATGGTATGATCGTAATCTTTCAACAGCTCGAGCCAACGTCGCTGCCGCATGTTGAGTTCCTTTTGGGTGAAGAAATATTTAAGGCTTTTATGATCTGTATAGATCTCCACTTTCTCCCCATACAGGTAGTGTCTCCAGATCTTCAACGCGAAAACTACTGCTGCCAACTCCAAATCATGAGTAGGATAATTCCTCTCATATTCTTTGAGTTGTCGCGAGGCATAGGCTATGACTTTCCCATGTTGCATGAGAACACATCCTAACCCTTTGCCTGAAGCATCACTGTAGATAACAAATCCATCCGAACCAGATGGTATTGTCAGAACAGGTGCCGAAATGAGTCTCCTCTTAAGCTCTTGAAAACTCTTCTCGCATTCCTCGCTCCATACGAATTTGATATCTTTCCGAGTCAGCTGAGTTAACGGGGTAGCGATTCGAGAAAACCCTTCCACGAATCTTCGATAATAACCAGCTAAGCCTAGAAAGCTACGTACTTCGGTCACCGTCTTTGGTTGCTCCCAACTTTGTATTGCTTCAATCTTCGCCGGGTCAACAGATACTCCATGTTTTGACACCACGTGCCCTAGGAAAGCTACTTCCTCAAGCCAGAACTCGCATTTCTTCAACTTGGCATATAACTTATTTTCACGCAGCCTTTGGAGTACCAGCTTCAAATGATGCTCATGATCTTCACGGCTTTTGGAATATATGAGGATGTCATCAATAAAGACAACAACGAACTGATCCAAATAATCCTTAAATACTCGGTTCATCATATCCATGAAAGCCGCAGGAGCATTAGTCAATCCAAAAGACATAACTAGGAACTCATAATGCCCGTACCGAGTTCTGAAGGCAGTCTTTGGAATATCCTCAGTTTTAACCTTCAGCTGATGATATCCAGAACGAAGATCGATCTTTGAAAAGAACTGTGCTCCTTGTAACTGGTCAAACAGGTCATCAATACGAGGTAGCGGATACCTATTCTTAATAGTGACATGGTTTAATTCCCGGTAATCAATACAAAGTCGCATACTCCCGTCTTTTTTCTTTACAAATAAAACAGGAGCACCCCAAGGAGATGTACTAGGACGAATGAAACCGATGTCCAACAACTCTTGTAGTTGGACCTTTAACTCCTGAAGTTCAATAGGAGCCATTCGATATGGGGTTTTAGAAATGGGCTTTGTACCAGGTTCAAGATCAATAAAGAATTCAATTTCTCGTTCCGGGGGTAGACCGGGAAGTTCTTCAGGAAATACGTCAGGAAAGTCAATAACAACAGGAATATTATTCAAATTTGACGTGTCTTTATTCAAATCCATAACATGGGCTAAGAAAGCTTGACATCCGTTTTTTAATAAACGAATGGCTTTATGGCTTGATATAACAGTGATTGATTTTAATGGCTTAGTTGTTTGAATTCGTACAACAGGTTGGTTAGGAATATGAAAACTAACAACCTTACGAAAACAATCAATTTTGGCATGATGAGTAGTTAGCCAATCAATCCCTAAAATCACATCAAAAGCAAGTATCTTTAAAGAGATAAGGTCAACAGGTAAGGTGATGGTACCAACTTGGATCACACAAGATTTATAAACAGTGGATGTGATGAAAGTTTCTCCTAACGGAGTCTCCACAGATAAATCAAAGTCTAACTTCTCCGGAGTCAAGTTTAAACGTTGAGCACAAGCAGGAGAGATAAAAGAATGGGTAGAACCGGTATCTAATAAGGTATAAACTTCGCATGAATTTATGATTAGCTTACCCGTGATCACCTCGTTTGGGTTCCTCGCATGTTGACCAGTCACGACAAACGCTCTTCCAGGAACCGTTGACTTTATCTTTTCTGGGACAGCTTTTTGAGTCACCATCCCCGCTGGACTTGGTTTTGCTACAGTGCAATCTCGAGCGATATGTCCTTCCTTTCCACAATTATAACATACCTTAAACTGTTGTGGGCAGTTTGGGCTGATATGTCCTTCTTTTCCGCACTTATAGCATATAACCGGTGGTCGTTCTCCTCCCTTGGAACCAATTGCTGTTGGTGCTGACGTCTTCGTATTGTCATTGTTGAATCTCCTCTTTTTAAAATCTCCTCCCGACTCGCTTCTTCTATTTTCATAGCCACGATTACCACCAGAGTGGTTGCCGTTCTTGTCTGTATTTTTCTTTCTCCGCTGGTTATCATTGTTCTGATGACTGCTGTCACCGATATGATCCTGGTTGTGATCCCTCAGTTGACCGTACTCGTTATCTCGCTCTAATAATTGAGCCCTGTTGACAACATCTGAATAGAGAGAAAATTTATGAGAAATGAGATATTGACGTATGCCGGGTTTCAAACCTCTCAGAAACATCCTCGTCATACGTTCCTCATTCTCCACCAAATGAGGTGCAAACCTGGACAACTCTGCAAACTTTGCCTCGTACTGAGATACCGTCATATTATTCTGCTCTAGTCTAATAAACTCTACCTCCTTCATATGACGAATACTTTCAGGAAAGTACTTGTCATTGAACAGTTTTTGAAATGTCTCCCAAGACATGCTGAGTGCGGTTGGATGGGTACGCTTCACAGACTCCCACCAGTAATCTGCCTCGCCACGGAACATAAAGGTGGCGAATGGAACCTTCTGTTCCTCCGTGCATCCCAAGACATCGAATATCTTGGTAATTTGCTTGACCCACGTTTCCGCCATGATCGGATCCGGCTTTCCCTTAAATTCTGGTGGTCCCAATTCTTTGAACTGTTTGGCTGTGACAAACCGTGAATTGCTATCATTTCCTCCTGTATTTTGAACACGAGTCTCCCTTGTCTGGTTTTGCATGAATTGCAAAAAACTTCTAAACATTCCATCGTTCATCATCTGCTCATTGGTGTTGTTCACAGGAGGAACATTGCCAGCCTGTTGCACGTTCTCCTCGTTGGTAAGCACCGGTGTCTCCACGGTCTCATTTACTCCACTATTAACATTCTCAGTCGACATTCTCAAATACTGCCATAAAACAAGGGTTAATTAAATAAATTAACAAATCACATAATACCCCTATATTATGACTGACCAATAAATAAGCTTAGGTAGGACACACTAGCGAAGGATTCGTCTCTCCCCTCCTAGTTCTATTCCCCGATCTCCGCCAGAGATCATATCCCTAAGCTCTGATACCAACTGTGACGCCCCCAAAATAGGTATACAACACCCATTCTGAGTCGCCAAAATACATGGTACAGAAACAACTACATCTTTATTATTACAACACAAGAACTGTGAGTTTAAATACAAATATTGTCATTTAGACAATATCCACACTCAAATAAGCCCTCATTACAATTATTGATACATTATTTCACAAAAATAGTGAGGACTACTAAAGTAACTTCTAGAACCATCATTCCATACCCCGACTAGTACTCGCTACATTCTCGCCTCCTGAGAAAAATGGAACAAAAAGGAAAAGGGTGAGCTCAACTAGCCCAGTAAAGAACATTATGACTAAGATAATACAGAACAAATTATCGTTAGTCTTCAACAGGGAAAAATCTAATAGAATACAATAGACAACAAGTTTTAAATCAATAACTGCAGCGGAAACAGCAAACCATTAGAAGAGTCAAGTAGAGAATGAGTTCTACTATCTTCTAAGATTTAAAAGTCCATCATCAATATTTTATCCCTGTAACAACAATCAATAACCATCTTTAATCAAATATTCATCTTTGCACTACAGGCCAAAGATATTCATTTGTATCACCAGTCGGTCATGTTCATCTCAACACCTGTTCATCTTTGCACTACGGGCCAAAGATATTCATCAGTTAATCATTCATCTTTGCACTACGGCCAAAGATATTCAGTAATATCATCATTTAGGACTGAGGATGATGAAAAATATATTAAAGAAAACGAATCCAGTGAAACAAAATAACAAATATTAAGGATTCGTATTTCGATTTATCCATGTCCAAAAATACCTTATAATTATTCATAGTGAAGTAGAATTCAAGAATGATCAAAACATGGATACAATCAAAGCTAGTACCCAGAATAGATATTTTGGACGAAAAGAAGAAATTTTATTTTTCGGTGAATAGTAACTCGTGAATAGTAACTCGTGAATAGTAACTCATGAATAGTAACCCCGACGTGAAAAGTTCCAAATTTGATAAAAATTTCCAACCAATATTTCGGCATAATGATATTGAAGAAATAATATCATTTTTGAATAAAATAACATCCCTTACCTCGTACAGACAGTACTTCTGGTCGGAATACCGGTATAAGGCTGAAAGACACTTGCTCTGATGAATAGAAACTCTCAAAGTATCTAAATACTCACAAAATACACTCAATAATCTAGAGAGAGAAAGAGAGAAAACTTGTTTCTGGTGTGATTTTCAATTCTAACTTAGCCCTCTATTTATAGGAAAATGTTAGCACGCCGAAGCAGACTTAACCTGCAACCTGATGGCTTTACCTGCTACTATTCCCACCCACCACATTTGAATAAAAATCTCAGCACATTTCTTCACCAACCAAGAGTGGGGCCCACCAATTCTAGAATTTTCTACCAAAATGATTAACTCCGAAAATTCAACAATTTCTGAACCAGTCATCTCGTAAAATTCATAATAAATCATACGTTCATTTTTAACGGTTCAAAATTTGTGGACATATACTCAACTTATATATGTATAACATATCCAAAAATTACCACGATCCAACGGTCGGATTAAAAATTATAACTCCCGCAAAATATCTCAAAAACCCTGATTTTTAATACCTCCATTCCGACAAAAATACTGATAAAAACCTCAACATTAACTCCTTCATTTTTAACCACAAAAATATATCCCTCATTTATATCCACAAAAATAAATATTTCCTTATCATATGAATCAATAATTAATTATTTACAAATAATATTACAGAATCACATTTATGACAACCAGGCCGTTCCCAGGAAAGAGGGGGCTTTCCAATAAGGATTTCTCCTTACTGGCGCGCAATTAGATGACCAAACCTCTCCTTAGACAGAACTTTCTAGACATTGCCAATAATGTTATCTAATAATATTATTCAAATAATATGAATTATTGATCTGATAATGGGAAATACTGTGTAGTGACAATTATTGAAACAACAGTAATATAAAATATCAACGCAGCAATTATTGAATCAATAAAATAAAATACTGAACAGTAATTACTGTAACCATTATTGAGTAGTGCCTTCTTACGTAAGAATCAATAATTGGTGCAATACAGTGTGCTACTGTGTAACAACGCGTATTACTGTGTTTTAACCACCGGGTATTCCAACAGTATTAACGGTAACAACTACGCCGTTATTAATAAAAAACATATACTTGTCGTTTTCTTCATCCAATCGCTTTCCGTTATGGGGCCCACAAAAGACTGCGCCGTCGTACGAATATTCCCCGACAGGAAGAATATTCCACGACCAAACGAATATTCCCCGACAACAATGAATATTTTATAACCACTTGCTTATTTAAAATATTTACGCATTTTACCCATAACTAATCTCATTAATCAATTTAACACTTACTATTTCAAAATAATAAATAGAGGGAATTTAAATTTCATTTATTAATAATTTGGGGTCTTACAGTGGACATCACTTCACAATGACACCTTACATAAAGGTATAGTCAAAAACTATTTTAGAAATTAGAATCTTTGGGAAGTGCTCAAGGAAACCTTCGTACATGGGAGGCCATGCGTCTAGGTTATGATAGATATCATATGTCCACAGAATTATTCTTGGTTGACCCAATAGACCCCAAAAAAAACGAGAAGATTACTATCATATTCTTCCCAATGGTGAGTCTTCTCTTGACATATCATTATCTCTACTGTCTCTAATTGAGAGTTATACTTCAAACAAATACCAAGATTATATAGGTAGTGCTCGTATATATACTCAGCAAGTGGATGAGCACATCCCTGTCTTATGATGACACGAGATTGTATGTCGTTAGACATCTTGTATGATAGTGGCAAACCACCCTTCCAACGTTGGGTACACCTTACCCTATTGGATTCACCAAATAAAACTACTAAATGAACTTTTTTATACTGCTTCGGGAGAACATCCACAGCTAGAGACCACCGTTCTATTTTCCCGTTACCCTCGCTCGACCCAGCTACACTCTTATTACCTGAAAAGAATTGTGAAGCAAAAGGGTGAGCACAACTAGCTCAGTAAAGAATATCATGACTAAAGATAATTAAATTATCAATAGCCTTCATCAATAATAAATCAGAGATTTAGAACATATGGTAAATGATAAAAATTTCAACAATAGTTGCAGCAGAATGAGCAATCCATTAGAAGAGTCAAATAGACTATAAAGTCTATTATCTTCTCCATGTTAAAAATTCATCAACAATATTTTATCCCTGTAACATCAATCAACAATTCTGGTCCACAATCATATGAATAACTCATAATCATAACTGTAGTTCTAAATTCCTCTTCTAATCCAGGACGAAGATAATTTTCATCACCTATCTTTACCTGAAACATCAAAGATCATGGTTACACCAAATAACATTTCCTGTTCATAATTGTGACGCCCCCAAAATAGGTATACCACACCCATTCTGAGTTGTCAATAACATGGTACAGAAACAACTACAACTTTATTAATACAACATAAAAACTGTGAGTGTAAATACAAATATTGTCATTTAGACAATATCCACACTCAAATAAGTCCTCATTACAATTATTGGTACAATATTTTACAAAAAAAAATGGTGAGGACTACTAAAACAACTTCCTAGAACCTTCATTCCATACCCCGACTAGTACTTGCTACATTCTCGCCTCCTGAGAAGAAAATGGAACAACAAGGAAAAGGGTGAGCTCAACTAGCCCAGTAAAGAATATTATGACTAAGATAATATACAACAAATTATCGTTAGTCTTCAACAGGGAAAAATTTAATAGAATACAATAGACAACAAGTTTTAAATCAATATTCGCAGCGGAAAATAATAATTCATAGAAGAGTTACGTAGAGAATGAAATCTACGATTATCTATGAATTTAAAAATCCATCATCAACATTTTATCCCTGTAACATCAATCAATAAATATCTTGAATCAAATAGTCATCTTTGCACTACAGACCAAAGATATTCATCAGTTGGTCATGTTCACCTCAACACCTATTCATCTTTGCACTACGGGCCAAAGATATTCATCAGAAATCATTCATCTTTGCACTACAGGCCAAAGATATTCAATTATATCATCATTTAGGACTGAGGATGATGAAAAATATTTTAAAGGAAACGAATCCAGTGAAGCAAAATAATAAATATTAAGGATTCGTATTTCAACTATTCCATGTCCAAAAATACCTCATAAATAATCATAGTGGAGTAAAATTCAAGAATGATCAAAACATGAATACAATCAAAGCTAGTATCCGTAATAGATATTTTGGACGAAAAGAAGAAAATTTCATTTTTTGGTGAATAGTAACTCGTGAATAGTAACTCGTGAATAGTAACACATGAATAGTAACCCCGACATGAAAAGTTCCAAATTTGATAAAAAGTTCAGATCAATACTTTGACATAATGATATTGAAGAAAATAATATCATTTAAGAAGAAATAACATCCCTTACCTCGAAAGACGGTACTTCTGACTGGAATACTAGATATAGTGCTGAAGAAAACTTGCACCGTAAACCAACACTCAAAGTATCAAATACTCACAAGAATACGCTCGATATAGAGAGAGAAATAGAGAGAAACTTGTGTTTCTGGTGTGATTTTCAATTCTAACCTAAGCACCCTATTTATAGGAAAATGCTTAGAATACCAAAGCAGAAAATTGAATATAATAATATTATATATATATATATATATATATATATATATATATATATATATATATATAATTTTCAAGCCCACCTTCCTAGATCTGATCTCAGCTCATTATGCACATGTTGTAGCCCACAAAACAAACAAAAAAACGTTTTTGTTATTTAAAGTATTTTAAACTTCCAAAAATTAATTATTTCGGAACTCCGGAACTTCAATAATTCACAATAAATAGCCCTTTCATCAGAAAATTCGAATCTCGCGAGTTTTTATAGAAAATTCAATTCTCTACAACTTTGTAGAATAAAGTTTTTCCAAATTCCAAACAGAAATTGACCGAAATCCACAAACGGACGATTTTACAGTCAATAATAAATTTTCGGTCAAGAATTATGTCCACCAACACACAAAATATGTGTTAATCATTTAATACCACAAAAATACTCTTCCTCCTTATATACTCATATATCCCACATTCATTGTAAAAATATCACCATCAATATATTATTAAAATAATATATTTAAATGAATTATTTTAATAAAATATTAATTTTCAACAATTGTCACATTAAAAATTTTCTCCATCTATATCCACATAAAATCAATATTTTCCTCATCATATAAATCAATAATTAATTATACACAAATAATATTACAGAATCACAGTACTGGCAACCAGGCCGTTCCCAGGAAAAAGGGGGCTTTCCAATAAGGATTTCTCCTTACTGGCGCGCAATTAGATGACCAAACCTCTCCTTAGACAGAACTTTCTAGACATTACCAATAATGTTATCTAATAATATTATTCAGATAATATGAATTATTGCTCCGATAATAGAAAATACTTTGTAGTGACAATTATGGAAACAACAGTAATATAAAATATCAACGCAACAATTATTGAATCAATAAAATACAATATTGAACAGTAATTACTGTAACAATTATTGAGTAGTACCTTCTTACGTAAGAATCAATAATTGGTGCAATACCGTGTGCTACTGTGCAACAACGCGTATTACTGTGTTTTAACCACTGGGTATTCTAACAGTATTAACGGTAACAACTACGCCGTTATTTATAAACAACTTATTTTTGTCGTTTTCTTCATCCAATCGCTTTCTGTTATGGGGCCCACACAAGGCTGCGCCGTCGTACGAATATTCCCCGACAACAAGAATATTCCACGACCAAACAAATATTCTCCGACAACAATGAATATTTTAGGACCACTTGCTTATTTGAAATATTTGCGCATTTTACCCATAACTAACCACATTAATCAAATCAACCCTTACTATTTCAGAATAATAAATAGAGGAAATTAAATTTCATTTATTAATAATTTGGGGTCTTACAATAATCATACTAATAACTTCATCTTTGCACTACGGCCAAAGATATTCATTTGTATAACCAGTTGGTCATGTTTATCTCAACATCTGTTCATCTTTACACTACTGGCCAAAGATATTCAACAACATGTCATCTTTGCACTACGGGCCAAAGATATTCATCAACAATTCATCTTTGCATTATAAGCCAAAGATATTCATCAATATTTCATCTTTGCACTACAGGCCAAAGATATTAATATCTCAAAGAAAAATATATAATCATTTCAGAATTTATATAAACAATAATTATAACCATGTTGATCAATTCACCTTTGCACTTAAGCTAAAGATATTCACTTATAAATTCAATGGCCATGATCATACCAATCAACGATTCAACTTTGCACTACTGGCCAAAGATAACCCATAGTTATGATCATACCAAAAATCTACCCATCTTTACACTCAAGTCAAAGAGAAATATCATCATTAGGGTTATAAAAATATTATATATAATAATAAAAATAATATGATCAACATCTAGTTTTAATCTCAAGAGTAATATTCGTAAATCAACTATAATTTGGTTAGAAAAAGAAACCAATTTTTATCGTGAATAGTAACTCGTGAATAGTAACTCATGAATAGTAACTCGTGAATAGTAACTCATAAATAGTAAACCCGACACAAAAAGGTATAAATTCCACAATAAAATTCATACCAGTATTTCGGTATAATGATATTGAAAGAATAATATTTCTTAAGCTTATAAACAATTTATTTAAATTGTTTACACTTTACTAAATAATGTATTTAATCATTCTAAAATACCAAACTCATAAGATTTTATCACCAATAATCAAAACCCTCATAAAAAATCTGCATATACCTCATATAGGATTCTCAAAGTCATAGAATCCTATTTTCCAATTTTCTTACTTCACAAAACATATTTAATTCATTTACTCATAACTAGACTATTTTCATAAAAAATACCAAATCAGTTCCAAAAATATTTCTTTTCTGAGATTTAGCATAATATAGTCCCATAGTGAACATATATTTTTCTCAGAATTTTTAAAATTCATTTACTATTTTTCATATGACCAAAACAGCCGAATATTTAGACATTTATTAAAAATTATACTTTTGTTCAAAAATTCTAAAATTTATAGAGTATACTTCTATCATATACATGTACTCCCAATAAAAATTTCATAAATTTTGGAGTTAACCACAAGGAATTATAAGCGGTTACTTTTAAAATAGTCTTTTCTCATAAAATTCATAACTCTCAATCTATACATCCAAAAATTACCATTTTTGGACACAATCAAGAAAACTCATCAAAATATCATTTCAAATTTTTTCAAAATTTTTGAAGGTCAGAAAAATTACGAAACTGAAAAATATAACAACCCTTAAAATCCCTTACTATCCCTTACCTCAAAAGAGCAGTACTTCTGATCGGTATGCAAAGCCGAAGGAAACTTGCACTGAATAGCAACTCTCAAAGTATCTAAATACTCACAAAATATGCTTCATAATATAGAGAGAGAAAGAGAGAAAACTTGTTTCTGGTGTGATTTTCAATTCTAACTTAGCCCTCTATTTATAGGAAAATTTTAGTAGGCTTGACCTGCAACCTGATGGCTTTACCTGCTACTATTTCCACCCACCACATTTGAAATATAATTCAGCACATTTCTTCACCAACCACAAGTGGGGCCCACCAATTCTAG
This sequence comes from Panax notoginseng, assembly GCA_016801055.1. NCBI lineage: Eukaryota > Viridiplantae > Streptophyta > Magnoliopsida > Apiales > Araliaceae > Panax > Panax notoginseng. The sequence goes on from CM029014.1 coordinate 23,879,432, forward strand.
AATTTTCTATCAAAATGATAAACTTCAAAAATTCAACAATTTCTGAACCAGTCATCTTGTAAAATTCATAATAAATCATACGTTCATTTTTAACGGTTCAAAATTTGTGGGCATATACTCAACTTATATATGTATAACATATCCAAAAATTACCACGATCCAACGGTCGGATTAAAAAGTATAACCCCCGCAAAATATCTCAAAAATTCTGATTTTTAATACCTCCATTCCGACAAAAATACGGATAAAAACCTCAACATTAACTCCTTCATTTTTAACCACAAAAATATATCCCTCATTTATATCCACATAAAATAAATATTTCCTTATCATATGAATCAATAATTAACTATTCACAAATAATATTACAGAATCACATTTATGACAACCAGGCCGTTCCCAAGAAAGAGGGGGCTTTCCAATAAGGATTTTTCCTTACTGGCGCGCAATTAGATGACCAAACCTCTCCTTAAACAGAACTTTCTAGACATTGCCAATAATGTTATCTAATAATATTATTCAAATCATATGAATTATTGATCTGATAATGGGAAATACTGTGCAGTGACAATTATTGAACAACAATAATATAAAATTTCAACGTAGCAATTATTGAATCAATAAAATAAAATATTAAACAGTAATTACTGTAACAATTATTGAGTAGTGCCTTCTTACGTAAGAATCAATAATTTCAAAAATACTATGCAATACCGTGTGCTACTGTGCAATAACGCGTATTACTGTATTTTAACCACCGGGTATTCCAACAGTGTTAACGGTAACAACTACGCCGTTATTTGTAAACACTCAAATTTGTCGTTTTTTTCACCCGACAGTTATTCGTTATGGGGCCCACAAATAGCTGCGCCGTCGTACAAATATTCCCCGACAGAAAGAATATTCCACGACCAAACGAATATTCCCCGACAACAATGATTATTTTATAACCACTTGCTTATTTTGAAAAAAAAATCATATTTCACCCATAACTTTAAACTTTTATCAATTTAACCATTTACTGAATAGTAATTATAAAAAAAATTGAATACTTTTATTTCATAAAATTCGGGGTCTTACAATCTCCCCTCCTTATGAAATTTTGTCCCCGAAATTTACGTACCTGGTATTTCAAAGAGTTGAGAATACCTTGCTTCCATTTCAGATTCTATCTCTCAGATCATCATGATTTCTCCATTGCTCATCTCCCATGATAACTTCATTTGGGTTCCTCATTTGTTGGGAAGTCATGACAACCGCCATCCCTCGAACTACTCGGCTTTGACTTGTCTGGAGCAGCATTTGGCGTCATCATTACCGTTGGAATATACCTTTCTATAGGACATATTCCTCCCTCAACTGCCTCTTCGTACTCCTCATTCATGATCTGAATCATCAATCTTCGATCCATATCGGATTCAGGTTGACCGCTATGTACAGGGTAATTCAAAACTCGATGTTGGGTTCTCCCAATTGCTTTCCAAAAAGAGAAATTCATATCATCTATTTTAGCCTTCTTAGATCGAACATCTCTTTCCACAATATCCACGTGTCGTGTGGCTTTTGCCCATGCATCACTTATTCTCACTCGTTCAGTTTTTTCTTCTTTCAGCTCAGATTCTATTTTTATCATCTTATACTCTGCCAAAGAATGCTTCTGTTCAAGCATCACATATCGGGTAACATAAGCTTGAATTGTTGCATCCTTTTGTTCCACGACCGCCTGTCGTTCTTCTGCCTGCTCTTCTAACTCATGAATACGATTTTGAAATTCTACATTTTGATCATATAATACCTCTAATAAACTCTCCTCTGGTACTTCTTCTTCCTCTTCTTCCTCAGTCTCAGCTGTTACCTCTGCGACTATCTCGGGTGTAGCTATCAATTCTTCACTCACCACATGGATATCCCTAATTCCTTCTTCGTCTGACATCACATTATCACGGTTAGTGATTAGAGGTATCCCCACAATCTCATTCACTCCATTGTTAGCATTCTCAGCTGCCATTCTTAAATACTGCCATAAAACAAGGGTTAATTAAACAAATTAACATATCACATAATATCCCAATATTATGACTGACCAACAAATAAGCTTAGGTAGGACACACTAGCGAAGGATTTACTCATCTCTCCCCTCCTAGTTGTATTTCCCGATCTCCGCCAGAGATCATATCCCTAAGCTCTGATACAAAATGTAATGATCCCAAAATAGGCCCATTCCATCCAACCTATTCTGAGTCGCCAAATACATGGTACAGAAAATAACTGTAACTTTATTACAACAATTGTCGTGCAAAATACAACAACACATATGCTGTGAGTTTGGATACAAATATATACCAAATGTGACTCATGTTCCAACCGTGGACATCACTTCACAATGACACCTTACATAAAGGTATAGTCAAAAACTATTTTAAAAATTAGAATCTTTGGGAAGTGCTCAAGGAAACCTTCATATATGGGAGGCCATGCGTCTAGGTTATGATAGATATCATATGGCCACAGAATTATTCTTGGTTGACCCAATAGACCCTAAAGAAAAACGAGAAGATTACTATCATATTCTTCCCAATGGTGAGTCTTCTCTTGACATATCATTATCTCTACTGTCTCTAATTGAGAGTTATACTTCAAACAAACACCAAGATTATATAGATAGTGCTCGTATATATACTCAGCAAGTGGATGAGCACATCCCTGTCTTATGATGACACGAGGTTGTATGTCGTTAGACATCATGTATGATAGTGGCAAACCACCCTTCCAACGTTGGGTACACCTTACCCTATTGGATTCACCAAATAAAACTACTAAATGAACTTTTCTATACTACTTCGGGAGAACATCCACAGCTAGAGACCACCGTTCTATTTTCCCGTTACCCTCGCTCGACCCAGCTACACTCTTATTACCTGAAAAGAATTGTGAAGCAAAAGGGTGAGCACAACTAGCTCAGTAAAGAATATCATGACTAAAGATAATTAAATTATCAATAGCCTTCATCAATAATAAATCAGAGATTTAGAACATATGGTAAATGATAAAAATTTCAACAATAGTTGCAGCAGAATGAGCAATCCATTAGAAGAGTCAAATAGACTATAAAGTCTATTATCTTCTCCATGTTAAAAATTCATCAACAATATTTTATCCCTGTAACATCAATCAACAATTCTGGTCCACAATCATATGAATAACTCATAATCATAACTGTTGTTCTAAATTCCTCTTCTCATCCAGGACGAAGATAATTTTCATCACCTATCTTTACCTAAAACATCAAAGATCATGGTTACACCAAATAATATTTCCTGTTCATAATCATACTAATAACTTCATCTTTGCACTACGGCCAAAGATATTCATTTGTATAACCAGTTGGTCATGTTTATCTCAACATCTGTTCATCTTTACACTACTGGCCAAAGATATTCAACAACATGTCATCTTTGCACTACGGGCCAAAGATATTCATCAACAATTCATCTTTGCATTATAAGCCAAAGATATTCATCAATATTTCATCTTTGCACTACAGGCCAAAGATATTAATATCTCAAAGAAAAATATATAATCATTTCAGAATTTATATAAACAATAATTATAACCATGTTGATCAATTCACCTTTGCACTTAAGCTAAAGATATTCACTTATAAATTCAATGGCCATGATCATACCAATCAACGATTCAACTTTGCACTACTGGCCAAAGATAACCCATAGTTATGATCATACCAAAAATCTACCCATCTTTACACTCAAGTCAAAGAGAAATATCATCATTAGGGTTATAAAAATATTATATATAATAATAAAAATAATATGATCAACATCTAGTTTTAATCTCAAGAGTAATATTCGTAAATCAACTATAATTTGGTTAGAAAAAGAAACCAATTTTTATCGTGAATAGTAACTCGTGAATAGTAACTCATGAATAGTAACTCGTGAATAGTAACTCATAAATAGTAAACCCGACACAAAAAGGTATAAATTCCACAATAAAATCCATACCAGTATTTCGGTATAATGATATTGAAAGAATAATATTTCTTAAGCTTATAAACAATTTATTTAAATTATTTACACTTTACTAAATAATGCATTTAATCATTCTAAAATACCAAACTCATAAGATTTTATCACCAATAATCAAAACCCTCATAAAAAATCTGCATATACCTCATATAGGATTCTCAAAGTCATAGAATCCTATTTTCCAATTTTCTTACTTCACAAAACATATTTAATTCATTTACTCATAACTAGACTATTTTCAAAAAAAATACCAAATCAGTTCCAAAAATATTTCTTTTCTGAGATTTAGCATAATATAGTCCCATAGTGAACATATATTTTTCTCAGAATTTTTAAAAGTCATTTACTATTATTCATATGGCCAAAACAGCCGAATATTTAGACATTTATCAAAAATTATACTTCTGTCCAAAAATTCTAAAATTTACAGAGTATACTTCTATCATATACATGTACTCCCAATAAAAATTTCATAAATTTTGGAGTTAACCACATGAAATTATAAGCGGTTACTTTTAAAATAGTCTTTTCTCATAAAATTCATAACTCTCAATCTATACATCCAAAAATTACTATTTTTGGACACAATCAAGAAAACTCTTCAAAACATCATTTCAAATTTTTCCAGAATTTTTGAAGGTCAGAAAAATTACGAAACTGGAAAATATAACAACCCTTAAAATCCCTTACTATCCCTTACCTCAAAAGAGCAGTACTTCTGATCGGTATGCAAAGCCGAAGGAAACTTGCACTGAATAGCAACTCTCAAAGTATCTAAATACTCACAAAATATGCTTCATAATATAGAGAGAGAAAGAGAGAAAACTTATTTCTGGTGTGATTTTCAATTCTAACTTAGCCCTCTATTTATAGGAAAATTTTAGTAGGCTTGACCTGCAACCTGATGGCTTTATGTAAGACCCCGAATTTTAAGAAATAAAAGTATTCAATTTTTCTTATAATTACTATTCAGTAAATGGTTAAATTGATAAAAGTTTAAAGTTATGAGTGAAATATGATTTTTTTTTCAAAATAAGCAAGTGGTTATAAAATAATCATTGTTGTCGGGGAATATTCGTTTGGTCGTGGAATATTCTTTCTGTCGGGGAATATTCGTACGACGGCGCAACCATTTGTGGGCCCCATAACAGAATAACTGTCGGTGAAGAAAACGACAAATTTGAGTTTTACAAATAACGGCGTAGTTGTTACCGTTAACACTGTTGGAATACCGGTGGTTAAAATACAGTAATACGCGTTATTGCACAGTAGCACACGGTATTGCATAGTATTTTTGAAATTATTGATTCTTACGTAAGAAGGCACTACTCAATAATTGTTACAGTAATTACTGTTCAGTATTTTATTTTATTGATTCAATAATTGCTACGTTGAAATTTTATATTATTGTTGTTCAATAATTGTCACTGCACAGTATTTCCCATTATCAGATCAATAATTCATATTATTTGAATAATATTATTAGATAACATTATTGGCAATGACTAGAAAGTTCTGTCTAAGGAGAGGTTTGGTCACCTAATTGCGCGCCAGTAAGGAGAAATTCTTATTGGAAAGCCCCCTCTTTCCTGGGAACGGCCTGGTTGTCATAAATGTGATTCTGTAATATTATTTGTGAATAATTAATTATTGATTCATATGATAAGGAAATATTTATTTTATGTGGATATAAATGAGGAATATATTTTTGTGGTTAAAAATAAAGGAGTTAATGTTGAGGTTTTTATCAGTATTTTTGTCGGAATGGAGGTATTAAAAATCAGGGTTTTTGAGATATTTTGCGAGGGTTATAATTTTTAATCCGACCGTTGGATCGTGGTAATTTTTGGATATGTTATACATATATAAGTTGAGTATATGCCCACAAATTTTGAACCGTTAAAAATGAACGTATGATTTATTATGAATTTTACAAGATGACTGGTTCAGAAATTGTTGAATTTTCGGAGTTTATCATTTTGATGGAAAATTCTAGAATTGGTGGGCCCCACTTGTGGTTGGTGAAGAAATGTGCTGAATTATATTTCAAATGTGGTGGGTGGGAATAGTAGCAGGTAAAGCCATCAGGTTACAGGTCAAACCTACCAAAATTTTCCTATAGATAGAGGGCTAAGTTAGAATTGAAAATCACACCAGAAACATAAGCTTTCTCTCTTTCTCTCTCTATATTATGAAGCATATTTTGTGCGTTTTTAGATACTTGGTAAGTTGTTATTAATCAGTGCAAGTTTTTTTCAGCATCATATCCGATATCCAGTCAGAAGTACTGCTCTTTTGAGGTAAGGGATGGTAAGGGATAGTAAGGGATGGTAAGGGATATTAAGGGATTTTAAGGGTTGTTATATTTTTCAGTTTTGTAATTTTTCTGACCTTCAAAAATTCTGGAAAAATTTGAAATGATATTTTGATGAGTTTTCTTGATTGTGTCCAAAAATGGTGATTTTTGGATGTATAGATTGAGAGTTATGAATTTTATGAGAAAAGACTATTTTAAAAGTAACAGCTTATAATTCCTTGTGGTTAACTCTAAAATTGATTAAATTTTTATTGGGAGTACATGTATATGATAGAAGTATACTCTGTAAATTTCAGAATTTTTAGACAAAAGTACAATTTTTGATAAATGTTTAAATATTCGGATGTTTTGGCCATATGAAAAATAGTAAATGACTTTTAAAAATTCTGAGAAAAATATATGTTCACTATGGGACTATATTATGTTAAATCCCAGAAAAAAAAAATATTTTTGGAACTGATTTGGTATTTTTCATAAAAATGGTCTAGTTATGAGTAAATGAATTAAATATGTTTTGTGAAGAAAGAAAATTGGAAAATAGGATTTTATGGCTTGAGAATCCTATATAAGGTATATGCAGATTTTTGATGAGGGTTTTGGTTATTGATGATGAAATTGTAAGAGTTGACATTTTATGATGATTAAATGCATTAATTAGTAAAGTGTAAACAATTAAAATAATTGTTTATAAATTTAAGTAATGTTATTCTTTCAATATCATTATACCGAAATATTGGTATGGATTTTATTGTAGAATTTCTATCTTTTGTGTCGGGGTTACTATTCATGAGTTACTATTCACGATTTACTATTCATGAGTTACGAATATTACTCTTTCACTGGAGTGTAAAGATGGGTAGATTATTGGTATGATCATGACTAGGGTTCTCTTTGGCCTGTAGTGCAAAGTTGAATTGTGACTGGTATGATCATGACCATTGAATTTATAATTGAATATCTTAAGCTTAAGTGCAAAGGTGAATTGATCAACATGGTTATAATTATTGTTTATATAAATTCTGAAATGATTATATATTTCTTTGAGATATGAATATATTTGGCCTGTAGTGCAAATATGAATTGTTGATGAATATCTTTGGCATGTAGTGCAAAGATGGCCTGTTGATGAATATCTTTGGCCTGTAGTGCAAAGATGAACTGTTGTTGAATATCTTTGGCCCGCAGTGCAAAGATGGTTTGTTGATGAATATCTTTGGCCCGTAGTGCAAAGATGGATTTGTTAGTATGATTATAAACAGGAACTGTGATTTGGTATAACCATGATCTTTGATGTTTCAGGTAAAGACAGGTGATGAAAATATTCTTCGTCCTGGGTGCGAAGAAAAATTTAGAGTCACAATTATGATTATGAGTTATTCATATGATTGTGGAAAGGAACTATTGAGTGATGTTACATGGATAAAATATTGTTGGTGGATTTTTAACATGGAGAAGATAATAGACTTTATAGTCTAGTTGACTCTTCTAATGGATTGCTCGTTCCGCTGCAACTATGGTTGAAATTTTTATCATTTACCATATGTTCTAAATCTCTGGTTTATTGTTGATGAAGGCTATTGATAATTGAATTATCTTTAGTCATGACATTCTTTACTGAGCTAGTTGTGCTCACCCTTTTGCTTCATAATTCCTTTCAGGTAATAAGAGTGTAGCTGGGTCGAGCGGGGGTAACAAGGGAATAGAACGGTGGTCATCATTTAGTAGTTATATTTGGTGAAGAAAATAGGGTGAGGCGAACCCAACGTTGGAAGGGTGTTTTGTCACTATCATACAAGATGTCTAATGACATACAACCTCGTGTCATCATAAGACAGGGTTGTGCTCATCCACTTGCTGAGTATATCTATGGGCACTACCTATATAATCTTGGTGTTTGTTTGAAGTATAATTCTCAATTAGAGACAGTGGAGATAATGATAAGTCAAGAGAAGACTCACCATTGGGAAGAATATGATAGTAATCTTCTCGTTTTTCTTTGGGGTCTATTGGGTCAACCAAGGATAATTCTGTGGCCATATGATATCTATCATAACCTAGACACGTGGCCTCCCATGTACGAAGGTTTCCTCGAGCACTTCCCAAAGATTCTAATTTCTAAAACAGTTTTTGATTATACCTTTATGTAAGGTGTTATTGTGAGGTGATGTTCACGGTTGGAACATGAGTCACATTTGGTATATATTTGTATCCAAACTCACAGCGTATGTGTTGTTGTATTTTGCACAACAATTGTTGTAATAAAGTTGTAGTTATTTTCTGTACCATGTATTTGGCGACTCAGAATAGGTTGGATGGAATGGACCTGTTTTGGGGTCGTTACACTTTACCTGCTACTATTCCCACCCATCACATTTGAAATATAATTCAGCACATTTCTTCACCAACCACAAGTGGGGCCCACCAATTCTAAAATTTTCCATCAAAATGATAAACTCCAAAAATTCAACAATTTCTGAACCAGTCATCTTGTAAAATTCATAATAAATCATACGTTCATTTTTAACGGTTCAAAATTTGTGGGCATATACTCAACTTATATATGTATAACATATCCAAAAATTACCACGATCCAACGGTCGGATTAAAAATTATAACCCCCGTAAAATATCTCAAAAACCCTGATTTTTAATACCTCCATTCCGACAAAAATACGGATAAAAACCTCAACATTAACTCCTTCATTTTTAACCACAAAAATATATTCCTCATTTATATCCACATAAAATAAATATTTTCTTATCATATGAATCAATAATTAACTATTCACAAATAATATTACAGAATCACATTTATGACAACCAGACCGTTCCCAGGAAAGAGGGGGCTTTCCAATAAGGATTTCTCCTTACTGGCGCGCAATTAGATGACCAAACCTCTCCTTAAACAGAACTTTCTAGACATTGCCAATAATGTTATCTAATAATATTATTCAAATCATATGAATTATTGATCTGATAATGGAAAATACTGTGCAGTGACAATTATTGAACAACAATAATATAAAATTTCAACGTAGAAATTATTGAATCAATAAAATAAAATATTGAACAGTAATTACTGTAACAATTATTGAGTAGTGCCTTCTTACGTAAGAATCAATAATTTCAAATATATTATGCAATACCGTGTGCTACTGTGCAATAACGCGTATTACTGTATTTTAACCACCGGGTATTCCAACAGTGTTAACGGTAACAACTACGCCGTTATTTGTTAAAACTCAAATTTGTCGTTTTCTTCACCCGACAGTTATTCGTTATGGGGCCCACAAATAGCTGCGCCGTCGTACGAATATTCCCCGACAGAAAGAATATTCCACGACCAAACGAATATTCCCCGACAACAATGATTATTTTATAACCACTTGCTTATTTTTTAAAAAAATTCATATTTCACCCTTAACTTTAAACTTTTATCAATTTAACCATTTACTGAATAGTAATTATAAAAAAAATTGAATACTTTTATTTCATAAAATTCGGAGTCTTACAATTACTGTGTTTTATACTATTTTTTTTATATTGATGGTTACTGATTAACTACATTGGTTACTTTTATATATCTGTTAGTTTTTAATTTGTAACAAAGTCATTACTGATTGTTTTGTTTGTAAAATGAATGTAAAAATATTTTTTACAATCTTAGCTACTAATTAAATGTATATTGGTTATTGTATAATATATATTTAGATACTGTAAGATGTTTATTTGGGTACTGTATAATGTTATTGTGTTTTATATTTGTTTCTTTTACTGTATAATGAAAAATGTGTTTATGTTCTGCTTACTAAATAGATATATGTTGGTTACTGTCTAATCTAAATTTGGTTACTGTATAATGTTGTTATGATTATTGTATAATATTAGTGTGTTTTATACTGGTTTACTTTATATTGATGATTACTTATTGACTACATTGATTAACTTCATACAACTGTTAGTCTTTAGTTGGTAACAAACTGATGCGGTTGAAGAGTAGACGTGTCACTTTATGTAAAGATTTGATCCAGTGAGAATTTGGTCATTTTTGCCAAGTTTGGAGTGTCGAATTTTGGTGTTTTCGGAGCCTAATTTCATTAGAAACGGGTCAACGATAAAAAATTACCAACTTTGCTGGTGAACTGCATAGTTTTTTGGTTAAATTCTATCATTTAGGCCTTCAAAATTGCATGTAAAAATTTGATTTATTTTCTGGTTACTAAGATTATGTAGTTTGGTTACTGTCTAATATTGATTTGGTTACTTTACAATGTTTATTCAGTTGTCAGACAATGGACGCTGACAGTAACCAATACAACAAATTTAATTGTTTATACGAATATATAATTGTTTACTGTTAGTAACCATTAACCATATGGTTGGTAACATTTTTGATGGTGTACAATAACTAAAATTGATGTTGATTAATATTTTGATTTTTGATTCCATCATGAGTTGTCATATTAAAGTAAACATATACATTGAACAATTGGTAATTGTTCTGAAATATTTTTATATAAATTTGGTTACCATGGTTACCTCTATATTCATATTTAGTTACCAACTGGTATGGACCATTTCCAAATAATTTTTATAACTACGTAATTTAAAAGTATCAATCAGCTAGATAAATGAGAACCCTCACATGTACATTAAGCACTTGATAACTGTTCTAATATAAGTTTTTAATTATTTGGTTACTAACAAAAATTAAAATGGTTATCCTTATATGCAGGTTTGAATACCAACTACACCTCTCAAACTATTTTTATTTTAATATGAGATCTATAAATGACTATCATATATATAAATGAGAACTCTTAATTAGAGTTTCTTATTCCAACATGATGACAGGACATAAATAAAATATATACATTTAACACTTTATAACAGTCCTGATACAAAATTATAATTATCTGGTTACTAAAAAAAATAAAAATGGTTATTATATATATAGGTTTGGATACCAACCTAACATTTCAACTGAAATAGCTGATGGATACTGTTCTAAACTAATTTTATGTAAATTTGGTTACTCACAAAAAATAAAATGGTTATCTCTATATGCATATTTAAATGCCAATTGTATAATTTTCAGATAATTTTTATGAGTATGTAATTTATAAGTATACATCAGCTAGATAAATAGGACACTCTCACATGTACATTTAACACTTGATGTTTGTCCTGATATAAGCTTGTAACTATCTGGTTACTAATAACAGTAACCATAATGTAACATAATAAAACAGTAACTACATAATTATATGATAGTAATCAGAACAGGTTTTAATGGTAACCAAAACAGAAACAACATGTAATGAAACTCAATTTAGGCAATCCATATATACTAAACAATTACATATTAACCAGAATAAAAAATAAAAGAAATCAAAATCCCACATTCAGGACACAATAATAGTAGTCAAACCATAAGGTAACAGTAACCAAAACATAATAATTAAAGAAGTAACCAAATAGTTATATGAAAGTAACAAGAACATGTAGGATGTATTTATAAAAATGGAAGTAGAAATAGAATAACATAAATCTTGTAGAAGATATTTATAGGAATTTATAAAAATAATACATCAATGTAAGTAAATACATGATTTATTATGACTTAAATTTATTATTTACAAAAATAATACATCCACAAACTAATGATGCTTTAAACTTCTTCAACTGTTTTGGGTTCAATTTCTTGCTAATAATGTCAGAAACTTCCATGTCACACCAATATATAACTTTTCTAATAAATTTTTTATTGCATTCCTCATAGTAAAGATTCCATAACTGCAAATAAACAAAATCAGATTTACACAGTCATTAGTAACCAGATATAAACAATATTTATATCATAAACAGTTTACCAAGCAAATATATTGTAACCAAAACAACATATAAAAGTAACCAAAATCTCAATTGAGAAAAAAAAATGGTATCCAAATCATAAGTGTGACGCCCCCAAAATAGGTATACAACACCCATTCTGAGTCGCCAAATACATGGTACAGAAAGTAAACTACAACTTCAATAATACAATTGTCGTGCAAAATACGACAACACATACTGTGAGTTTAAATACAAATATTGTCTTCTGGACAATATCCACACTCAAATAAATCCTCATTACAATTATTCAAACACTATTTTACAAAAATAGTGAAGACTGCTAAAAACATCTTTCTAGAACCATCACTCCATACCCCGACTAGATCCTGCTATGTTCTCACCTCCTGAGAAGAAAAATGGAACAAAAAGGAAAAGGGTGAGCTCAACTAGCCCAGTAAAGAATATTATGACTAAGATAATATACAACAAATTATCGTTAGTCTTCAACAGGGAAAAATCTGATAGAATATAATCGACAACAAGTTTTAGATCAACAACTGCAGCGGAAACAGCAAACCATTAGAAGAGTCAAGTAGAGAAAGAATTCTACTATCTTCTAAGATTTAAAAGTCCATCATCAATATTTTATCCCTGTAACATCAATTAATAATCATCTTTATCCAAATATTCATCTTTGCACTACAGGCCAAAGATATTCATTTGTATCACCTATCAGTCATGTTCATCTCAACACCTGTTCATCTTTGCACTACAGGCCAAAGATATTCATCAAGTAATCATACATCTTTGCACTACAGGCCAAAGATATTCAGTAATATCATCATTTAGGATTGAGGATGATGAAAAATATCTTAAAGAAAATGAATCCAGTGAGACAGAAGGACAAATAGTAGGAATTCGTATAACAGTTTATCCAAGATCAATAATACTTCATAATAATCAATTGTGAAGCAGAATTCAAAAATAAAGATCAAAACATGGATACAATCAAAGATAGTAACCATAATAGACATCTTGGACAAAAAGGAAAAAAAAAATTCGGTGAATAGTGCCGTATTCGTGAATAGTACCGTATACGTGAATAGTGCCGTATACGTGAATAGTAACTCTGACACAAAAAGTTCTAAATTTGATAAAAAAAACTCATATCAATATTTCAGCATAATGATATTGAAGAAAATAATATCATTTAAGAAAAAAATAATATCCCTTACCTCAAGATATCAGTACTTCTGGTCAGAATACCGGTATAAAACTGAAAGAAACTTGCTCTGACGAATAGAAACTCTCAAAGTATCTAAATACTCACAAAATACACTCAATAATCTAGAGAGAGAAAGAGAGAAAACTTGTTTCTGGTGTGATTTTCAATTCTAACTTAGCCCTCTATTTATAGGAAAATTTTAGTAGGCTTGACCTGTAACCTGATGGCTTTACCTGCTACTATTCCCACCCACCACATTTGAAATATAATTCAGCACATTTCTTCACCAACCACAAGTGGGGCCCACCAATTCTAGAATTTTCCATCAAAATGATAAACTCCGAAAATTCAACAATTTCTGAACCAGTCATCTTGTAAATTTCATAATAAATCATACATTCATTTTTAACGGTTCAAAATTTGTGGGCATATACTCAACTTATATATGTATAACATATCCAAAAATTACCACGATCTAACGGTCGGAATAAAAATTATAACCCCCGTAAAATATCTCAAAAACCCTGATTTTTAATACCTCAATTCCGAGAAAAATACGGATAAAAATCTCAACATTAACTCCTTCATTTTTAACCACAAAAATATATCCCTCATTTATATCCACATAAAATAAATATTTCCTTATCATATGAATCAATAATTAATTATTCACAAATAATATTACAGAATCACATTTATGACAACCAGGCCGTTCCCAGGAAAGAGGGGGCTTTCCAATAAGGATTTCTCCTTATTGTGGCGCAATTAGATGACCAAATCTCTCCTTAGACAGAACTTTCTAGACATTGTCAATAATGTTATCTAATAATATTATTCAAATAATATGAATTATTGATCTGATAATGGAAAATACTGTGCAGCAACAATTATTGAAACAACAATAATATAAAATATCAACGCAGCAATTATTGAATCAATAAAATAAAATATTGAATAATAACTACTGTAACAATTATTGAGTAGTGCCTTCTTACGTAAGAATCAATAATTGGTGCAATACCGTGTGCTACTGTATTTTAACCACCGGGTATTCCAACAGTATTAACGGTAACAACTACGCCGTTATTTATAAACAACTTATACTTGTCGTTTTCTTCATCCAATCGCTTTCCGTTATGGGACCCACACAAGGCTGCGCCGTCGTACGAATATTCCCCGACAGCAAGAATATTCCACGACCAAACGAATATTCCCCGACAAAATAAATATTTTATAACCACTTGCTTATTTTATAAAATTTGCACATTTCACCCATAACCAAAGTATTATATCAAATTAACTCCTTATTATTCACAATAATATTTAGAAAAAATTTGATTTTATTCATTAATAAGTTGGGGTCTTACAATAAGCTAACAGTAACAAAAAATATACTAATGCAGTAACCAAACAGTTATATGTTAGTAACCAATAAATATATTAATGGTAATCAATACATAAATAACATATAGACCAAACAAAGTTTAGTTAACCCATATATACTAAGCAAATATATGATAACCAGAACAACAAAAAACAGTAACCAAAATCCCAACTCAAGGAAATAAAAATTGAATCCAAATCAAAAAATAATAGTAACCAAATATTTATATGATAATAACCAAAATATATTTTAATGGTAACTAATACATAAACAACATGTACACCAAAATTTGTTTAGTCAACCATGTATACTAAGCAAATACATGATAACCATAACAACATAAAAAAATAACCAAAATACCACATCAAGGTAACAAAAATGATATCCGAATCTCAAGCTAACAGTAACCAAAATATATTGCAGAAGTAACCAAATAGTTATATGATAGTATCTATTTTTTATTGCTTGACGTATCTACAACGTAAGCATTACATCAAGCCCGCAAAAATTGATCTTGTGTCAGTATATGATGCAGAAGTAAAATGGCAAAATGAAGATGAGACAATCATGATCATTCAAAAGCAGGCTAGATATGTTAAGAGCCTAAACAATTTAAAAATAATTATCCACTTTAGCAAATATTATGTTGTTAAATGATGTCTATCGCAAATAACCCAGTCATAGAGATAAAGAAAAATTCCTTCAATAAAAAAATTAATATAAACAGAATGTCGCCAGAAGTATAGACTCAGAGTATGATAACAGCACTTCAACCATGTACATACCGTATGGTAGGTTCCAAAAGGAGGCAGTTCTATCAAAACAAGAACTCCATCGTCTGAAGAAGTAGATTCAGTTCGCTGACGACAATTGGCTTCAAGAGGAGAGAGAAGTAGTAAGGGCGGAGAGAGAGACCGAATGAGAAGGGAATGTTTCAAGAAAATGAAAACTAATTTGTCATGTCAGTCCATTAATATTAATCCCTTAATTTAAGGATTTTTAATTGTATTAGTATTATAAATAAAAATGATAAAATATATTATTTTTATAATTATTTTATAGATGTATATTTTTTATAATTATTTTAAAAAATATACTAATATATGTAATTAATTCTTTTGATTATCATTTACGGTCCTAACAGGCCCCAGGGTACAGACCAATGATTACTTTCAATTTTTTGGATAGGGTAAGCAGGTAATATTGTACTACTGCATACTCTGGCTGGCTTAATCAGGCGGCTTGACTTTGGCCCGTCAAGAAAATCACTTTTTATTTTTATAGATAACTTAAAAAAGAGAAAACTATGACTCCGTCTTTAAATACAACCTCCTCCTAAAGCTAAAGTAAAATATTTCAGATATTTCAGCCCAATTATAATGATTATAATCTATATTAATAACATGGGCAATATGATCATATATAATTATGTATGTTTTATTTATATATAATTTGTCAAAACTAAGTTTTGATATATAATTTTTTTTTAAAAATAGTTTTTTTATATCAGAAATTAAAAATAAATATGTTAAAATAAAATAGTTTTGACAGAATTGTACACAAATAAAATATACACTACTGTTTATGATCATTATTCCCTAATAATATACTCTTTTACTCTTTTAATCTTTTATGTTTTATTTTTTTAGAAGTGGACATACATATTAAATAAAGTAATTAATATTATGTTTTTAGTTAAAAATAACTTTAAATATTAATATTGTCATTATTTTGGAATAAGAGTGTTATTTATTGGATAGAAAGTAGTGAGATAACCAAAATTATATTTAATACTTGAGATAATATTCCCTCTGTCCTTAAAAAGATGAATACATATATATTTAATTTGTTCCAAAATGATGAGATAAAATACATAAAGTGAAGGTAAATATGTCATTTAGTAAGATCCATTAGTATATAAAAAAATATTCATCATTTTATATAATTTTATGGGGCTACTAAGGATAAATTTAAAATTTTTTTATTTTATTTTATCTTTTTTTAAATATATATGTAAATTGTATTTTACTTATTTTTTTTTGACAGGTGGAACAATATAAAAGTAGCAAGTTATATAAAAGTATAATAATTATTTTGACTTTTGAGACTGAAGAATACAATTGTTGGATAATGTACTTTAATTTTAAAATCCAAAAATAAATTTTGACCTTTTTAGTTTAGTTTGTAACAACTTAAATTTAAAAATCGACACAAATTTATTTTATTTAAATACAAACAAATATAATTATTGAATTTTGTATGACTAATTACACTATATATATATATATATATTACTTTTGAGACTTAAATAAAATTATATCATTTTTAAATTTTATTATTTTATAAATTAATTTCCAAAAAAATAAAATACACCTATAATTTTGAGATGGAATTATTTCCCGTGTTTGGATACAGAGTTAGGAGAGAGAATCCACCAGCTGATATTGACGGCGTTTGTCCACCCAGCGACGGCAACTGCGTGGAACAGCAAAAACCAGGAGATTTGACGGCGTTAGTTACAAAGACTTTGAGTGGGGTCCAGTATAGGTAGAAGGCATCGAAATGAGTGTCCTATATCTTAAAGTTTAGTTCACCTTCGAAAACTATCACGTAATTTTGACGCAGTGCCTACCTGCTACTGCCTCGTGCGGTGAAAACAAAATGCGGATTTATTTGTTTGAATTTTTAGTTAAGAGTCATGTGAATCATGGTTATTAAATTCGAATCCGACTGTCGGGTTAATCGGTAAAAAAATTAGCATCAATCGGTATTTGAGTTCAATTTTATTAGTTTGGTCAAATTTCGATTGATCCATCGGTTCAACTAGTAATATGGGTTAATTTAACAGTGACTCGATTTTTCATTTTTTTATGTAATTTTTTTAATATTAAAATTAATCACTTTTAGTAATATTGTAGTTCAATTTTATTATGTTTTAATTCATAAAAATGAGATATTTTAAAATTTTATTAATTACTAATAATATATATTTTTATATATTAATGACGTCATTGAGTTGATAACGGTTCGACCACTGGTTGGACCAGTGACCCATTCACCCGATACCTTTTTTGATGAGAAAATTACATATATTAGTACATTTTTAAAAATAATTACAATAATGATACACCTAAAAAATAATTACAAAAATATTACACTTCATTATTTTTATTTACAATATTAATACAATTAAAAGTCCTTAATTTAAGGGATTAATATTAATGGGCTGACATGGCAAATTATTGTCTATCTTATAATCAGGTTGATTTTTTTGAAACGCTTAATAACCGCCCATCTATTTTTCTATCCAGATCTGAGATGCTCTGTTTTTCTCTCCTCCGATCTTGTGCACCATCATTAATCAGAAGAACGTAATAACTTTGAGTTGGACAAGTCTCTACCTTCTATCTCCACAACACTTCCTCTTTCTCTAAATTTGTAAAATTAGAGTCAATTTCGGCACGAATCGTCTTGGATAATCTGAAGAACAAAGACAATATTGTTAATCTATGGGGACTAGAAAGTGACAAGTATAGGATGGTGAGACTTTCATTAGCGTTTCTGATGATGAAGTCATTGTAGATGGTTGCAATGTGTTTGAAGGGAAATAGGTGTGGGACAACATCTCTCTTCCACTTTATACCGAAGAGAGCTGCCCTAACTTGGTTAAACAAGTGACCTGCAAGAGGAATGGCAGAGCTTATTCTCTTTATCAGAATTAGAGGTGGTAGCCTAATGCATGCAACTTGCCAAGGTAATCAAATTTTGTATCTTACTTTTTTACGCTTGTCTAGGGCACTTTAAGATGAATTTTTCCCCAAAAAAAATTGTCTTAAATATTTTAATTATATTGAAAAATACACATCGAAACCTGAATGTGTAGGTGACACAAAAAATTTGAAGGCATACTCATTTTTGGACAGAAATAGTATAAGACTGTATAAAGGGAGAAATTTCTTGTTTATATCTATATTTTTTCCTTTGTTTGGGTTTGTGCAGTTAGATTCTGATTTTGATATCCATGTAGTTAAAACAGAAGCTCAAGTTCATAGTCAGAAGATTTTTTCAACCCAAAATTTTTTAAAGGTGTGCTAATTTAAATTTTGTTATTGTTACTATCATATAACTATTTGGTTACTTCTTTATTATGTTTTGGTTACTGTTAGATTGTGATTCGGATACCATATTTGTTATCTTGATTTGGTATTTTGGTTACTTTTTTATGTTGTTATGGTTACCATGTATTTGCTTAGTATACATGGTTGACTAAACTGGTTTTGGTGTACATGTTGTTTATGTATTGGTTACCATTAAAATATGTTTTGGTTACTTCTTTAGTATGTTTTTGGTTACTGTTAGTTTCTGATTTGGATTCTATTTTTATTTCCTTGAGTTAGGATTTTGGTTACTGTTTTTTGTTGTTCTGGGTACCATGTATTTGCTTAGTATATATGGGTTGACTAAACTATTTTTGGTCTATATGTTGTTTATGTATTGGTTACCATTAATATATGTTTTGGTTACTAACATATATATAACTGTTTGGTTACTTCATTAGTATATTTTTTGTTACTGTTGGCTTATGATTTGGATACTATTCTTTTTCCCTCAATTGGAATTTTGGTTACTTTTATATGTTATTTTGGTTCCAATGTATTTGCTTAGTATATATTGGTTGACTAAACTGGGTTTGGTATACATGTTGTTTATGTGTTGGTTACCATTAAAGCATGGTTTGATTACTATCATATAAATGTTTGGTTACTTCTTTAGTATATTTTTTGGTATACATATTTTTGTTTTGGTGACCTTTAAATTATGTTTTAGTTAATATTATATATAACTGTTTGTTTATTACATAAAATGGTATGTACTACATGTTGTTTATATTTTGGTTACCATTAGATTATATAATATAATTTTTTGGTTACTGCTTTATTATGGTATGATTAATGTTATATTATGATATGATAACTATTATTGTGCAGTCAATGTGAGATGTTGGTTATTTGTTATAGTCTGTTTTTACTACTGTGTAATTGTTATATCATGTTTTGGTTAGTATGCTCTTATTTGTTGGTCACTACGTAACTGTTTATGTTATAAATATTGTTTATATCTGGTTATTAATGACTGTGTAAATCTGATTTTGTTTATTTACAGTTATGAGATCTTTACTATGAAGAATGCAATAGAAAATTCATTAGAAAAGTTATATATTGGTGTGACATGGAAGTTCCCAGCATTATTATCAAGAAATTGAACCCAAGTCAGTTGGTGAAGTTTAAGGCATCATTAGTTTGTAGATGTATTATTTTTGTAAATAATAAATCTAAGTCATAATAAATCATGTATTTGTTTAGTATACATTGATGTATTATTTTTTTAAATTTCTTCAAATATATTCTACAAGGGTTATGCTCTTCTAGAAAATTCATTGGAAAAGTTATAGTTAAATGTACATGTGAGAATATACATGGGTTGCCTAAACTTGGTTGGATATACAGGTTGTTTCTGTTTTGGTTACCATTAAAACATGTTCTGGTTACTTTCATATAACTATTTTGTAAGACCCCGAATTTTATGAAATAAAAGTATTCAATTTTTCTTATAATTACTATTCAGTAAATGGTTAAATTGATAAAAGTTAAAGTTAAGGGTGATATATGAAATTTTTTCAAAATACGCAAGTGGTTAATTATAAAATAATCATTGTTGTCGGGGAATATTCGTTTGGTCGTGGAATATTCTTTCTGTCGGGGAATATTCGTACGACGGCGCAGCTATTTGTGGGCCCTATAACGAATAACTGTCGGGTGAAGAAAACGACAAATTTGAGTTTTTACAAATAACGGCGTAGTTGTTACCGTTAACACTGTTGGAATACCCGTTGGTTAAAATACAGTAATACTCGTTATTGCACAGTAGCACACGGTATTGCACAGTATTTTTAAAATTATTGATTCTTACGTAAGAAGGCACTATCAATAATTGTTACAGTAATTACTGTTCAATATTTTATTTTATTGATTCAATAATTGCTACGTTGAAATTTTGTATTATTGTTGTTCAATAATTGTTGCTGCACAGTATTTTCCATTATCAGATCAATAATTCATATTATTTGAATAATATTATTAGATAGCATTATTGGTAATGTCTAGAAAGTTCTGTCTAAGGAGAGGTTTGGTCATCTAATTGCGCGCCAGTAAGGAGAAATCCTTATTGAAAAGCCCCCTCTTTCCTGGGAACGACCTGGTTGTCATAAATGTGATTCTGTAATATTATTTGTGAATAATTAATTATTGATTCATATGATAAGAAAATATTTATTTTATGTGGATATAAATGAGGGATATTTTTGTGGTTAAAAATGAAAGAGTTAATGTTGAGATTTTTATCCGTATTTTTGTCGGAATGGAGGTATTAAAAATCAGAGTTTTTGAGATATTTTGCGGGGGTTATAATTTTTAATCCGACCGTTGGATCGTGGTAATTTTTGGATATGTTATACATATATAAGTTGAGTATATGTCCACAAATTTTGAACCGTTAAAAATGAACGTATGATTTATTATGAATTTTACAAGATGACTGGTTCAAAAATTGTTGAATTTTCGGAGTTTATCATTTTGGTGGAAAATTCTAGAATTGGTGGGCCCCACTTGTGGTTGGTGAAGAAATGTGCTGAATTATATTTCAAATGTGGTGGGTAAGAATAGTAGCAGGTAAAGCCATCAGGTTGCAGGTCAAACCTACCAAAATTTTCCTATAAATAGAGGGCTAAGTTAGAATTGAAAATCACACCAGAAACATAAGCTTTCTCTCTTTCTCTCTCTATATTATGAAGCATATTTTGTGAATTTTTAGATATTTGGTGAGTTACTATTCATCAGTGCAAGTTTTCTTCAGCATCATATCCGATATCCAGTCAGAAATACTGCTCTTTTGAAGTAAGGGATAGTAAGGGATAGTAAGGGATTTTAAGAGTTGTTATGTTTTTCAGTTTCGTAATTTTTCTGAACTTCAAAAATTCTGGAAAAATTTGAAATGATATTTTGATGAGTTTTATTGATTGTGTCCAAAAATGGTAATTTTTGGATGTATAGATTGAGAGTTATGAATTTTATGAGAAAAGACTATTTTAAAAGTAACTGCTTATAATTTCTTGTGGTTAACTCCAAAATTGATGAAATTTTTATTGGGAGTACATGTATATGATGGAAGTATACTCTGTTAATTTCAGAATTTTTGGACAAAAGTACAATTTTTGATAAATGTCTAAATATTCGGCTGTTTTGGCCATATGAAAAATAGTAAATGACTTTTAAAAATTCTGAGAAAAATATATGTTCAATATGGGACTATATTATGCTAAATCCCAGAAAAGAAATATTTTTGGAACTGATTTGGTATTTTTCATGAAAATAGACAAGTTATGAGTAAATGAATTAAATATGTTATGTGAAGTAAGAAAATTGGAAAATAGGATTTTATGGCTTGAGAATCCTATATGAGGTATATGCAGATTTTTGATGAGGGTTTTGGTTATTGATGATGAAATTATAAGAGTTGACATTTTATGATGATTAAATGCATTAATTAGTAAAGTGTAAACAATTAAAATAAATTGTTTATAAATTTAAGTAATGTTATTCTTTCAATATCATTATACCGAAATATTGGTATGCATTTTATTGTAGAATTTCTATCTTTTGTGTCGGGGTTACTATTCATGAGTTATGAATATTACTCTTGAGATTAAAACTATATGTTGATCATATTATTTTTATTATCATATATAACATTTTTATAACCCTGATGTTGAAATTCTCTTTCACTGGAGTGTAAAGATGGGTAGATTATTGGTATGATCATGACTAGGGTTCTCTTTGGCCTGTAGTGCAAAGTTGAATTGTGACTGGTATGATCATGACCATTGAATTTATAATTGAATATCTTAAGCTTAAGTGCAAAGGTGAATTGATCAACATGGTTATAATTATTGTTTATATAAATTCTGAAATGATTATATATTTCTTTGAGATATGAATATATTTAGCCTGTAGTGCAAATATGAATTGTTGATGAATATCTTTGGCATGTAGTGCAAAGATGGCCTGTTGATGAATATCTTTGGCCTGTAGTGCAAAGATGAACTGTTGTTAAATATCTTTGGCCGTAGTGCAAAGATGGTTTGTTGATGAATATCTTTGGCCCGTAGTGCAAAGATGGTTTGTTGATGAATATCTTTGGCCCGTAGTGCAAAGATGGATTTGTTAGTATGATTATAAACAGGAATTGTGATTTGGTATAACCATGATCTTTGATGTTTCAGGTAAAGACAGGTGATGAAAATATTCTTCGTCCTGGGTGCGAAGAAAAATTTATAGTCACAATTATGATTATGAGTTATTCATATGATTGTGGAAAGGAACTGTTGAGTGATGTTACATGGATAAAACATTGTTGGTGGATTTTTAACATGGAGAAGATAATAGACTTTATAGTCTATTTGACTCTTCTAATGGATTGCTCGTTCCGCTGCAACTATGGTTGAAATTTTTATCATTTACCATATGTTCTAAATCTCTGATTTATTATTGATGAAGGCTGTTGATAATTTAATTATCTTTAGTCATGATATTCTTTACTGAGCTAGTTGTGCTCACCCTTTTGTTTCACAATTCCTTTCAGGTAATAAGAGTGTAGCTGGGTCGAGCGAGGGTAACAGGGAAATAGAACGGTGGTCTCTAGCTGTGGATGTTCTCCCGAAGCAGTATAGAAAAGTTCATTTAGTAGTTATATTTGGTGAATCCAATAGGGTAAGGTGTACCCAACGTTGGAAGGGTGGTTTGCCACTATCATACAAGATGTCTAACGACATACAACCTCGTGTCATCATAAGACAGGGATGTGCTCATCCACTTGCTGAGTATATATACGAGCACTACCTATATAATCTTGGTGTTTGTTTGAAGTATAATTCTCAATTAGAGATAGTAGAGATAATGATATGTCAAGAGAAGACTCACCATTGGGAAGAATATGATAGTAATCTTCTCGTTTTTCTTTGGGGTCTATTGGGTCAACCAAGGATAATTCTGTGGCCATATGATATCTATCATAACCTAGACGCGTGGCCTCCCATGTACGAAGGTTTTCTTGAGCACTTTCCAAAGATTCTAATTTCTAAAACAGTTTTTGACTATACCTTTATGTAAGGTGTCATTGTGAGGTGATGTCCACGGTTAAAACATGAGTCACATTTGGTATATATTTGTATCCAAACTCACAGCATATGTGTTGTTGTATTTTGCACGACAATTGTTGTAATAAAGTTGTAGTTGTTTTCTGTACCATGTATTTGACGACTCAGAATGGGTTGGGTGGAATGGACCTATTTTGGGGTTGTCACATATTTGGTTACTTCTTTATTATGTTTTGGTTACTGTTACCTTATGGTTTGGCTACTATTATTGTGCCCTGGATGTGGGATTCTGGTTACTGTTATTTTTATTCTGGTTAATATGTAATTGTTTAGTATACATAGATTGCCTAAACTGGACTTCATTACATGATATTTATGTATTGATTACCATTAAAACCTGTTCTGGTTACTATCATATAATTATATGGTTACTGTTTTAGTATGTTACATTATGGTTACTGTCATATAATTATGTGGTTACTGTTTTATTATGTTATATTATGGTTACTGTTATTAGTAACCAGATAGTTACAAGCTTGTATTAGGACAAATATCAATTGTTAAATGTACATGTGTGAGTATCCTATTTATCTACAAGCTTGTTAGTAACCATATAATTATCATAGATAATTATTATAGATAGTTACAAGCTTGTTAGTAACCAGATAATTATAAGCTTGTATCAAAACTGTTATAAAGTGTTAAATGCATATATTTTATTTATACCATGTCATCATAATAGAATAAGAAACTCCAATTAAGAGTTTCTCATTTATATATATGATGGTCACTTATAGATCTCATATTAAAATAAAAATAGTTTAAGAGGTGCAGTTGGTAACCAAACCTGTATATAAGGGTAACTATTTTAGTTTTTGTTAGTAACCAAATAATTAAAAACTTATATCAGAACAATTATGAAGTGCTTAATGTACAATTTATCTAGCTGATGGATACTTTTAAATTACGTAGTTATAAAAGTTATTTTAAAATGGTCCATGCCAGTTGGTAACTAAATATGAATATAGAAGTAATCATTTTATTTTGGATGGGTAACCAAATTTACATAAAAATGTTTTAGAACAGTTACCAATTGTTCAATGTATTTGTTTACTTTATATTGATAACTCGTGATGGAATCAAAAATTAAAATATTAATCAAAATTAATTTTGGTTACTGTACACCATCAAAAGTATTACCAACCATGTGGTTAATAGTTACTAACAGTAAACAATTATATATTCTTGTAAACAATTAAGTTTGTTGTATTGGTTACTGTCAGTCTCTATTATCTAACAACTGAATAAACATTGTAAAGTAACTAAATCAATACTAGACAGTAACCAAATTACATAATCTTAGTAACCAGAAAATAAACCAAATTTTTTACATGCAAATTTGAAGGCCTAAATGATGAAATTTGACCAAAAAACTATGCAGTTTACAAGCAAAGCTGGTGATTTTTGATCGTTGACCCGTTTTTAATGAAATTAGGCTCCGAAAATGCCAAATTCTGACACTCCAAACTTGACAGAAATTGCCAAATGGTCACTAGATTATTATGTTTTGCACTGCATATCATGTTTTGCATCTCTCTGATTGAACAAGTTGATGGAACTAGTATGCCGGTAACTTTAAATTTGGTATATTGGTTACTATCAATCCATGTACCGTTGAAATAAAGTACAACTGGAATCATCTCCATTGTCTGACAACAGAATAAGTATTGTAAAGTAACCAAATCAATGTTAGCTAGTAACCAAACTACATAATGTTGGTATCTAGAACATAAAACACATTTGTACATTCATTTTACAATAGAAATAATCAGTATATTGATATTTGTTACCAATTAAATTATAACATTTGTATGCAGGTAACCAATTTAGCCAATAAGTAACCACCATATTAAAACAAACCAAAATAATGACAACATTATACAGTAACCAAATCCATTTTAAATTGTAACCAACATATATTTATTTAGTAACCACAAGATAAATACATTCTGCATTGCATTTTTATAGTAAAAAATAACCAGTATAATTTGTTTGTTACCAACTAAAGGCAAGCTTTTGTAAGAATATAATTAACCAATGTAGATAACAAGTAACCTTTAATATAAAAAATATAAGTAGAAGTGTACATTAATATGCTTCAGCAACCAATATTACAGTAACCAATTAATCTCTGCAGTAAGTAAGTTTGCATTAGTCAGTAACCAAGTCAGCATTACTCACTAAATAATTTTACACAGTAATCAAGTTAGCACTATAATTTTACACAGTAACCAAGACAGCATTAGTCAGTAACCATTATAATGTTATACAGTAACCGAGTCAGCATTAGTCAGTAATCAATATGTTGTTATACAGTAACCAAAAAAACATTAGGCAGTATAATATTATTCAGTAACCAATACAACATTAGACAGTAACCAACAGTTGCAGGAAGGTAACCAATGTATTTGATTAGTAACCATTAATATAAAAAAATCAGTAGAACTCATTTAAAATTTATAAAGTAATCAAATAAACAGTATTTTACAAACAAATACCCAATAAATAGTAACCAATTTATATCTATTTAGTAACCATAATATAAATAAAACATATCAGTGAATTAAGCAATCATTATAGGAATTCGTAGTAACCATTTTAAGTGTGAAAAACTTAAGAAAGGTAATCAATATAGAAATTCGTAGTAACCATAAGAAACTATTTGTACAACAATTTTAAACTCACATACCTCTGTATTCAGTTTTGTATCGAAGTTGATGTGATATTGTATGCTATTTTGCGATCTCAGAGTGTCGTCGCGAGAAAAATTTCCGTCTTCTCCGATCTCAGATGTGTGTCGTGACAGAAGATTTGAATTTCTCCGATTTTAAAATGAATGTTATGTTCAGTCGCTTGATTCTAGGAGCGGTTGGAGATGAAAGAGTTGGTAACTGACGTGTAGGGAGAAAAAAGATCCGTAATTTTAGCAAGCCTAATATTATGTTGCGTTATTTTTGTAATTATGTTGTTTGTGTTTTATTTTTGTAAATATTTTCTAATTGTTGTATATTAGTGTTAAAGACCCTTTTTTGATTCGATGACCGGTTCGAGTATGAAAACCTTGATGTGGATAATAATGGATGATAATACTTTAACAATGCATGTAATTAATATGATGAGCTAATTTTATAATACTACCAAAGAGTCTTGTTATATATTACAAAAGATTTGAGCCGAATTACGTATATCAATACATGAGATTGGATAAGATTAAAAAATTAGTCAACTGTATCAAATGCATCGTAAAAGTATTATCAATTAAATTTATCTACGCAACTCGCAATAAAAAAGTCTACATGTAAAGTAGTAATATATATCATTTTTCTACTACTCAATTTCATGTATTGATATATGTCGCAATTATAATTCGGCAAAAAAAAAACTTTCATAATATATATGACTCAAACAAAATAGTGATTACCTTTTTTTTTGTCTATATGGAGTGTTTTCCCATCAAATATGTTCAAAGAGTACTGTTATATATGAAGATAAATTTATATTTATAAAAAATATTAACGTATGTGAATATACGAGACATGTAAGAATTAAAGAAGAATTCAAATACTATTATTTTTTCTCTTAAAAATTCACATTAGTCGCAATCTAATTTTATGATAATATTAGTCGACATATATTTTATTTTTCATGCGTAAATTATTAGTATATAAATTATCAAGCTCAAGTTATTTGAGTTGTCGAGTCAATTTTTATTGATTTTTTTTTTTTGGTGAAATATGTTGGGGTCGACAAATATTTACATAATGATTAATTTTGAGAAAATGAGAATTATTTTGCTATAACAAGATGACCTTATATAAAAATGGAAGGACATATATAATTTTATTACATTCTTAATTATGAAAAAGAATATGATAGCATTGTTATACATAGTTCTTTGTTTGAGTTCTCTTCATAGACCTTAATCCTGTTTATATAGGGATTTTTTTTTAAAGAATTGAATATTTCCACAAGGCTCTCCTTACATGAATAGTAAACGAGACCCACATTCTTATAAGTGAGGTTTTGTTGGAATATCCGGTTGGAACCTTTCATTAAGTTCTCAAATCAATACAGGTTAAATTGTTAGCACCATTTTGGCCGTAGATTGTCTCTTACCAAGGTTTTGTTCGGCTTACCCGAGTTCTCGACAGTAGCGTATGCGGTATTTTGGATCTTCAGACGCACGATATTAATTTTAGTGTGTTGTGTTTGAAATTCAAATGTTGATTTTGTGAGTTAAATATGTTGCGTTTAAATTAAATTGTCATTAAATAACGAGATTTTCAAGTGTGTTTGAATTTTCAAACAGTCTAAACGCTGCAAAAGTGAATAACAAAACATACACCAAGGTACTATAAAAGGGAGATGAAAACAAGAAGGAAACTGATATTATTTTTTGATATTTTCATATTAAAACCGTCGATATACATTTATAACGATACTTTTTATGTATAAATATCAAAAAATCATATAAAAATATCAATTTTCAAACAATAATTGTTTTTTTGCGAAACTATATCGCATCTTATTTAGTCGGTTTTTTTTTTCTCTCCCACTCTATTTCTATTTTTTTACAATCATTTCTCATTCATGTTTTTCAATTTATATTTAAATATTTTACTTTTTTTTTCGTAATTGCACACATGAATAATGCTAGATACACAAACTATTCTGTAAATATTTTACAAACTGCTGATGTGGCATATTCTACCTCAGTTTTTTAGTTGGGGCCGAAGACTACATTAAAAGCAATTTGTTGATCAACAATATGTTGATGTGGAGTATGTCACGTCAATAATTTATAAAATATTTGTATAATTGTTTGTGTCCGTAACATTACTCTTGCACACATATAATGTGTGCCACATAGACGACTAATCTATTTAATAAAATACAACTGATTTTGAATTTCCCGCTCAGCCTAATAAATCATCTGGGTCGTCCAAAGTTTGAGATAAATCACATCGTCTATATAGAGTCGGAAGCACCGGACACAACTAATAAATAACATTCCTTCATTTGATCAGCCAATTAATTTCATCCGTTTCTTATTTTATCAACTTATAAAATTCGTGGTATGTTAATATTCAAGAGACAAATTACATTTGTGGCATATTATTTATCAAGTGTCAAAATTCGTGGCATGTTGTTCATCAGGTGAAAAAAATTGTGGTGAATTCACAAAACAAGTTTGATACCCCGGTAATTTATATCATTTTTCTTATAAATATTTGATAATTTTTTATTGACATATATTTATCATTTTTATTTATATAACACATATAATATTAAAGCATATTCTACTACAATTAAAGAGAATTTAATTACTTTAATTACTTAGTGATAAAAATTAAAAAAATAATTATATAACATTAAATATAGTATTAATTGTCTATAATACTACCCTTTATCATATACTCCCTCTGTCCATTAATATACAATTTTTTAGAGTTGTGCACAAATATTAAAAAAATAATTGTATAGCATTAAATATAATACTCCCTCCGTTTCTTAATATAAATCATTTTAGATAAATATTTTTGTTCCTAAATATAAGTCGTTTGAGAATGTTAAGTAAGCATTAATTGTTTAGTTTCTCATATTATCCCAAATATTAAATATAATTTTGGTTCTCTCACTATTTTTTGCCCAATAAACAACACTCTCTTTTTTCAATACAAGGGCAATATAGACAATTGATAGTATATTTAATGCTTTACAATCATTTACTTAATACTTGTGCACAACTCTAAAACGACCTATATTAAAGAACGGATGGAGTATCAATTGTCTATATTACCCTTGTTTTGAAAAAAGAGAATATTATTTACTGGATAAAAAATAATGAAAAAACCAAAGTTATATTTAATACTTGGGATAATATTAGAAAATAAACCATTAATATTTCTTGAAATTCTAAAACGTCTTATATTAAGGGACAAAAATATTTCTCTAAAACGTCTTATATTAAGGGACGGATGGAATAGTACTTATTTTGTCTGTAACATTTTTCTTGCCTGAGGGGTAATTTTGAAAAAAGATTGGCTAATTCTCTTTAGATAATATAAAATGTCAAATAATTTAAAAAAAATAAAATAATCTAAAACGTCATTTATAATGAGACGGAAGGAGTATAACATAACTTCGAGTTTGATGGATAAATTCATAAATTATTCTATATGAAATATTACCAACTTGGCCTATTGGCTAAATTTAGCACATGGGTGGATTTTCTTATACCAGATTAAGATTTTATCTCTTTGCAAAATAATCAATTTGTGTCCTGCTAAATGAAACTAAGCTATAAATTATATTCTACTAAATTTTGGTTTCAAATTTGGCCTATTAGCTCAGCTGGTTAGAGCGTCGTGCTAATAACGCGAAGGTCGCAGGTTCGAGACCTGCATGGGCCATTAGTTTTGCTAATTATTTTTTTTTGGATGAGAAGTCCTCAAACAACACTTTTCAATAATCAAATTAAGGTATCATAACTTCAAGTTAAATTAAATTACTTGATACGAAAGAAAGGACCTGTTTATGTGTTTTATTATGTGAATAAAATAAAGGAAGAAATGTGAAGAGAAGATTGTTTCTTCCCATCTTTATGGAAATAATGAATTTTCATTTCATCCTTTCCTTCTCAACTAATATAAAATCACAATTCATAAACAAGGTATAGATGTTTATTGATAATGCTATTTTTTTTTCGATCTTATATAATGGAATGCTATAAAATGGGTTTGTCATAATTTAATTAATGCTCATAAAATGGTCCTATAGTGACTAAAGAATGATTACCAAATGATGTCGGTATTATCATGTATGTATTACGCCACCATCCATGCATTTGATTTTCGTCGAAATTTAGAAAACTGAGTTGGGTTGAAAGGTTCCCTACAGAATTTGTTAGAGGATCATACCAGACAAGTTACTAATTTTCAGGCGGAATATATATAGCCACGAAAACTGTTGTTAGGAGCTCAGATTTCCAATATGTGGTGGAGACAATGGACCTTCTAAGCCTCTTGAACTAATACCTTGCCATTGGCAGAAATGGGATGAATCCATTTCCACGAGTTTATGATGCTGTGCCAAATGAGGAAACAAACGAATAATGAGGCACAAAAAGGTTGGGTATCATAATTCCTAAGAACAACAATCTAAATACATACAGCAAGTAAATCAATATATTTATGCACAAGAGTTTAGTAGTCACTGGCTGCATTCTGATCCTTCCTTGGGCAAAATGGGAATCTAATAACGCATTTCATTTCATTGGACTATTTCATATTGTTATATATTAACAGCCTGTTACTTCCATTCCTTACAAAAAGAAGAGAGAATATATGATCAATCAATCTCAACTAGTAGACTTTTTCCATAGCGACAGTAAGTAGTTAACTCCCTCTTGCAAATTAGCTTTCCTACCTTCAGAGTAGTTCCACACCTCTGAGATGATATATCTTCCGCTTGGGTTGTACTCGTTTATCTCTCTTAAAGCTCCTGTCACTGCCTTGGACGCTCCATCACCGACTTCTTTCTTCAAACGCTTCAGTTTTTCGTCCTGCTCATTCATTACTTCCTAAACCAACCATAACAACCGATCTTAATTAAACATCAGATTCATTCCCAAAATATATAATACAAGAAACACACCGAAAAGAAATGATAACAGGAAGTTGCTTGCCAACTTCCAAAATGAACGAAAGAAGTGGATGAATTTTAGTGTCGCACACCTGATGTTTCCGTCAACATTGATGACTTTAAACGGATGCCAATCAGGATCTCGGAGGTACTCCTCCCACAATGAGCACAGTTCAGAAGTTCTTTCATCTGCTTCTGATTCATCATACTTCCTCTTCATTGCATCATGGAATGGTTTATTGTCGAGCTCCCCCATTCTCTTACACCAATATGAGGATTTTTTGGCAGTTCTGACAAGACCTACAATGTAACCAGATTAGTCTTTCCTCGTGAGGATGAGTGGCCACAAATGATAGAAAGCTTTAACTGTACCGCCGAAAATTATAGTAAACTAAAGATGCATATATTTTTGTTTAGTATTGTTATTGGTTATGTTTTTTTTTAATTTGGTTTTTCCTTTTTTGGTGACAAATAATGAGCCAGAAGTTTTTACAATAACAATTAGCAGACAAATTATTTCTCACAAATGATATCCTAACAAGTATCTTAATAAATATAATTTTGTCGCATAACAGATCACCTTACCAAGATAAGTTTATAGTAAGTAATGGATGAGAGAGAGAAAAAGTATAAAGGGGAAAAACAAAATTACAGAAAAATATACATAGGTTATATCAGTTATGACCTCAGTCACTCCCTTGCTCAAACAGGAACAAATAAATTACAAAGCATCATTATCAGATATAATTTAAATTAAAAATCTAATAAAAAATCAAATTATAAATATATACTGCATTTGTACAAGTAATTGCCGAGGGTTATACATATGCATATATATAACCCTCGGCAATTACTTGCACAAATGCAGTATATATGTATATACATATATACACACACACACTACACACACAGAGTCCCTTTTGCCATCATACATTAAAATCAATTTAATTATCTGAATCAGTTACTATAAGTGACATGTAATGTGCCACAACCTATAGGACTAACAGTATCCCATCAGGCAGTCTACACTTGCAGATGGCCTCAAAAGAGAAGCAGAAAGGTTTAATTTTTATAGATGGCACATTGATACAAACGAAAAGAATGCAGAAATTGAAGCTAATAAATAAAACTTACATTAACCAATTCTTTACGAGCATCCTGCAGCTCGTCATTGCTTTTGCGTTCCTTCACAATTAGAGTTTGGTTCAATGCTTCTAAATATTCATATTCTTCTTCCTTCTCCCTCAGCGATTGGTGTATATCCTCCACCTTTTTCAGAATTTCCATATCCCCATCATCTCCCATGTGCTTCATAACATTTAATGTTCCTTTCAATTGCTCAATTTCAAGCACTACTGCTTGTTTTGCATCCAGTTGTGTTTGCAGTTGAAGTATCCTCTTGTTGAGATTCTCTTTTTGTGTCTGAAATTAAAAATTGAATCCATACCACAAGTTTTATGATATTTGAACTTGACACTGAAACATTGAAACCACTATTCAAACAAAATATTAAAGAATCCACACCTTATGGTCTCCTGCTAGTTTCATCACATTTTCATCGGCCTTCTTTTGTTCATCAGCTGCCATTTTAAGGGCACTATTTCTTATAGCATTCTGGGACAAAATGATATACATGGCTCAATCATTTGTCAAACTAAACTAAAAACATTTCAGCAATTTGATTTTAACAACATACTACGATGTATGTCGCAGTCAAATTCAATGTGAATGAAAGTAATTTTGGTATTAAAAAAACATATGGTACTGAATTCCCATTTATAAAAAGTTGTTGAAAAACTTAAAGACACAAGTTACATAACTACAATCTATATATACCCTTGCACATATTCATCACAGTTTAGTAAAAGTACAACAGGAATCTCGGTGTTTAAGCAGAAAGCTATTCATTGTGTGAGAGTGGCAAATGCCTACGTCATATTTTCCCGAATATATTTAGTAATATCATCAAGATCGTGTTGTTTCCAGCAACGAGCTAGGATGCATCAAGGCATGCACGACAAGTATATGACATGATACATGCAGACACGATAAATTCTAATAGAGTAGGACAGTTGAGAACATGTCAACAAATATATATTTCCTATTTATAACATTTGAGTATCATATATATCTAGGCCTGGAAAAATATAGTTCTGGTTTGGTTATGGTTTACAAAATGTAGATATGGTTTTATTAAGAACTAGAACCATATAACCTATATTTAATATGAGTTATGTGGGTCGGAACCAAATGATTATAGGTCCAATATGGGTCGACTATTTTCCAAATCTCAAGTTTACTATTATATATTTAATATCTATCTTCCTTTAACTTCTCTCTCTAATTTTTTTATACACTCACTAAAACATTCATACTCTCAATGTTTTTATACCTCTCTCTCAAATTTTAATACATTCAGCCATACTAGAAAGTTGAATTTAAACAGTAGTGACACAATCAAGTTTAGCTAGGTGTTTGTCTTGTCTTCCAAGTTATAGCACAATGTGAAGCCAACTGCCCACCACGTAGATTAACCCCCAAATCGGGTCTGATCCTTGCATGTCAGTTAACATGTCTCTAAAATAGTTTAAGTTTGGAAGGAATAATTGCGGGGTCAGACACAATTAACTGGGTTCAACCTATTTTCTTTTTGAAAATATAGGTTCAAACTTTATCTAACCTATTTAATTTAAAGTAGTTAACCAACCCAAATGGTTCTAGTTAAAATGAGTTGACCCAACAGTTTATAAACCAAATTGTCAGGTTTACATATATCTACCTAAATTTTTTATGTTATGAACCATAAGAATCACTAACCATGTTAAGTAAATAGCAATAACTAAAATGTCGCGAGTATAGATATATGGATACGCAACTAATATGTAATAATGTAAGCGTAAATACACGTAATTATAATGATACTCTTCCTCCCATGCCTATCATTTTAAAAAGTTCTTCTGCCTCTTTCTTTTATTTTAATGAAACATATATTTTTTTTCTTTTAACAAATATGCTTCCTCAATTACTCATAAAATATTGTATCTTTGGTATTTGTAGACATATTTAAGCAACGAGTGTGGGCACATTTCAACAGAAAAGGAAAAAAAAAGACAACAGAGTATGGACACATGAAATGATTTGTTTTGGCTCGTGCTCAGCAATGTCCAAGAATTATGCGCTTTTACAAAAAGTATTTGCATTTATTCGTTGATCTTATGTGAGAGTTGGTGCCTCCTAGCAAATAAATATACTAGAACGGATTCTCTATAAAAGAGAACTTGAAATGTGTAGTCCATTTAGCCACATGGCAATGATATACAAAAAATGGGGGTAAAGATTCATATAATGTAACCTATATGTTATACAATTTCAAAGTAAGAACCCTTTTGTTTTAAACATCCAATGGACATAATAAGTAACTCAAGGGTCTTAGATGGACACCTAGATCAACAGAATTTTGGGTCTAGTAGGTAAACTTAACTAAACAATATACAAGCATTTAACAGAGATCATTTGACTAGCTCAAGTCCCAAAGTCTGTTTTCAATCATTCAACTTCTTATAAGATTACTACAACCACTTAAATCAATATGCACCAGTGAGGGAGATAAAAGATAATTTGTTGCTCTCTAAAAAATCATTGAGCTATCAGTGTAAGAGTTAAGTCATTTCCAAGATGTATTAGTAGCGATGAGACTCCCTACTTCACTTATTACTTCAACTTGCAATAAATATACTAAAATGCAATAACCAGGTAGGAAATGGTTAACCTCTTCAATCTCTTCAGAAAGCTTTTTCCTTTCATATTCATTTTGGGTCTCACGCTTCTCCAATTCTTTACCCCGGTGCTCGAGCTCTTTCTTTTGAGTTTCCAGTTGCAGCTTATTCTTTTGGTGGTCCTTAAAAATCTTCTGGAAATGCTCCCGAGCATACAACTGAATTTTCTTTATCTCTGGATGGTAGAAACAAGCAGTCAAAAACTACTGTCATAACAGCTACTTAATATCATTTTACATATACAAAGTTAACACACACAAATTGTGGAAGTCCACTTTTAACCCGGCTACTTCTCTTCAACTACTACAAAATCAGAAGATAATGGCACAAGAATAATATTCCCTTAAATCTTAATCTACCCAAAGTGAAACATATTATTACCTTCATTCAGTTCAGTAAAGTAAATAGGGGCCACATGCAGCGTCGTACTCAGGTTGAAGATCACACAACTGCAGTTTAGAATCTGAAACAGACTGTTTTGTACAAATAATGGAAGGCTAGCTCTGTATTCAGTTCATGCCTTCCAGCACCCTCAATCATTGAGGTTGAACTGGGTAAAAAGGACTTTCTTAACTATGAAAAGTAAATACAAAAGGTAACAGAAAATGATAACAGCACACACCTTCATTATAAGATTGGTGAAGCTTATCTTTTTCCTCAATTAACTTGCTCAAAGAATTAGAAGTCTCCGCAAATTTGCTCTTCATCTCTTCTAAGTGCTTCTGCTTAACCTCAATCACGTTTGTTAAATTTGATACAAGCTTGCTTGTTTTGTTATCTTCTTCTACCATTATATCAGAAATAGTTCTAAGGTCTCCAATCTTACGGAGATGTTCCGAAATAATGCCACCGGAGTTGTAGTCATCAGCACGAGCAACCCATCCATAAAGATCAGACTTCTGGCTATTACTTGCCCGCCAGTCCCTCTTCCCATGATGATCAGCGTCATAAGCTTTCTCAAACGACATTGCGTTAGTGAACCCAGACCAGTCTTTATTAAATTCAATGACAGCAGTGCCTGAGTGGCCCCTAAAATTCCACAAAGGATGAACTCTAGTGGGATTGAAACCTCTGCTTGCCAGTTGGTCCCTCAGGTTAGAACCACTTTTCCCCACAAAGCGCCCATCTTTCCATTCAGTTGGAATGTTAACTACAATTCCGATCCACGGCCACACAAACATCTCATCACCATCACACTCTGCAGGAGCATTAATCATGGTCAAAGGTTGTGATGGACCAGAAATACCTGCTAGATCTGTTTCCAAGTATTTAACCAATGCAAGATGATTTGCCTTGTCTCTTACACTTCGCTTTTGCGAACCACCCTTGCCTACCCCGCCGGCATGTTGTAATAGTTCCTTATAAAGGTAATCTCGCTTCCTTTTTTTACTTGGACAGTACGGGCAAGTAAAAGTTTCATTAGATACTTTAAAAGGTTGGTTTCCACTCTTCAGTTCTTCATAAGATTTATCTTCATACTCCTCAATTTCAGATTCACTTATGTTGGTGTCTTCTCCAGAACTATTAGCCATTGAACTTCCTGTCAAATCTATCAGATAAAATTACAACAGAAATTAGATTGCCGTTACAGGTAACACTTCGTACTTGCATCATTAAAGGGGGGGAACTATAAAATGTGTTATACAACAATTGATAAACCATAGTCATCTGAACAGTTTACTAGGGATGCTGGAAACAGAGAATTGATAAACTATCGTCATTAAAATTTACGTTACGAGGACACTATAACGGAAACCATTGATCACAAAATTTAGAATTACCATGCATCAGCTGTGTTTGAGGCCGGGCTAAAATACCCTGAAAGCCAATGTTCTACAAATTCCCCCTCTCTTTCTATACATAGTGAGAGTTAGAATTGCATTATCGAAGCCAACTCCCTTAAAATTGTAAAATAAGTTGCTAGCTGTTTTGGGTTTCTTCTTTTCTTTTCTGTTTTCATTATTTTTTCTGTATACAGATCAATTAACCATACAATTAGACATGTCTATGCAGTTAATACACAATTCGTTTTCTCGCATTTTGACAAACTAATCAATGATTATCAACGTAATATCACAAAATAAATGAGAAAGACTATCAGGTAGCTTCGCATGCTACATATAATTGCCAAAAAAAAAAAAAAACTCCATCGTTTACTCAGAATCAGAAGATACAAACAATGCAGCTCTAATCAAACAAAATAATTAACCCAAAAAAAGAGCATCACGGTAGTTACAGTCGAATAACAGCATGAATCAGTTTTGAGCCTCGTGAGAAATCTCAACATGCAAAGACCAATAGAGAGAATACTTGCTTCAAATTGCATGAATTGCAAGCTTGTTCTTTCAAATGAGTATTATGGAATATTGGAATAGAATAAAAGGGGGGTCTAGGGTTTTGTTGAGTTTGATCGAAAGGGAAATGGTCGGAAGTGATGGAAATGGAACTGGAAATGGTGGTACTGACTTTAATATGATCTTTAAACGGAAGATGACGTGTCAACGTTCAAAAGTAGAGTTATCTTGTATGCCATAATTTTATTAGAGAAGAATCGGGCAAAGGTTTAAAAATGTCCCTGATATTTATATAGATGTCTCACTTATATTTTAAATTAATTTTTTTTTTCAAAAGTAGTCTTAACGTTACAAAAATCAGGTTAATCGTGTTCCTACTGTCAACGGACCAGCCACTTAGACTAACTCTGTTTACACGTGGATAATTTTTGCTAATTAGGCACGTAGGGAGAGACAGAACAAAAGCCTTGATCTATTTTCAAAAGGGGCAAAAAAGTCTTAACCAGTTTCTTCAAAGAAAGATACAAAATTGAAGAGGAGATCAAGAGGAGAAGAAGAGGCGAGAAGAAGGTAAAGCTCAGTTCAACGAGAAGAAGGTGAAGTCACGTTCCTGTCATATCGTCGAAGTGGTCGTAGAGAGGAGAAGAAATTAAGCACTAAGTCATCTTCATCCTTTCTGAAATTGGACGAAGAATCGACATGTCGTCATCTTCATCATCTGCTCGAAGACGCGCCATTGATTTTGATTACGAAACTATGCCATTGTGTTATTGTGGGTTAAGGGCTCATTTGTGGACCTCATGGAGCGAAACAAATCATGGCATGAGGTTTTTCTCATGCTCGAAATTCAGAATAAGTTCTTATAATTTACTTTGATTTTGTGTTTGAAACAAATCCTGGCAGCTAGTATGCTTGGAATTTTTTTACTAACAACAGTTGAATAATTTTTAATATTTTGAATTCAGGAAAGGGGATGTGGGTTCTTTGTATGACCCACAGATGTGTGAGAAGGTTAAAGTTGTCATAAATGATCTGAAGAGGGAGAACAAAATTTTGTTGAATAAGGAGCTGAATAAATTTTCTCAGGTTGAAGGGGCATCTGAATTGAAAGAATTGGTTCATGAGTTGAAGAAGTTGAAGTCAAATGGAGATGAAGTTTCTGTGAAACAAATTAAAGAAGTAGACTATTTGAATAGGAAGTGCATTGATGTATTATTGTTAGTTATATTCATTTGTATTTCTTTTATGCTACTTAGGTAGATAAATGGTTATATGAATTGGTAGTGTTGTGAATTGTAATGTACTGCAGTTTGAAATATGCAGTTAACTCAATGTAATTGGTGAAAATGGTTAATGGAAGTCATTGTTTTGTAAGCACTAGGAAATCCTTGTTTGAGCAGTCCTTTAGTGAGTTATGCAAGTTTA
The DNA here is from genome assembly GCA_016801055.1 of Panax notoginseng. Classification (NCBI taxonomy): domain Eukaryota; kingdom Viridiplantae; phylum Streptophyta; class Magnoliopsida; order Apiales; family Araliaceae; genus Panax; species Panax notoginseng. Next base: position 23,918,648 of record CM029014.1, read on the forward strand.
ATATGTGTTTTGAGGCTGCTTTGTGACTTGTAATGTTTCTTTTATCTGAATGTCAAAGAATTGATTAATCAACTTGGTTAATGGAAGTCTTATTTGTGTGTATAATTGTGAATGAGTTATGTAAGTGACATATGATCAGTAAATGTACATTACAAGATAGTGACAATGAGTTAAGCACTTGTTACTCAATATAATTTTCTTAACTTAATCTGGTTGTCAATGAGTTGAGCAAGTTTAATATAATGAACAAAATATGAATCCAAAAGATAGTGCCAAATTATATTGCCAAAATATAGGCTGGAGAAGCATGTTCATTACATTTCTTTTAACTGAGCATAAACACTTCAACATTGTCCAAAATATATTTCCAAAATAAATTGCTCAGTTCCAAAAACATAACTTGAAGAAGTACATTTACTAAGTAGGCTCTAATTACAAAATAAGTCTAATAGTCAATTTCTCAAACACATGCAACAGTTAGTGTGACGCCCCC